>JAUDYJ010000001.1:37052123-37639623 GCA_030761175.1 Masticophis lateralis
TAGGTTGCTTCTCTCCTTGATTAGTTTCCATCCATTACTTCTTGTCCTGCCATCAGGTGTTTTGGAGAATAGGTTGACCCCCACCCCACTTCTCTGTGGCAGCTCTGAGATATCGGAACACTGCTGTCATGCCACCCCGAGTTCTGTTTTTCATTTAACTAGACATACCCAATCCCAGCAACCATTCTTTATATGTTTTAGCCTCTAGTCCCCTAATCATCTTTGTTATTCACTCCCTCCCCCACTCTCTTGTAGATTGCCATGGTAACAGTCCTTTTGTTCTAGACTGAAAAAAAATTAAAAGAACAAATCTTTGAGCAGAGCAGATTCCAAATCTGAAAACTCTGAGAAACATTTTTCTTGATGAAAATAAATTGATTGCTAAAGCAGATCTCCAAACAAAATCGCAAAGCTGGATTCATGCTTAAAGTGTCATAAGATTGTTATTTTGTTGTTTTAGATTCACATATCTATTTTCTTGGAACTCCAAGGTTCACCTTCTCAAAGACTTGTTTCCTGCTTGAAAGTTATAAAATGAAGACCAAGGGATTAATAAAGCATCAGTTAATGAAGAAATAGTTTGAAAGTGACTGACATATATGGTGAATTACCAGAAACACTCAATGTTTCTTATTGCCTTCTGCCAGTTAAATAGTCTCACTCCTGTCCAGAACCTATAAAGCTCCAAACGGAAATTGTTCTATTTATTACTAGGCTGAACATTTCTCATGTATTTTTACAACATTCTCATTCAATGTGATAGGGAAAAATATATTTTTTTTCAAAGAAAAGAGATTTCATTATAGTCTTTGTACTCCAATATCTATACAAGATCACTGGAGAAGTCAGCTAAGGGCACCTGGTGCAGTATCATCAGAACTGATGATATCCAGTTCTATATCTCCACTCTTGGCCAACTAATCTATCCTGATGCAGATCCAGTACCTGAGGTTGCAATATTTTGAATGAAGCAGAAACTGGTACACAACTTGGAGATACTTACAAAGATTTATCTTTGCCAATTGTGTCCATTGTACTATATCTGTCAGAGTGGGTGCAATCCAGGTCCATTCCCTCAATCACTGCCATCTAGCGGGACTTAGGCAATATGCCTCTTTGGTAAAAGTACCTGATTTTTGGAGAAAGATTTCCCCTGAGATCTGGAAGACAGCCCTTCTTGTCTTCCAAAGTGTTGGTTTTTCCCACAATCCTTGGGATTGTACAAACTAAAGCTCCATAAAACTCTAAAGTTTGGTCTGAATAGTTTTTTTTCTTATTGTTTTGTTTTGTTTTACTATTTTTACTGTTTTAGTATTGCTTGTGAAGTATCCAGGGTTATGCTACATAAGATGGTGGTCATGAAAATCAAATAAATAAATAATTGTTCATGTCAGTTTAACTTTTTATTTCTGCAGGTCTACCAAGCTTGTGGGCAAGTCATTATTCTCACTGACAAGAACCCTTGCCCACCCCAACCTCCCAAACTTCAACCAACATTTTCCTATCCCAGGAGAGCTTCAACAGCTCAAATGATTTTCTGTGTTCTTTAAAATTAAACAGAAAAATCAATTTGCAAGTTTCAAAACTCAGATTTTTGTTTCTGTTTTTGCAAATAAGCTGGACAAATACAGTATTAAATGTTAAGGAAAGACACTGATGGAACTGCTCCCATGAGGTTTTCTCCCATGCTAATATTTTCATTAAGAGAGAGACACCCGCCTCAAGAAATCCTTGGGGGGAAAAACTGGGAGAAATAATCATTCCAAATCTTTCTCCAGTAGATAATTTTGAAGAATCTTTATACCCACCTCTAGGCAAGTATTCCAACAGAGAACAGGATCCTATCATAAGAGATCACAAAGTGCAGTAGTTATCTCTACAGAATCAAGGTTTTGCTTACAGTAAGTGAAACAGATATACAGAATAGCCTGATAAATAGAATATACTAAGGCAAAATGTTAGCATGCTGTGCACTGAGAGATTCTAAAGCAAAGCAAAGATAGGAAGTTCAGACCTCCTCAGTTCTTTATCAGCTTGAGGAAGTAACAGCAACTGTGAAAAACAGACTAACAGAAAAATGGTTCAACAAAGTTTACTTGTTTTAGCCTGATCTTACAAATCAGATAGATATCCAGTTTTTCCTTTGTTTTCCCCATCTGTCCCCCCTGCTACCCCATATAGGAAACAGAAGGTTAATCTTTCTTCTTGTATCCCAACCTCCCAGAACATCCTGGAGATGGTAGTCATAAGCATCTTGGTCTATGAAGTAAGAGGTTTTCCTCCATCATGATTGTTCAATAGCCTTGTGCTTATGGGGCTAGGTGAAGCAGTCCCTACTATGGAAAAGGCAGACACTAAATTTCATAAATCTGCTTTGAAGTGAGAGAGAAAATAGAACAATGAATCTGCATCAAATATCAGCAGATAGGAAAAGGTAGCTTTAAAAAATAATTCAGTTTCTTCCTAAAAGCAAATCTCTTATTTCAATTATGTGGGGGCCCAGATATTTTATCTGGAATTAAGGTTATTACAGCAACCTGTTAGGATGTACAAATGTTATGGATATTTACTAGATTTAGAAGATGAAGTTTTTCACAAATCTTTCAAAATATTCAGAAAGACTTTCCAATCATCATTATCGACATCATCATCTTCCACCATCACTATCATCAATTATCCTTACTGTTTTATTAGCCTAAAGCAGATTTCCTTTTTGACAGTCAACCATATTTTATCTTCATAGAATGGGTTCTAGACTGTGACCATCCAACATATCTCATCTTGGGGGTGCCACATTTTGCCCCTGGAATCTCAGGATAGTCTTAGTTCTGGATTGACAACTTTCTCATGACTGGAGTTTGTACATTTTTATTTTATTTCATTGTTAAGTAAAAAGTCATTTCAGACCCACACACAATGTGGCAATATTCAATCCAACAATATTGGTATGTTTTTATTTGTCTTGTTTATTTCAGCAGCCTCAGAAGGGCTTAAGGTATACCCTGGAAATAAAAAAGGTTTATATGTAGTTTACAGGCTGTGATTGTCCTCCTGGGGTCCATCTGAAGTCTCTCTTAGATACTCTGTACCTTATTGTAGAAATTCTGATGATCAGACTGAAACCAATGTGGAGTAATTATATCTAATATAGGTAGGCTTACTGATTTCATCTATTAATCAGATAGGATACATATATTTACTGTACCTTTCATTTATAAGATTTTTCATGCTCTTCTGTTATTTAGTGGTATTTTGGGGATATGATATGTTAATCCTTAATTAACAATGAATAAACATCTAGTAGACAATGTCTTGGTACCTCAGTGTGACAGAAACAGATGCATGCCAAGCATTAAGAGTGATTATCTCTGCTGTGCAATTTACCTTTCAGAAAAGGGTAGTCACCAAATGAATCAACACTCTCTCACAGAAAAGCTTCATATGTCTTATTCAAAATAGGAAGTTCGATAAAGCAGATCATGAGCTCTTGGAGGAAGAAAAGGGTTAAAGAATATACATACTGGTAACTGCGCAGAACCAGCAAATCAGTTTTGACCTCAAGGTGTTCCTCAGGAGCCATATGAAAAAAGAAAAGATAATTAGTAATAAATATAATTAGCAATTATGAGCGCAACTAAGCAGATGTTTATCTTCACAGATTGTTCCCACAGAACACCTTGTGGGCCTCACATCACTGGTGACTCAGTCTCTCTGTGTGTGTATGTGTGTGTTTTAAAGATAACTATCCTTTCTTTGCCTATGTTATTGAGATGTTGTAGCTATTAAATCAGAATAACTAATGGCTTTATCATTTTTGTTTTTAAAACTCCACCCATTATAATCCCTATGAATGTAAGGAGTAAGGACACCAAGGAACATTAGATAAGTTAGCATTGGGGAAGCATAGACTCAAGAGGCAGGAGAATCTGATAGTCTTCTCAAGCTTGATGCCTTCCAGATGTCAAGTCCCAGAACTCCCAACCTGTCAGTCCTTACTGAGAATTCTTAATGTCAGTGCATTTGGAGACACCCAGAAAAAATGGCATGTTGTATTATTGTGCCTGTCTTAACAGCCTGTAGTCTTCCAAGTACAATTCAGTTATTATTTATCACATATCGGGCGGCCCACTCAGAACAACTCTGGATGGCGTTCAGATAAACGTAAAAGTTTACGTTTGATTGCTTGACTTAAAAAGTCAAGCACCAATCAAACCATAAACCAAGAAAAGAAAAACAAAATGAAGCAAATGGTGGTGGTGGTGGGGGGGGGGCGGGGAAGGTAGTAAACATGATAACAACAAAACCCACATAAGATGAGCCAACATATATCTTTGTTAAATGGCTGAGGAAAGAATTAGAGTTTTAAAACTTGTCTAAAGGAGGGCTCTTCAAATCTTCGAGAGGATGGTGTTCCAGAGGTCTGATGTAGTGACTGAGAAAGCACAACTCCTGGGTCCTATCATATGTCATTGGTAGTATGAAGCTGAAGCATGGTGACTCTTTCAGATCTTATAGACAGGCAAACACCATAGAAAAACACCTCCGAAAACAAGAACCTATACCCGTGATGGCGAACGTATGGCATGCGGAGCCATTTCTGTGGGCACACGATCTGTCACCCTAGATCAGCTTCACCATGCATGCGCACATACCTCCTGCTGGCCAGCTGATTTTTGGGTCTCTGCACGCATGCGGGAGATGCATGTGCATGCCCATGCTGCCCCTCCCCTCCCAGGAGTCTCCATGCAGCCCATTTTGGATATCAGGTAAGTGCAGGGCTCACATGGAGGCTCTGGGAAGGTGAAAAACGGGTCTATAAGAAGTCCGAAAACAGGCCGTTTCTAACCTCTGGAGGCTTTAGGGAAGCCTGCTAGGCCCAAAACAGGGCATGGGGTGGGGTGAGGTTGCACGTGCCTGGGCAGGGGGGCAGGACAGTGCAGGCGGAATTGCGCACACATGTGCAGGGGGTGGAGCATGCATGGGGCCTTGCATTATGGGTGTGGGCACGCAGGTGCGCACAATAGCACGTGTGCACACTTTTGGCACCAGAGGAAAAAAAGGTTAGCCATCACTGACCTATACCATGAGAGATTTTAATGATGATAACTAGCACTTGAATTTCATCATTAATTATATTGGTAACCAATGCAACTTGTGTAGCAGAGATGTTACATGACCATATTTTAAGCTTCTGAGTGGTCTTCAAGGACAGCCACATGCAGACCACATTGCAGTCAATCAAACAAGAAGTGAATAAAGCACAAATGATCCAAGAAACTGTGCAACTGGTTTATAAAATGGATTTGGGCAAGGACCTTAAAGGCCACAATTGCTACACTCCTCAAACAAAACCTATGAGCAAAATAAATCCCCCATATTGTGTATCAGTTCCATCTTGGGAAGTGTTCTCTCACTTGGAATTAACAAAGGAAAATCTCCAGAAACAGGAGATCCATGAATCCAAAACTACTATTAAATAAGTATATGTGAAGTATATTTGCAGAATATACAATATTGCTTAAATATATTTGCAGCATATACTGCTTTCATGGTTTGATTTCTGTTGTGACCCATTGAGAGACAATGGAAGAAGGGCAGATCAGAGCTGCATATTAGTAAGATGGTCCCTGCATTAAACCTGGATGATAAGACAGTCCAAAAACACAGCCTAAAACACATGAAACTAGATTGCAATTTCCACCTGTCTCATTCCATGCTTATTTTCCATTTGAATGACTAGCATGTGTTTTGGCTTTTATCTGTGGCAAATGAAACATTTTTTGTTGGAGAATGGGAGTTTGGAAAGAATTATGCTCAATCTGGAAATTCTCAAATCATCAAGGTTTATGCCATACCAAGTCTAGACAGATTTACCCATTCATGACGTTTGGCAACAAATTCCCCACTTTTTATATCTTCTTTCCTCTTTTCACACTTTTATATACTTTCAAGGAGGGAAATTGGACTGTTTAAACTTCCCTACAAATGTGGACGGGGCTCACAAGCCATAATGTGGCTTGTTCTGTTTGGTTTAGTGTTTTATAAGACCACTGTATCAACTACTGTATCCAAAACATGAGTAGTTTGTAGGCCAAGGATTTCATGTGGTATCTGATCCTGTTGTTGTTTTTAAGAGGTGATAGAATGAGCTGAAATTACCTCTGACCAATATTTTGAAAAATCCCAATAGTTTTGAAATAGGAAATGCATGAAAACAAAAGTATAAATCCTAAAATAGCTTTAACATAGTTTGAGACCTAACAAAATACTCCAATTCTCTACAAGGAAAAAAGGGAGATAAAATGGCAATGGTCTGTTATGCCTGTCTCCTTGCTCCATTCACTACAGCTGTCCATCCTCTCCTGATGTTGTTGATGGCCTTATTTACTTGTTTGAAACTTTGGTTTGTAGTTTAGCTCATTTTAACAGATTGAACATAACACACTCTGAAAATAGAGCCAAAAACTCAACCTAAGGCCAAGATTTTCCTAATATATAATCTTGCTTTGCTGATTCTGAGGTTTATTTCCCCTGATTTATTTAAAATATCATAAAAATGGTAGGCTTAGGAATGCCAACAGAAGAGGCCAACAATGAATCAGAAGGCCAACAATGAGTAGGCAATGCATTTCCTGGAATGTATTTGGAAAAATGGCATGCAGGATTACTCCAAGAAGCTACAGAGAAAACTGCTTGCTGTATCCTGCCAATTGCACTTCTTAGGAAGCTGAGATAATAGCATGATAATACTCCCCGGTCATTCCAGGAACTGTAATAGGCAGAAAGCTTCAGATAGAGGCTTATATTACCATGACTATTAAAGAGCTTTGTAAGCAACAAAAAGTAAAAAATACTTTGTAATATTAAATAATATAATTAGCACTTCTCCCTTGGAAATGTCTTTTCTACCATTAACGTTGAAATAAAAGAATATGCTTTAAAGTATTTATATTTAGTTATTTGTTTGTTTGTTTTATATTTCATGCCTTCAGTATTTGTTAAGGATATTCCTAGCTAATAACCGATGTTGTGGGTTATTGAGCAGATTACCCTTTGAGTTTATGCATGAAAGCGACTGAGAATGGTTCACATATAAACAAACTGGGTTTTGATAATATTTTACTTTTAGGGGGGGAAAAACATTCCAAGTAATACACATATAAAGTGAGATAAAAATCAGTCCAGGGATATTTTCCAGTATAAAGTCTTCTTACCAGTTGTAGAAAAATACAATAAAACAGATCTTCTTTAGTTTCATTCAGGAACACAGTTCAATTTAAAACACAGTCAACAAATATTAGAAAAGCAATAAATAGCCATGATCAAGCAGAAAGATCAAATATAGAGTTACAGCATATCAGCAGGTAAAATGGTGTAGTGTCCACACAAACCATAATTCAGCTCTCCTTAAGTACATTGGCTACAGAGCTCAGCCAATCTGGATGCAGGATGATGCAACACCGTTTTTAAAGATATATAATACTTTTAGCTACAAACACACAATGTTGGTTTAAATATTTCCTGACCAACCAGTTGGGTAATAACAATTTCCTAACAGTATTTTTATAAATAACTCAAGCACAGAATATAACTAATATTTCTTCCACCTCCTATTTTCCCCACAACCACCACCCTGTGAAGTGAGTTGAAAGAGAGACAGTGGCCCCAAATCACCCAGCCAGTTTTCATTCCTAAACTAGAATCATAATCTCCTGGGTTTTAGCCTGGTTCCTTAACCACCAGACTAAACTTGATGTTTTGTTCATTTGACTTTAATGGTACAAACAATTCTTAACCAATAGTGGTTAACCTGCTGAACTAGAACTTGAGTGATCAGATTTAAGTCTGTACACAGCCAGCATGGAAAATTATTGAGTAATTTTTGGCCAGCTGCTGTCTCACAGACTAAACTCTCTGTGTATGAAATTCTTCATTTACAGATAAAGCAAAACATCTAAATTTATCATTGTAAGAGCTACTTGAATGTTTTAAACTGTACTATATGTCTAAAGTATTACATACATTTGAAGAGTGTTCCTCCTAAAAATTAAAGCAACCTAGAAAGTTCTTTTTTCCATCCCTTTGACAGATGGACCAAGAACCAAAAGTAAAAGCCTGATTGTTCTTGATCTAATCTAGATCACGGTTGCTTTTGAGGCTTCAGGCAAATAACTCTGAATAAAATGGGATTACATTAGAGTAGTAAGAAGAAACTTAAAACTACTACATTGAAGTAGCATCTATCTAAAGCCTTATTCTAAGGATATTTGTTATTATAAACTGCAATGTTTTTCTTTATCAAAATACATTGCCTGGCTAAATTTTAATACAGTATCCTTATTTTGATAGTTTAAAAAAAATAGTTGGTACTTTACAATGAAAAAGAATGATAGTGGAGCACAAAAGGGAATGAGATTCCTTTTATATCATGGTTAATGAGACACTCATATTCAAAATTACTAAATATAGACCAATTAGACAAAACCTGTTTTCATTAAAGTAATTACACTGGTGCCAGATGTTTTGATAAGGAAGGTCTGTGGGCCACATTTGTTCAGTTGGCTAATGCAAACCTCCATCTTCTTTGTGAAAAGAATAACATTTTGAATATTGCCAATCATCCATTAGATTGAATCTCTGTCAATGAGCAGGGTAGCTCACCAAGTATAATATGTTTGGTATTAATCTATCTTTGCCTGCATTTTCACAATGTTAATAACTGGGTGTAGAAGTTTCATGCCGCTGTATTAACTTCTCAAGTAGTTTGTAAACTACTTGGAAGACTCATCACACTTGGCAGCAAAAATAACAGAGTTGGAAGGTGATAATATTGTTACTAGTGTCTTCTATCTTTTGTTGATCTCTTTGTTTAAAGTGTTTATTCCCCAACCTTGACTAACTCAAGTTTATAGAATGAAAAAACAAATTGAAATCAACATAGAATGCAATAGTTGTTAATGAGTACTATTAAAATATGAAGAAAATATTCATAAAATGGATTTTATTATAGTAATTTCGAATAGTTTAATAAAGTGAATATGATTGGAAAGAATTCATATTGATAATATGCATGGACTTCTTGATTTGCTTTAGATCCTGATTCAGTAATTCAAAGATGTGTTCCTTAACTTTAGATGGAGTCACATATATCCTGTGTGATTAAAACATTCAGTACTTTCAATTTCAAATTTGCTAAAATCAGAAATCACTATTAAAAAATGTAACCCTTTTGTGGGGTTTGGATGACATTCTGTGATAGCAAGTGCTTAGGTCAGGAGGGAATGCACTATATTTCAGGCAGACAGATATAAATAACTTCATGCTAGGAACTTCGGTTTTTTAGAATAAGGCAATTGAAGACAAACTTGATACTTCTTAGGGCTTTGTTTGTTACAAATGTAGCATCTGAAACTCTTAAAAGATTCTAAGGAAGTTTTAAAAATCATCAGCAACTTCCTTGGACAGCACTAGAATTCAAAACTGACTAGAATTGATTCAGAGCATTCCGGTGTTAATAATAATAGAAAGGATTTAGTCAAATTCTTTCCCCCAAAATATATCCTAGTGTTGAAAGAAATGTCCATCTGGGTTCCAAGCAGGAAGAAAAACACTGGAAACATGGAGACTGCTTGGAAAGATGGTTTGAGGTCCTGGGCAAAATAAGCACATGGGTGTCAGAGAGATTTCTACCCTCTTTTGGGCCTCACCTTGGAGCTTCCTATTCCTGTGCAAGAAATGTATTCTGATTGGTTGTCAGAATCCCATGGGGCCATGTGGTGAGATAGGTAGGAGGCTAATCCTATTATGTCCTGAGGGTGAAGGTCTTTTGTGTTGTAGATAAGCTGGCCCAGCCTTTGTCTTGTAGATAGGTTGGCACCAAAATATCTGCTGTTCGGGCAGGGGGAAGGGCAGGGAGCTGAGGCTTTGAGTTTTTCTTTAGAAACATGTTTCTCCTTTAGGGAAAATATAATATTCTGCCTTTTTAATATTTCCTAGAATATTTCATTCTTCTAGGAGAGGGGTGGGTGCTAACCTCCTACACTAGGAAACAAAGAACTAGAAATTTATCCTGCCTTTACTTTCAGATGATACTAGACACCACAAATCCCTAGTTCATCATTTTGCAGGAGACATCAGAGCTCAGTGGAAAATCAGATGTTTGTTACATTGTCAAATGTCATCCCGCAGCACCCATGTCTTGCGAAGATTTGTCAAATCCAGGGTACTTGCTATGGCTCACTGCAGTCAATTCTCACCAAGATGGAAACAGTGACCCATTATAAGACAGATTTCTATAGTCCTAAAAGTTACTGCCTTATATAGGTGTCTCCTTTAAACCTTCAAGTCTTTTGGGGCATCTTTTAGCAAATTGCTGATCATACTGTACCTTCTTATCCTTTTTATTCGACACTTGTTGTATTTTTTCAGGAAGTCTTTTTTCCTCTTTGCTAAAGAAATCTGTGACAAAACCAATGATTGGATCCTGGGATTGCTCCATTTGTCCTTGCATTCTTAGTAGAAAATAAAGAGTACTGCAGAGACAGAGCTTCCATTCAAAGCTGCTAGTTGAGAGCACTGTGCATTGTACATGTTATAAAAATAGGATTTATTGATGTTTGGAAAACTTCTCCATGGAATAAAAACTAAGTATAGAACCCTCTGAAATTGTAAATGGAATATATCAGGACTGTAAACAATAACACCCTTCAGATGCATAAACTGAAGTATTACACAGAAATATCTAACAAAATTTAAAAATATAACAGTATTCGTGTTGTAGGTTTATTCTCTCTTTTTTGCTCTTTCTGTCATTACCTCCTTTCCTCCCTTCCTTTTCTTCTGAAGGAAATCTGAGTATTAAATAGTCAAGAACCCTTTTTAGGAATGACTAAATTGCTACTAAAAGTTGCAATATAGCCCCAAAGTTAGTCATAAGAAAGAATATATCTAGAACAAGGGTGTCAAACTCGATTTCATTGAGGGCCACATCAGGGTTGTGTTTGACCTTGGGGGGCCAGAGACACTGTGGCCAGAGTGGGCATGGCCAGCTCAATGTCACTTATATCAGGGTGTGGTGGTCTGTGGTGGCCTGAGTGCTCTGCCAGAGAAAACGGGCTGCCGAGTTCTGTTTTCAGCTGCAACGGCCTCCTGCAATCCTCTGCCAGTGAAAATGGAACTCCGTTTTCACTGGCAGAGACACTGTGGGCCAGTACTTCACTGTTTCCAGAGTACTCTGTATCAAATTCTAGGTCTTTAGAAATTCACAACTTAGCCTAAATGGGGAGAGGACTTTTATAAACATTATGATTAATGAATTGTGGGGAAGTGAAGAGAAATGTGATCTAGAACTACAAGTGTTAAATTACTAAAGGAACGAGGAGATCCAAACATATGAAGCTTATTGGATAGACTTGACAAGCTGTCTTTCAGTGTTTGGAAGTGTGTGTGTGGGGGTGTATATAAAAAGAAGTCAGGATATTGGCCACAATTGTGCAACTTAATTCCCACCCATTTTAAGATGGGTTCTGTGCATGATGCATGCAAAAAGAGATAAGGCTCCAGTGCCCTTATTATAGGTCACAATAGTGTTTAATACAATTTGCCAATTTAATACAATTTAAAAGAGCCATTCAGTAGCAATATAATCCCCCAAAAGTCTGTGCCAGAAGAGAAGAGAAGAGAAGAGAAGAGAAGAGAAGAGAAGAGAAGAGAAGAGAAGAGAAGAGTTTCGGAACCACTAAACAAAATCTTTCAGAGCTCCTGGAACACAGGGCAAGTGCCAGAGGACTGGAAAGGAGCTGATGTGGTTTCAATTAAAAAAAAAATAGAACTAGGAAACTACAGATCTACCATTTAAGAATGAGCCAGTGTGCTGCAGCTGTCAAAAAAGCCAGTAGAAGTTCTAGACTGTGTCAATAAAGGGATAGCATCAGGAGGATAAGAAGTAATAGTATCACTCTATACTGCACTCTACTGAAGGGGATGTGATGGCTCAGTGGGAAACAAAATTCTAAGATGCATCATTAGAGGGATCACCAGCAGGAAAAAGAAGACCCTAATCCCACTGTGGACCCTAATCCCACTGGCTAAGACGCTGAGCTTGTCGATCGAAAGGTTGGCAATTCAGCGGTTTGAATCCCTAGTGCCACATAACAGGGTGAGCTCCCGTTACTTGTCCCAGCTTCTAGCAGTTTGTCCCAGTCCCTAGCAGTTTGAAAGCATTTAAAAAGGCAAGTAGAAAAATAGGGACCACCTTTGGTGGGAAGGTAAAAGCGTTCCATGCACCTTTGGCATTTAGTCATGCTGGCCATATGACCATGAGACATCTTTGGACAGCGCTGGCTCTTTGGCTTTGAAACGGAGATAAGTACTGCCCCGTAGAGTCAGGAACGACTAGCATATATATGTGTGAGGGGAATCTTTACCTTTACCTCTATTGCACTAGTGACGTCACACATGGAATACTGCATCCAATTCTAATCATCACAATACAAAAAAGATATTGTGACCCTAGAAAGAGTGCAGAGAAGAACAACATAGATGATAAGAGGTCTGGAGACTAAACTATATGATGAGCATTAAGGGAACTAATCAGTGGTGAAATCTAAAATTTGTTACTACCAGGTCTGTGGGCATGGCTTAGTGGGAGGGTAATGTGACTGGGCGGACATGGCCATTTTTTAAAAAACATTTTTTCTACAACCTCTTTGGTGAAGAGGTTGTAAAAAATGCTTTCAAAAGGCTCTGACGATCCCAGCTGAGTTGCCTGATCAGCAGAGGCTTTTTTTCTTTTAAAAGCTTCTGCCGATCAGGCAACTCAGCTGGGATCATCAGAGGCTCTTAAAAGCATTTTTTCTACAACCTCAGAGACACGTGATCATCAGAGGCTTTTTTTTAAAAAAAAATTTAAAAGCATTTTTTCAGCCGAAAAGGTTGTAGAAAAAATGCTTTTAAAAACTAAAAAAAAAAGCCTCTGATGATTGCGCGGCTCAGCTGAACATGGGGGGGGGGGCAGGGATTTTTGCTACTGGTTCTCCGAACCACTCAGCTCCATTGCTACCAGATCAGGCGATCCGGTCCAAACCGGGAGCATTTCACCTCTGGAACTAATCCATATCAAGCCTAATGAAGAGAATGACTAGGGTTTAATGAAAGCTCTCTTCCAGTATTTGAAGAACAGTCACAGAGATGAGGTGCTTGACTTATTCTCCAAAGAAACTGAGGTTAGAATGAGAAAGTATTGGTGAAAGTATCGTAAAGAGTTATCTTACATGGAAATAAGGAGAAATTTATTGACAATTAACCAATGGAACAGCTTGCCTTCTGGAGTTGGAATGCTCTATCACTGGATGTTTTCAAGAAAAGATTGGACATCCATTTGTTCGCAATGGTATAAGGACTCCTGCCTTATGCAGATTGTTGGAGTAGAAGACTTCTAAAGACCCTTCTAGCCCTAAGACTCTATGTAAAATTCAAATCTTCTCAAAGGGGCACTAATTTGGGGGCCTGCTTCTTGAAGAAGGATACAGATCCATTACTGGAATAGATCACAGATAGAGATGGACAAAAAATGTAAAATCATTTTACTTCATTCTCTTCCTCCCCCCACAAATATAAATATATTTTTGTCCTAGTTCTCAATTGATTGAATATTTTTTCCTTTCCATTTTGATACACAATGTCGCCTAATAATATTTTCTGCAACCTATCTTCCAATTTATTTCCCTTTATATCATATAACAACTTTTAAATATTATTTCCACAGATACATTTTAATATATATATTTTCTTTAATGTACTGTGTATCCTTTTATGTTGATACTTTGAATTGGTGAAGTGCATCTCAAGATTTGGCAAAGCACAAAAATGGTTCAGAATGTGCCCATTATGTAATTTTACATTAACATTCAAGGGGAAAAAACATATCCCATTCATAACAAAATTAAATATAAAAGTGCACATATCTAAATTAAGTGGAGGGGTGAATAAATCAAAGAATGGATGGTAAGAGAAAGAGATATTTTGAATTAGTTTCCCAAGTATCCCTTTATAATAATAGGAATGGTGTGCAAGAGAATTTCATTCCATCTTAGGCCTAAGTCAAGCAATTGACTTGGAGGCTGGCTCCAGAGGATTATTAACGCTTCTTTGAGTGAGGGTGTCTTGCCAGTTGCCTTGAAAGAGGCGGTGGTGAGGCCTCTCCTCAAGAAGCCTTCTCTGGACCCAGCTATTTTGGCTAATTATCGTCCAGTCTCCAACCTTCCCTTCTTGGTGAAGGTTGTTGAGAGTGTGGTGGCGCTCTCCTGGGTATCTGGATGAAGCTGTCTATCTGGATCCGCTCCAGTCCGGCTTCAGGCCCGGGTATAGCATGGAAACGGCATTGGTCGTGTTGGTGGATGACCTCTGGAGGGCTCAGGATAGGGGTTGCTCCTCTATCCTGGTCCTGTTAGATCTCTCAGCGGCTTTTGATACCATCGACCATGGTATCCCCGCCGGCTGGAGGGGTTGGGAGTGGGGGGCACCGTTTTGCGGTGGTTCTCCTCCTATCTCTCCGACCGGTCGCAGACGGTGTTGGCAAGGGGGCAGAGGTCAGCCCCGAGGCGCCTAACTTGTGGGGTGCCGCAAGGGTCAGTCCTTTCGCCCCTTCTATTCAACATCTATGTGAAGCCGCTGGGCGAGATCATCCGTGGCTTTGGGGTGAGGTTCCATCAGTACGCTGATGATACTTAGCTGTACTTCTCCACCCCAGGCCACCCCAACGATGCCGTGGAAGTGATGTCCCGGTGCCTGGAGGCCGTGTGGATCTGGATGGGGGGCAACAGGCTCCAACTCAACCCCTCCAAGACTGAGTGGCTGTGGCTTCCGGCGTCCCGATATGGCCAGTTGACTCCATCACTGACCATTGGGGGCGAGTCATTGGCCCCCACGGATAGGGCCCGCAACTTGGGCGTCCTCCTGGATGCATGGCTGTCTTTAGAGGAGCATGTGACAGCCGTGGCCAGGGGGCCTTTTTATCAGGTTCGCCTGATACGTCAGTTGCGTCCCTATCTAGATCGGGACTCCTTACGCACAGTCACTCAGGCACTCGTCATTTCCCGCCTGGACTACTGCAATGCTCTCTACATGGGGCTCCCCTTGAGGTGTGCTCGGAGGCTCCAACTGGTGCAGAATGCAGCCGCGTGGGGGATTATGGGAGCAAGGGGGCGCTCCCATGTGACACCTCTCCTGCGTGAGCTGCATTGGCTTCCTCTGGTCTTCCGGGTGCGCTTCAAGGTGTTGGTGACCACCTTTAAAGCGCTCCATGGCATAGGGCCTGGGTACTTGCGGGACCGCCTTCTGCCACCGATAGCCTCCCACCGGCCAGTATGCTCCCACAGAGAGGGACTCCTCAGGGTGCCGTCAGCCAGACAATGTCGGCTGGCGACACCCAGGGGGAGAGCTTTCTCTGTGGCAGCACCAGCCCTCTGGAACGATTTGCCCCCAGAGATCCGTACGATACCTGATCTCCGGGCTTTTCGTCGTGCCCTAAAAACTTTTTTATTTTGTCAAGCTGGGCTGGCGTAACCCCCCCCCCCCTTTTTAAGTCTAAAGTTTTATGGGTTTTAAATTTTAATTGTCTATTGGTTTTTTAAATTTGTTGGGCCAAAATTATTTAATTCTTTTATTAATATTTTAAATTTTGTATTGGAGTGCTTTTATTCTTGGCTGTACACCGCCCTGAGTCCATTAGGAGAAGGGCGGTATATAAATTTAATAAATAATAATAATAATAATAATTTTAAAACATGGTTAAAGTCTGTCCCAGGTCCACATCACAAATGTGGACCTGGGACAGTGGGCCTGGGACACAACTTCTTAAAGGCAAGGTTCTATCTCACGTAGAAGCCAATGAACATGCAGCCATATTAACAAAGACTCTTCCCATGCTGACTAGTCCATGAAACATCTTCATTGCCTTCAAGAAGCCATTGATAACAGAGTGAAATAAGTGTGTTTGGAGGGGAGACTTAACTTGAGCATCCACAAAGATTTTTTTTTCCTGGGTTGGGGTTAGAGTTCCTCCTTGTTTAGCTATCAGCCTGACCATCAGGCTGATGGTCTGATGAATGGTATGTATCAGTGGTGGGTTGCCTCTCGTTCACACCGATTCTATAGAACTGGTAGTAAAACTGGCGGGAGAGTTTGCCCACCAACCCCGACATCATCAAAATGCTTCTGCACCTGCACAGAAGAGCATGCAAGCAAAGTGAGCATGCATGCACACGGCCCCACTGCGAACCAGTAGTAAAGGTAAGTAGAACCCACCCCTGGTATGAATGCAGTCTTTTTCCCTATTCATTAATCTCTCAAGCAGCCTACAGCCTCTCCTGCTTCCATGAAATTTCGAATCTAACTACCATGAAGAAAGTCTTCCTTTGGAGTTTATATATATATATATATATATATATATATATATATATATATATATATATATATATATATATATATATATATATATATATATATATTGGAAAGGGTGGGAAGTCGGGAGGATTTTCAGTAGAAAGATATATAACATAAAACAATTCCAAGAATTAGCAACCATACTTTCATAAAGGAAACTCAGACACGCACACAAAAAGAATACTTGGAAATAAATTTGCAATCTCTATGAGACTATAGTAGAAACCCCAAACCTCTTTTGCAGCAGGAGTTAATGCTGGCAAAACCTACGCCTCGCAGAGTCAGCATAGCATTAGTTGTGAAAAAAAGGCCACAGCGTCACTCACCTTTCTCTGCCATGGATAACATATGACAGTCATAAAGTATTTATTCCAACAGGATCATTTTATTCTCTTTGAACCTACTTCATGGTCAGAGTGGAACCTTTAATTCACAGATAAATTACAGGGAATAAATAGATGCTAATGAGATCACATGAAATAAAAGCAAACATCCAGTTGTTATCTGTCTGCATTTCTCTACATTTCCAATTTCATGTTGTTTGATAAACAGGTGTTTGCATTCCCCAGTTCTAGCCTATCTCTGCTAATAAGGCTCAGTTTCAGAATGGATAACACAAAATGCCATTGTTGTTATCTTTAATTAAAGAGAGGGAATGGGATGCGACATGACAGATTTCAGCACTTTTTATCAGTGGAAGAAGAACAACAAAAAGGATGTATTCTGTACTCTTTACAGCATCTAGGCAGATGGGCACCAATCAGGTTCCTATACAGTACTCTATATAGCATCTAAGCAACTAAGGGCACCAATCTTGTTCTTATACCATTATCAAGGGACTTCCATTTCTGTGTTGGATTTTTCTGAGCATATTTATAAACTTCTTACTTTTGTTTGAGAAAAGGACACTGACTTTCCTTTGAAGTCAGAGACAGGAGGGTTTCTATTCTTTCTCATCAGTACCAGTTAGCAAAAAATACTAGTGGGTTATGCTAATAAGTAATTTACAGAAATGTCAATTTAGCACTGGATTTTAATCTCAGATTTAGGCAATCAGTTCTATATGTCTTACATGCCTCATCCCAATGGAAAGCAAATTACTGCACATTCTGGTTATTCCAGGTATTTATTCAGATGTTGACCTCAGCAAATACAGTTGTCCTGGTTGTAACAGCAAGGTTGCAAGAACAATGCCGGATGGGATCGGTACAAGTGAATCTCAATCTGTCCTGCTAAATAGATGCACAGAATGCATCTCCTTTCATGGCAACACTTCATTCAACAGCATACCCCCTTTCTATTGTTTCTCTTACTCAAAAATGTCCTCCAGCAAAGTGATTCCGCCGATCCATTTGAAAGAGGGGAGGGGGGGACATCAATTTTTGAAGCTCATCTGAAGGGGTATACTATACAATCCTTAATCAAAGCAAAGTGGCTCTTTGGGAATTAGCACAGCCCTAGTGATAAGGAATAAAAAGAAGATCGGCAGGCAGACTGCTGCAATCGCCCTTGGATATGAGAACGCCTCTGAGCAACTTTGCACAACTAGTGATAGCGTCTGGAAGAAGCATGTCAATGAAGTTACTGAAGAGCCTGTCTGTCTGACGTGGTTGGGAATTTTGCTTTCTCAACAAACTTGAAAAGTTTCTTTAATTAAGAAATCAAGCCAGAATCAGCAGTTTTATAGGACGTGGTGGAGTCTTATTAACCCTGCTGTCATCAGATCTGTCTTTTGCTTTGTTATGGAATAGGATTTCCAAAACATTTGAAAGAGTGTTGTGCAAAATGCAAGCAAAATGCCCTTTCTCAAAGGAAGGAGTCAATCACATGCTCGAAGGCTCAATACACCTGCCTCAAGTGCTTTCCCAGGTTGTCTTCATGTATATATGCATGCACACAAATAATGTCTATTGGGATTGCTATCGAAGCGAGGCTCTTGAACCTCTTTTAACAAGCCTTTCAAGAGATGTTTTTCTACTTTGAGGGAGGGGTACCTTTGCTCACATGAGTACATTTTGTGAAACAATCTTTTTTGAGGTTTTGCATAGCCTGGGTGATTAAACAATAGCATGCAGTTTCTTCCCTGTTCTTTATAGGCATTATTTATCAGTTTAGTTAGAGGCTATGTATAATTGGATTTTTAATTAAGATTTTGCAAGAGGGTAAGATGGGGAGATAACAACTTGAGTGACTCCAGCCATTTCATCCTGTTGATTGTTGTCTTTCTTCTGTCTGCTAGGCAGCAGAGAAAATATCCATAGCCTTTTGTCTGATTCACTGTAAACAAAACATGCATTTCAAATAATCTGTCTAGTCAATGCAACTCTAGTGTCCAAAAGAAATAGTAAGAAAATTTAAGAATCTCATTGAGGAAGGAAGGCAGGGAGTCAGGCAGGCTAGATTATATTTCTCATAGAGAGAAACCAAATACAAACAGAAACAGACAGACAGACAGACAGACAGACAGACACAGACACACACACACAGAGAGAGAGAGAGAGAGAGAGAGAGAGAGAGAGAGAGAGAGAGAGAGAGAGAGAGAGAGAGAGAGAGAGAGAGTATTTAAACCTTTTGTTACAAACAATGGACTACATTTCTTCTAATGTTTTAAAAACTGAGGCAAGGGTTGCTTGGATAAAATGATTAAATTCAGGAAAATAAAAGAAGGAAAATAGAAATAATTCCAATGGAGCTGATGACTTTAACAAATGTAGGGAAAAACCCTGTTCATTTCCAAAACATTTGCATTGACAATGGTGGAATCCTATAATAAAACCCAAAAGATTGCTGTTAGAACACAATGGGAAAAGGTTATGCTTGCCTCACTCCTGAACATTATCAAAATATTGGTTTTCTTGAACTAGCCAAGATTACAATGTCCAATATGCCTATCCCATGATTTCTCTTTTCTTTCCATTCTGTTTATGAGCCGGGCAGTTAAACATAAATTTCAGGATGTAACTGGCTCAGTGATAGAAATTCCTGGGAGATAGACTAGGTACCTGTCTCCTAATATAAGCAGCAATCATTGACCCTAACAAGAATGAATGATCTGTGGGAACGCGAACCAGAAAATATTTTATTTTTTATTTTTTATAACTCTATTACTGGGCCTGGAACTCCACAAAAGTCAAGTCCAAAGTCTTCTGGAACAGCCAGGTTTTGAAAAGACCTGGCTTTGGATTTTCATATCATGACAGTGCCTAATACACTATTTGAAAAACAGTTCTTCTATTTAGATGCAAGTCATGTTCCAGCAAGACAAAGTTCCTTTACTCTGAATGGACATGTGGATAACTAAGTCTCTCAAGATCGCATAACATTGCAATGCTTATGCTTCCAACTGATACAATATAAGCTAACTACAGGAGTCTATTATTCATTAGTGATCAGAAGACCAGGCAGTAGAAGACCCAGAAGGGGAATATTTATTTCACCATATCCTAACCGTAACCCTTTATTTTAGGTGATAAAAATCAGTTAATATTCTAACTTTTAAAATTGTTCATTCAAAGCTCTATGTTTAAAGCAAACAAGCAAACTGGACTAGTTTTCTGTTTTGGAATTGACCTAAAATGAAATAACAAATTTAAATGTTTCAGGGGAGAGAAGGGATTTCTAATACATAGTACTAGTTCAATTTTAATCAAGGTTTGAATTGTATAATTATTTTACTGACATGACAGGGCAGATTAAAAGAAGAAACAAAGCTGACAGTTTTGCCCAATTCTACTGAACCATAGTGTGGTTTCTCTACCTGTCTGATATTACAGGTGTAACAATCCTGAATCAAACTGGAACACAATATGTTTATGTACATTTTCCCTATTAAAGTAACTAAGAATCATAGCTACACTAGGAAGAAAATAATACTTTCCATTTTTTTCATTTTTTTCTCTTTTTTCTTTCAATAATGTTCTAATTAGAAAGATAAAAATGGAGTAAAAAGGACATCAGAAGATTCACACAAGGTAGAGGAACAAAGATGGGGAATTGAGAAAACTAATTGCTTAACTAAAGTAAGATCAAGCAGCCTGCCTTGCACCATGCAATAAACTGATAAAAGAATGACATGAGAATTGAATGTGAGTATGAAAGCAATGTAAAATGTAAACATTAATAAATACTAATTTAAAACTGCAGATTTTTCAGACCCAATCTTATAATAACTTAGCAATAATTTGATTTGATTAGATATTTATTTATTTATGTAGATTATTGCATGCCTGCTTTTCATTTCAGATTAGAGGTGAGATATTAGATAAGTATAACAAATGTAAGAAAGTCTGGAAAATGCTCTACACTATTACAGAAATAATATTTTTTTTCCTAATGGCTGCAAAAATCTGAAATATCAGTAGGTGGCTGCAGAGAGTTAGAATTTTCAATATTGCTTTGCTGCCTTCTAGAGGAACTCTGTGTTTTTGCAGCACAGATCTGGTAGTTCAACTGAGGGCAATCAGGGTTCAAATGTTCACCCAGCTATAAACTTTGAAATTTATTTATTTTTTATCCGTCTTTATTACTTTATAAATAACTCAATGTGATGAACATACCTAACTCTCTTTCCTCCTCTTTTCTCCACCACAATAAAACTGTGAGATGAGTTGGACTGAAAGAAAGTGACTATCCCAAAGATACTCAGTAGGTTTTCATGTTTAAGTTCAGAGGTGGCATTCAGCAGGTTCTGACCAGTTCTGGAGAATTGGTAGTGGAAATTTTGAGTAGTTCAGGGAACTGGTAAATACCACCTCTGACTGGCCCCACCCCCATCTATTATCTGTCCCCCAAGTCCCAGCTGATTGGGAGAAAATGGGGTTTTTGCAATAACCTTTCCCTGGAGTGGGGGGGGGGGAATGGAGATTTTACAGTATCCTTCCCCTGCCACGCCCACCAAGCCACACCCACAGAACCAGTAGTAAAAAATTTTGAATCCCACCACTGCTTAAGGTGAAATAGCAATTCACTGTTTCCGGGTTAAGGAACCTTTTTTTTTTTAATTTGATTTATATGCCACCCTTCTCCGGAGACTCAGGGTGGCTTACAATGTGTTAAGCAATAGCCTTCATACTTTTGTATATTTATACAAAGTCAGCTTATTGCCCCCACAAACTGGGTCCTCAATTTACCCACTTAGAAAGGATGGAAAGCTGAGTCAACCTTGGGCCTGGTGAGAATTGAACTCGCAGTAATTGCAGGCAGCTGGATGTTAAATGCTGCCTTAGTAGGAGGCATTAGCCTCCTACGCCACTCAGCCTCCCTTAACCCCAAAAACTTAATAATAATATTCATCTCTTAGCCTAAACTATATTAGAGAGTTGCTGTAACATTATGTGTGCCTTTTTTCCCAGATTGAGGTCTTTTGGCCTTTTGATGGTAGTTTGGAGATCACATTCTAGAAAATAAGGAGATACAAGCAAAACTGCAATTTGATTTAATTCAAATTGAATGTAATTTACAAAATACAATTAAAATTATTCTTTCTACTATTCCCTCCACACATATCCTAAGCAAACTTCAAAAAATGAATCAGACCCATATAGTTTTTTTTTTTTTAAAGCTGATTACTCTGCTTGGTCTTTGGGTGGTGTCTTAGGAGCTATACTTTTATTTAGTTTACTTTAAATAAATGCATATATTTAAAACTAAAATTAAGTTTTTGTTACACACACACATACGCACACATGTAGCAACTTTGGAAGGGTTTTTATAAACTAAGTTTAAAATCGGAAGGGACATAGTTTATTTAATTCTACAAGAAGTAAACAGATTTTCTTTAGAAATGGCAATTATAGTCCTCCCGGAATAAAATAGTCCAGGTTCAAGTCTCTCCTGGACACAGAACTGCCGGATTGGCTTTTGGCCCTGTCATTGTCTCTTAGCTCAAGTTATTTCACAGGATTTTATTGTGGGGATAGAATTAGCAGATACATGAAGGATAATGTGGGGCAAATCATAGACTTATTGGAACATCTTGAGAAAAGTAAACAGATCCCTGCAGTGCTGGTGTTTTTGGATGCGGAAAAGGCCTTTGATCGAGTCAATTGGAACTTTCTATTAAAGACTTTAACAAAAATGATCTTTGGGGATCAGTTTGTTCAGGCGATCTCAGCAATTTATCAAGAGCAAACAGCACAAATTATTATTAATGGAAGTTTAACAACAAACTTTAATATACAAAAAGGAACAAGACAAGGTTGCCCGTTATCCCCATTGTTGTTTATTTTAACTTTAGAAGTCTTGTTGAACTCGATACAGGATTCCAGTACTTTGAATGGAATAGCTATAAGGCAAGAGGATTACAGAACAAGGGCATTTGCAGATGATCTGGTTGTTACCCTAACACGGCCGATGGAATCAATAATCCAGATGAAAGACATTATAGAAGAATACGGAATGGTATCAGGATTTAGACTGAATCAGAAAAAAACCAAGATGATAGTTAAAAACATGTCAGAAGGTCAAAAGAAGGAACTTGAAAGGATGGCAGGATTTGAAATAGTATCAAAGGTGAAATATCTAGGAGTTCAAGTTGCAGCTTTAAATATAAAACTTTTTCAAAATAACTATGAAGTGCTGTGGCGAAAGGTGCAAAAAGATATGGAAACCTGGAAAAAGCTGCAGCTATCGTTACTTGGAAAAATAGTAGCAGTTAAGATGAATGTTCTACCTAGATTTTTATTCTTGTTTCAAATGATTCCGGTGCTTAAAAATGATAAACATCTGACTGAGTGGCAAAAAGGAGTGAACAAGTTTGTTTGGAATGATAAAAAACCAAGATGTTCGTGAAAGGGGTGGCCTTAAACTTCCAAATCTACGATTGTATTATGAAGCAGCAGCGTTGACATAAGTGAGTGACTGGTTTGGAACGACAAGGTCTGAAATATTGAATATAGAAGGCCACGATTTGGAACTTGGTTGGCATGCGTACTTGTTTTATGAAAATAAAGATGATAAAGTATTTAAGAGTCATATACTTAGAAACTCTTTGATGAGAGTATGGAAGAAGCACCAGCTTAAATTGGATTACAAAATACCTTTGTGGTTGGATCATGGTCATATCTTACGGAATATAAACATTAAGTCACTTGGGGGGATTTTATATAAAGAAATACTTTTTAATGATGGGGGCAGTTGGCAATTAAAGTCATTAAACACTTTGTTGGAAGAACAGATTAATCTAACTTGGCTACAGTATAACCAACTTCAATCGAGATGGAGGGAAGATCAAAAAACTGGTTTGATGTTGTACGAAGAGGAATTGGTAAGACAGATAAAAGAGAAAGGCCCAATGCATATTAAGAGGGTTTATACTATTTTGTTGGAAAGAGACTCTGAAAATGAACTGGTTAAAGACTGTATGATAAAATGGGCACAAAACTTTGCGGAACCAGTTATGATGGAAACATGGGAAAAAATATGGGTTCAGAATGTTAAATTTACTCAGTCACAGAACTTGAGGGAAAATTTTTATAAAATGTCATGCATGTATCCTAATGTTCAGCCAAAATGTTGGAGATGTGATTGTTTAGATGCTACATATTACCATATATGGTGGACTTGCAGGAAAGTGAAGGCTTTTTGGATCAAAATTTGGTGGGTTATGCAAAATGTTTTGAAGAAGAAACTTCAATTTTCTCCACAATTGTTTTTATTGGGCATAGTTAAGGACTTTTCATTGAGCGAAACAAAACTGATATTATATATGATCACAGCAGCTAGGTTATTGATTGGTCAATATTGGAAAAAAGATATTTTACCTACTATTGAAGAATGGACTTTGAAGGTGGCCAGTTTTGCAGAAATGGCAAAGATATCAGCATATTTAAAAGATCGGACTCAAGAAATTTTTGGGTGGGAATGGAAGAAATGGATAGACTATGTGCAGAATAAATATCAAACAAAGAAGTATTAGATAGCTTTTAGCTGAATGTTATGTAGAAATTTATAGTATATACTTGGATGTTATGTAGAAATTTTTAGTATTGACAGGGGGTAGAATAGCTGGGGGGAATTGTATGACATGATATGATTTGGATTTCACCTTTTAATATTTGGGTATCTAAAAATGAACTGTAATTTTTAAGGTTATAAGGGAAGTCAAGGGTGGGGAGGAATGGGTCAGGGAGGGTTAGGGAGGGGAAGGGGGGGAAGGGGAAAATTTGTATTTGTAAAACTTTTTCAATAAAAAAAAAGAATTAGCTATTTCATTAACTACTTCTTATGTTCTAAACCAGCTTTAGGATGTTAATTTTAGATCTACACTGATTGCTTAACAATTGGGGTGTTCACTTTACATTTCTCATGTTCACTTATTGACTACTGTAAAAAAGTCATAATATTGGCATGGTCCTGTGGTGACCCGCTTTAGGACCATCATGATCATAATCATAAATTTATTTTGTCAAGCATATATAAAATAACAGGTAAAAGTATAAACATAATTTGAATACATTAAACGAGTAAGTAAAAAGGAATATTAGGACAGGGACAGTAGGCACGCTGGTGCACTTATGCATGCCCCTTACAGACCAGTGGTGGGTTCCTCCCGGTTCGGCCCAGTTTGGCCGAGCCGGTAGCGGTGATGATATGACATCACCAAACTGGTTCTGCCCCCCCCACCCTCTGGGTTATTCTTACCTTTTATTTGGCCCCACCCCCAATCTATTTCTGCCTCCTGAGTCCCAGGTGATGGCTAGAGGGAAAAAAACTGTTTAAACTCTTACCAGGGAGCTTCAAAGGGCTGCCCTACAGCTGATCAGTGTTAAAAGAAAACAAATGAGTAGACCGGTGCCTCCAAAAATAAATGGGTAGACCCAGTGGTGGGTTTCTACTTTGGTAGAACTGGTTAAGTAGTTATGTAGTTAAGTAGTTAAGCAGTTAGGAAAACTGGTTGTTAAAAGCAATCTCCTTTTGTTTTTTTCCACTTTACAGGGTTAATCCTGTAAGGATTAATTTGGTGTTGTTTCCTAGCCTAATCTTTATTACAGAAACTGCCTCTCCGGCAGTATGCCTAGACTTACTGTCACTTCCGATTCCAGAGGTCATTTTTTTGCTTGACTTTCTTAAAGGGGAAGGGTTGTTTTAAGCTTTTTATTTATTTATTATTTATTTATTACATGTATTTATATGCCGCCCTTCTCCCGAAGGACGCAGGGTGGCGAACACAAGTTAAGAAACATGTACAATAAAATCGCACTTGAAATCAAATAACTAATTAATGATAAATAACAAACCCAGAATCAGAGTCAGCCTATTTGCTTGAACAGCCAAGTCTTCAGCTCCCGACGGAAGGAGTGGAGATCAGGAGCCGTCCGGAGCTCGGTGGGTAATTCATTCCAGAGTGTGGGAGCACCCACAGAGAACGCCCTACCCCTGGGCACCGCTAGATGACATTGGCTCGCCGTCGGAACCCTGAGGAGAGCAGCCCTATGTGAGCGAACAGGACGGTGGGAAGCAGGCAGGAGAAGGTCCTGTAAATATCCTGGACCTAAATTATGTAGGGCCTTTACACTGCTGTTGGGAGGAAATACTCCCCTGTTGGAGTTCTTCCAGTCAGGGTGCAATCATTAGCACTTTGAAGAAATAATGGAATCCTTTTGTGCATATGGACTACTCAGAAGGCTGAAAAATTTATTTTTGACTGGTCCTCGCACTTATGACTGTCCTCACATTTTATGTTTTTTGCCCTATCTTGTCACCATGGTGAAGAGAAGCAGTTGTGAAATGAGTGACAT
This sequence comes from Masticophis lateralis, assembly GCA_030761175.1. Classification (NCBI taxonomy): domain Eukaryota; kingdom Metazoa; phylum Chordata; class Lepidosauria; order Squamata; family Colubridae; genus Masticophis; species Masticophis lateralis. The sequence continues at coordinate 37,078,304 of JAUDYJ010000001.1, forward strand.
GGTTGTTAAGAATGCTGCACGGGCATAAATGTGAGGATGGTCATAAGTGTGAGGACCAGTCAAAAGTGCAAAGACCTGTCAGAAATAACTTTTTACAGCCCTCTGAGTAATCCCTATACACATAGCCATGGCCACCCGGTCATATGACCAGCTAGCCACGCCTACCCAGTCACATGACCTCTAAGTCACACCCACAAAATAAGCCACGCCCACAGAACCAGTAGTAAAAAATTTTAGAACCTATCCCTGTTACAGACCTCTTAGGAATGGGGTGAGGTCAACACTAGACAGTTTAAGGTTAAAGTTTTGGGGGTTTGGGGAAGAAACCACAGTCAGGTAGTGCATTCCAGACATTGATCACTCTGTTACTGAAGTCATATTTTCTGCAATCAAATTTGGAATGGTTTACCTTGAGTTTGTATCTATTATTTGCTCGTGTATTGTTGTATTGTGGCAGATAATTTTATGTACTATGCTTAGGTCAGACTGTAGTCGGTGTAGTTCTAAGTTGTCAAGCCCAAAATTTGGAGTCTGGTGGCATAAGGTATTTTATTGCGGTTAAAGGAATGGAGAACTCTTCTTGTAAAATATCTTTGGACTCTCTCTATAGTATTTATGTCCGATATGCTGTGTGGGTTCCAGACATGAAATTGCAGGCTCAATTATGGTTGTAAGTTAAGGGACAACCTGCATATTATATAGATCTACATTAAAAAATAGCATTGGTATAAACCTATCTCAAAGCTTTATTCTGAATACTGACTGCTCAAAACAATCAGGAACCTTAATAAGTGTTTCACCTTAATCTCTAAATCCAATATTTTCTTCTATGTATTTTATTTGCTCTGAATCATACTATTATGTAGTAAAGCAAAACAAAATGAATTGTACAATACTAAAGGTAGACTAAAGTCAGAAGCTTTTTATCTATTTCTGAAGAAGTATGTGTAATTTGGTAAGTAACTGAGGTCAGTAACCTTTCCGCTCAACATACAACCTGAGGATGCTATTCTTTTATGTCACTAACCTCTACTTTGATTCCTGGTAATATATAGTAAAATAAAACATGTGATCTGCTTCCTTCATTGTCCAGGTTTACCAACTTCATACCGTTTTATTGACTGCCTTATGAGAGACAGGGAGATACTGACTGCTGCAATATCACATCATATATTTCATTTTATTGTATGTCACTTGGGAGATGGAGAAAAAAAGAAGTTATTTTCCACCTTATATTAAATCTGAGTCAGCAAAGTATTCTAGAGTTAAGTTCCTTCAATTTGAACCTTAACCAAGGAATCATACCTAAAGCCAAGTTTAAGTATGGAATACAAATCTTACTGAGTATTCAATTCTTTTTTAAATGGGGAAAACATGCGGGTTATGGAATCTCTATGCTGCAAAATTGCTGTAGAATTGCTCAAACTCAATAGTGTTGGTAGGAAACAGTCTGTCATAAAGTATTACTGCTTCTGTTAAATGCAGTTAAATTACCATATTCACAGAACAGGAATCCCATCTACAAAACTGCCAAGTCATAAAATTCCTCCTGCCCTGAGACTTTCTTTAGCACATACATATGTAAGAATATTGTCATTCCTCCCTAGAAAGTACAATGAGATTTCTCCTTCTTCTCCTCTATGTTAGTTTGATGTTAAAGACTTCTGTGTGAAGCTAAATCAAACCAATTCACTGAGAAGTCATGGAAGCTGCATCTGAGCCCACATAAGCTCACTTGCAAAGAGAGGAGGTTGAGCTTACTATGCATTCTCCCCGTGGGCTTGCAAGAACAATGAGCCTGAAACACAGCTGTAAATCATATCACCAAGCTGCCCTAGGAATTCAAAGCACTCCAAGCTGAGGAGGCAGGGGAGCTATTACAGCAAGAGTAAACCCATAACTTAGCATTCAGAATAAAACATCCCCTTCAGACTAGAATTGCCTTCATCCTTTGCTCTGCATGTGTATGTGTGACAGAGCACCGAGTGCCAGAATGTGAAATGATATCTGATGTTGGGGCTGCAGGTTGATAGTGTCTCTGAAAGGCAGGTGGCTACAAGTCCCAGAAGGTGGCCAATTTATCAATGGGAGTTAACTTCCTATGTTTTTGAATGACAAATCATAAGAATGGAACCTGTATATCCTCCAGTTGAAAAAAAAATAGGGAAGCTATATATCTATGTGACTCATAAAAAACCCTCTTGAAGATGGTAAATAAATGTAGCTATAAGCTAACAATACAATTGTGTAAGTATCTGAAATTAAACTAAACCTTCAACCTTGAGGATTTTCCTTGTCATTGTTATGATTAGTTCAATGACCCTTCTCCTCGAATCCAAAATCATTGCAGGGTGAGTTCAGAGGATCTAATAAATATCCAAGATCATTTATAGGCTTTGAAACTCAGTGAGTAACCCACATCCCCTTAATGTAGCCCAACATTACACTAGGTTTTCTGCCCAAGTGATATGCCCCCTTATATTTATATTCTATCAATATATTTACTGTAGGCCCTGATGTATCACCAAAGCTGGTCTTGAGTTTCACAGCTGTTTCCTTCAGGCATTTTCCCCTTCAGCTCTTATTTTAAACAGTTTTTGACAACTGTTCCACCAACAAGCAGCTATAAAAAGAAATACTCCCAAATAATCCTTTGGGAGTATCCAATCATTAAACCCCCCCTCCTTTAATTGTGATACTGTGATACGTTTTATTTATATAATTAGGAAACTGCATAAAGCCACACGAACAGTATAACATAGATACATTAGTAACTTTAAACAACACTAAGCTACTGAATTTAAAGGCTGAGTTTCTCTGTCTCCTATGGGAAAACTTGTTTTAAACTAGTAATCCACAAGAGACTGAGCAGACTCCTTAGAAGTACAATGCATTTTTTTTAAAAAAAACCACTTCATATTTAAATAATTCAACTCTCTCTGCATGCCCCTCCATTGACTAAAAGTGTTCTTTCTAAATGCCTTTTCACAGAATTTCAAATACAGTTCTTGTCTCTCCTACAATGCTTATCATCCATCTATTACCTATGCTATTCCATTTGCACGCTTTCTCTCTCTCTCCCTCTCCTTCTCTCCCTCCCTCCCTCCCTCCCTCCCTCTCTCTCTTTCTTTCTTATCGGCTGTCTTTTTTAGCCACATAAGAAATGGTGCATCTTGAACAATGCAAATACTAAGACTTGCAACTTGATGTGTGGGTGGCCAAAAGAAAAACATGTGCACACATACATTTTAAAACCTTATTGTGAGAAAGCTGTAAGGAGTTGAACTGACAGATTTTAAGCAGCCCTTCACTGCTGGCATTTTGATTCATCAGTTATGACTTGAGATTTAGATACCAACAGAATGTAGAAATGACAGCATCAGAATAAGAGGTGTTGATTTTGAGTGGGCACCCAAGAAAAAGGCACGATTTCTAGCAATGGCAGTAGAATCATAGAACAATTATTTTCAATTATAACTTTGAAAGCTTTCTTGTTGATTTCTTTGCTGAAAAAAATCCCCTTAACCCTAGCACAGAATCTTTATATATATTAAACATAATTGTATTAAAAGTTACAATTACAACAATAAAAAATACTACAAAGTAAAACAAGAAAAGTGCAAGAAAAAAAGAAAGAAAAAGAAAGAGGAGAAAGCAAGAATGAGAATATGATAAAGAAAAAGAAAAGAATTCTTATAGCTTGTCATTTTTAAATCCACTTTCAGATTAGTCTCGGTCTTATCTGGTAAAATATCCATAACGTCTTTGAAACCTACTACCAGTCTACCTATTGAGACAGATGCTCTTAAAATTAACTTCTGGATTCATTGTTCAAAAATAACCTTCAACATGTCCAATGTTAAAATAGTTTGCTCTATTCTAAATTGTAAGTCAAATGGAAGTATTCTTCTCTCTTAATTGTAACCTTTAGTTCCTTCTAGTTCCCTCTAGTGTCCAATTTTGAAAGTCTTATTTATGTTTTTTTGTAAAGAATTGAAAACAAAAGGATTTTCTCATGGGAAAGATTCTTATAATTAATTCTAAATCTTATTTCAAATTTATCTGGGCTAAAGTTTTTATACTTTTATTTTAAACATTTTATTGGTAAGGATTGAAGGAAATCACCTTGTTTAGTAAAACATGTTGATCCAAAGGCTCCTAGTAGCTGAAAAACAGTTAATAAGCAATTTCTGAACATGAGTAGAAAAAGAAGTGTGCAAACTCAGTATCTTTAAAGGTGCTGACCAGAAATTGAACAATATAGCTATTCCCTCATCTCCCAGAACTCTAAACCTGCCAGAGACCATTGTCTTGCAACTGTATGAAGCACGTATGGGCAATCTCAAGTCCCCTTGTAATCCGAAGAGGAATTACAAAGAGCTGGTCTACTTGGTTCCTCATTCCACCACGGTCATTGGCTCTAGTTCTGGAGGAGCCACCTTCACTTCATCAATTCTTTCCTGGCACTTATGGAAAAGAAATAAATGTTATTGGACAAATCAAGTCTGATCTGGAAATGGATTCAAAAATGACAACAAGAATGATGTGGGAAAAGCTGCTTCACTTAATATACAAATACAATTTGGCTGATGTCTAAATAATTAAAAAGGATATTTTAGGAGAAGATCAGGCTGAGCTTAAGGGAGGGGTCAAATGTGTCATCAATCACAAATCCTTTCACACCCACAAGAGATCTAAGTCCAGCCCACCTTCAATTCCTTTGACTTTTATCTACTGCCAATTTGATTTGATCTTTAGTAGTTCAGATTCTTATAGAGAGCTTATGCTTGCAATAAATCTTTATATCCATTTGAACTGCCTGGACTTTCTGATTTCTCTGGTACTTGAAAGATATGCAAATAAAAAGGATGACTTGGATAACTTTTCTATTTTGGATTTACAAAAGAAACTAGTTAAGGCTTTGAAGAATTTTATTTGAGAACCAGTTTGATCTAATAGTTAGGTACCAGGTTAAAAAGCAGATCATGAATTTTAGTCCTGCCTTAGCCATGAAGGTCAACTGGATATTCTTGGGCCAGTCATTCTTTTTCAGTCCAACTCACCTCATAAGGTTATTGTTGTGGGGAAAATAGGAAATAGCAGGAGTATTAGGTATGTTTATCTTGAGTTATAATAAAGGCAGAATGAAAAAATAAATATTTGAAGGAATCAAAGATGAAGATTATTAAAAGTAAAACAAAAGAATATAAATGTGGTTTATTTGACCAAGCTTAAAATAAATATTTTGTTGTTATTCTGGTGAATTCTATTGGACTTTTGCTGATCAGGACTGAATGATGAGGTTTAAAACCATGTTTATAGATAAGATATAAGATATGTGAAAAGAGATTATTTTATTTAAGAGAAGCTGATAAGTTACTTGTTTATACTTGTGTTGAAGGAGGAAGTCATTCCTGTATATATTTTTCTTTTTCTTTACTTTTCATGCTACTTGTAAGAAGACTTAAAGACAGAAGCCTCCAGTAGTTTAGATCTCTGGGAGATGAGGGAATAGCAATCTTTGTTCATACCATAGTTGGCATCTTTGAGGATACTTGGTTCATATACAGTACTTCCTTTTCAGAACATTTCTAGACATTACTAAGAGCATCAGTCTGGATCTCAAATGACCATTAAAGCAAATGTGTTGCCTTTTTCTGTAAATTGTTGATAATGTAGAGAAGAGTGCACTTTCTGATCCTTAAGATCTTTCTCAGTCTCAATTCTTCATCCCAATGCATTTTATCTATGGATTTGCTGATAATAAATCCATGAAACAAATGTATGCAGAAGCACAGTCCTGAATTTATTACTTCATTATGTTAAACTTCATTAGGGTTATTGAAGTGAAGCTAATATCTGAGGTGTGCCATATCAGGCAGCATTTTTGCCCTGCAGAAATAAAAATGAAGAGAGAATAGTTGAAGCATCTAAGTCCCCAATGGGCAGAATTGTTTCATTGTATGAAATAATGTTTCTTTGGTAAATGCATATTTAAGTGTATTTAAGATAAAGATTGTTTTCAGAGAAGGAAAACCCTCCTAAGAATGCACACATCTTGGAAAGCCATTTTCTTTATGGCACTCCTTTCCAAAGATTTTCACTTAGAACTCATGCCCATAAGAAGCTTCCTTATACAAACCCTGGCCATTAATTCCTCCATACTTTCTACTTCATACTTTCTATTCTTGATATTTCTCAGAATTATTGCAGAATATAATACAGATTGTGCCTAAAAAAGTTAGAACACAAAACACAAAATATGGGCTTATAGTTTTTCCAAACAGCAAAAAAATAAATAAAAAATAAAATAAAAATGAATAAAAACAATCTTCTATAACATATTTCCTATCATTCCCCTTGCAGGATTCTTCCATCAATATTATATTTGGTGTTGAGTAGAGGCTTAATGCACTTAAAGTTACTGTTTACTAATTAGTTACTGCTGTAATTATTGTGGTTATTGCTATTTTCAGGATTGTTGTGGCAGATTTGGGATAGGTAAATCAAAATAGGTGTAAAATAGGTGTAAAGTAGGTGTAAAGTAGGTGTAGAATTACCTACTTTAGCTGTTTTTTTTTAAAAAAAAACACCTTCTATGAGGGCCACAGTTTCTCCAGGGTTTAGATTCATGTGGATTATGGATTTCCCAATACTATAATAGATCATTGTCTTAACTAAAAAAGTTAATGGCATCCACTAATTGAGAAAAACAGGAGGAAAGGAATGAGGAAAAGGTTAAAGGAAAGTGAAAAATGTACCAACCATTCTTCCCACAGTTAATATCTCAAATGCCACCTGAAACTTCCTTCATGTGAGAAAACAAATCAAGACAGTCTGTTCCTGGAATAACCATTGAACCATGGGTTTCTGATCATCTTCTTATATGTTAGAAACCTTTTCTTCTTTTGAATTCAGGTGGTGAGACAGCAATGTCTATCAAAGAGTAGCTGGGATTCTGCCTGCAGCTGTTGCTGTAACTTGGTCGCTCATTTTGTAAGCCATATTTATCTCAGGAGGCAGAGGGGACAGTGGTGAGGACAGAAGAACAAGGTAAACAAGCATCCTCAGTTAACCTAGCAAGGATGATGATGATGCAGAAATAGCAGCATCTTCCTACATTCCAAGTGTTGAGTGGGATGAAGTGTGCCTTCAACCAGATGTACAGCTGGGAAATTACTTTCTCATCCTTTAATTGCCTAGCTATAGGTTATTTCTAATTGTTGGAAGAACCTGAATGGCAGCCACCATGGTTTTTTTTTTTTTTTTTTTTGTCACTCACAAACAGCTGAAAGGGATTTTGTATTAAATATATTAAGCCCAGTTTCTGGGCTGCCTGTAGTAGGGCACATTTAAGCTATAGCTATCCTTTTTCTTTAGGACTGAACTACAGACACGGTCAACATTTCTTCAAGAAAACAGTGTGTTTTCCTGGGTATACACAGTAATCATGCAATCCCAGGAAATAAGAATTTGAGTTAAGAGCATGTCAACTGGATGTATTGAAATGTTCTGGAGCAGGAATGGAATAAAAGATATATTCAAAATAACATCTTGAAATGTAATAACAATACAATGGGAAGAAAAAGATTAAGATTGATAATTTTTCTTGTCATTTTCCTGTATACACAATGGTGCACATTAAAATGAAAGAATGCACCAATGTCACTGACCCAAGGATAACAATAATATAATAGCAGCATCCATAAATGCCAATTTATACAAAAATAACATCAAAACTCTGTCCATCCCTCCATATGCATATGCAGAGTCCATTTTGAATACATAGCCGAAAAAAGAGTCTTGAGATACAATATGATACAAAGCTATTACAGAATCTAATTGTCTGCTTAGGCTACCACAAAGCTTCCTCCCAGAAGGCAACAATGAAAACTGGTCATGGAGAGGATGTGTAAAGTCCCTGACAAGACTGTGGACTCTCATCAAGCAGTGCTTATATGCCAAGATCTGGAAAGAAAGAAGTGAACTTCCAATAAGCTTTTCCACTGTCTTTACCACTCTCTGCACAGCCTTCCACTCCAAAGTTGTAATACTTCCTATCAAATGATAATACAATACAACAAATAGGGAGAACTGGTTAACTTTCTGAGCAGTTTGGCACACTGGTTGTTGGAAGAAATCATTAGGGCAGAGAACCGGTTGTTAAATTACCTGAATCCCACCACTGATTGTGTGGTCCCTAACAATTAGAAGGGACATTTGTAGGAAATGAAACATGAATGAAATCTCTAAGAAAATATATAACCAGGTAGCTAATATCTTCAGAGAGTGAAAAAGACTACCAGTAATATACAAATCGAAATTCGGCTTACAAGGGAAAGGAAAAGCAACTAAAGTAATTTTTAGCTGTTTGTAATAAGAAATGTAGGAAAAAATAGAGTGGGGTGAGCCTGATACACGGAGCAAATAATAAGTGCATAATAGCAACAAGGAGAAGGCACAATTCCTTACAGTGGATAAAATTCCACAAAAGCAAAATGGTAATTTTAGAAGGAGCCAATGGGCTTTATGGGTACTTATAGTAGAAAGTCCCAAAAAAAGATAAAAAGTTTAAAGGACATATTATTAGGAAAAGTGATAAAATTATGGCATTCTATAAAGGAAATAATAAGCCCCAAAATTTTACTGTTGGCTTCTCTTTCAATTACAGCAAGATAATTACAGCAAGAAAAATATAGTTACGTATATTTGTGATTCATTCATATTTTATGAATAGTCTAAAAAAGAGCAAGAATTCAGTGAATACTAGAATGTAGTATTGTTGATGTATTTGCAAATAACTGGAAGAATAAAATCAGATTTCAAGAAGGAAGGAGGGACATTATGGGGAAAAAAAATCAGAATTTGAAATTTTCATAGAAACCCAATACCACTTTTTAAGCACATGTACAAACTTTTACTTAGATATAACACAGAAACGGAACAAACAAAAAACTACCATAAGATGGATGCAAAATTTTAAAGAAATATTTACAGTACAATAATGAGAAGAATTATTGACTAAAATCTATAAAATAATTAAGTAAATCAACCAATCCAGTTACCATTCCCTTCCAATTCTAGATCTCATTGGGGTGAAACGAGAGTAGAACAAAGGCCTTCTGTGAGACTCCTCAGGCAGAAGGAGTAGACAACCAACTAAATATGAGTCAGCAGTATGTAGTGGCAGCCAAAAAAGTCAATGCAATCCTAAACTGCATTAACTGCATTAACTGCAGAGGAATACAATCAAGATCAACCGAGGTACTAATACCACTCTATAAAGCCTTAGTAAGACCACACCTAGAATACTAAATTCAGTTTCAGTCACCACACTATAAAAAAGATGTTGAGACTCTAGAAAAAGTGCAGAGAAGAGCAACCAGAATGATTAGGGGACTGGATACTAAAACATATGAAGAACGGTTACAGGAACTGGGTATGACTAGTCTAGTGAAGAGAAGGAGCAGGGGAGACATGATAGCAGTGTTCCAATATTTCAGGGGCTGCCACAAAGAGGAAAGAATCAAGCTATTTTCCAAGGCACCTGAAAGCCAGTCAAGGACTAATGGATGGAAACTGACCAAGGAGAGATTCAACCTAGAAATAAGGAGAAATTTTCTGACAGTGAGAATAATCTACCAATGAAACAGCTTGCTGTCAGAAGTTCTGGGAGCTTCATCACTGGAGGTTTTCAAGAAGAGATTGGACTGCCATTTGTCGGAAATGGTGTAGGGTCTCCTGCTTGGGCAGGGGGTTGGATTAGATGACCTACAAGGTCCCTTCCAATTCTGTTAATCTAAATCTAACCTAACCTAACTTAATCTAACCTAATGAAAAGGTAGACTAAGTGATTTCCTGCCCCTCTAAATGAGCTACACCAGGATTTGCTTCTATTAAAATGGAACACCAAAGACAAGCTCTCCATTGACAACTATTGCCCATGAACTCCTATTCCATGTGCCTTGAATCATGAACATCACAACTCTGATCTTTTATCTAGGCCATGGGTGTCAAACTGGATCGCCTCACGTGATGTCATGTGATGTATTGCAACATTTTTTGCTTTTGCAGAGCTGGGTGGGGTGGATGTGGCCTGCACATGATGCATCCGGCCCATGGGCTGCCAGTTTGACACCCCTGACCTGGACCAACTGATGATTCTGCAACAAGCTCTGACCTTCAAACTACCTGCCTACTCTTCTGCATGCCACTTTAATTTGGAACTCTTGTAAACCTAACTTGCTGACCTTTGGAGGAAACTTATCTCTTTACTGCAAGTGTGTGTGTTTGTAAGCCTCATTTAATAAACAGAAAAAGCCATCTCTTTGTGTATTTGTCTCTCTGTTTGCCTTGGGACAGGACATACACAGCCACACAAAATATTCCACAATAGAAGACAGTTCACTTTATTCTATGCTTTATCTAAACCAAGAATAGGACAATCAGCTTGCCCACATTTATATAATTTTCAGTGATTTACTAAAGAGCAAAATATCTGAGCAGATTCTCTTAGCATAAGGATATATTGTGTTCACTTTTATTTCTTGAACCCCTTGAATCAGAATTTCTTCAAACACAACCCCTGACATATTAAAAAAAACAAATTCCCCTGTTGTTTTATGTCTTTGCTCTTTCCACTTTTTCATTTGGCTACAATAATAGCAGTAATAACATTCTTCCAATATTTAGGTCCAGATGTAGTCTTCAGACACACATTTAATAACCACAGCCTAAGCAAGCCTCATCCATATTTTAATGCTTATTAGCATGCTATATGGCAATTCCACCTACACCCATATCATTTTCCAATACTCTCACAACCTTTATGGCTTCCCAGTCACCATTTTCTTTTGGATGCCAATATTTATACCATTATTTTTAGTTCCATTCTTTGACATGTTGCTACAATTCCCATGCAATTTTTAAAAATATTCCTCACTTCAATTTTATCCCAAAATATCTCATTTATTCTTAATTCCATTTATTTGACTGGAAATTCTTGTTTAGCCTTTTTTACATGCTTCCAAACATTTTATTTTCATTTTCATTAAATATTTTCTGCATTTTTTTAGCATTTCAATTTTATATTTCTTTCGGGTTTTGCTTAAATCCATTGCAACTGTCTTTTCTCTGTATGCCCACTATACCAGAGATCACCAACTGGTGGTCCGTGGATCACTGGTGGTCTGTGAGAATATTTTGGTGGTCCATAGAAAAAATATTTGCATTTTTTATATTGTATTAAATCAGGGATCCTGAAAGTACGGCCCCTGGGCTGGATATGTGCAATGAAGTTTCTGTTGCTGCAGAGAGTCTCCTTCTTCGGAGTCTTTTTGTTTGGGTCTGAGGGGGGGGGGAGAAATTCTGACTTGGGGCCTAATTCAGCCTCCTAGCTTTGGGCGAAGGCTGGAGGGAAGTGCCACTGGAGGCGAAGACCCGAGGTCCTTGTTCCAGTGGGACTGCATCATGGCCTAGAACTGGCTGACCATGTCAGCCCGCTGAGCCTCCAGGTGCTGCTACTCTTGCAAATCTTCTCTCTGCTTGGAAAGCCTATGCTCATAGTCCTCAGTGAAGTGCTTCTGCTGAGCCTCCTCCTTGGTCAAATCCAATTTGAACTGTGCCAGCTGTTTTGCCAACTCTTTCTCATGGTGGCAGCTTAGCTCCAACAACTGCTTCCTATTGGGGCCTTAAGGAGCCCAGGTGGGCAGGCAATGAGTGGGTGGGAAGGGAGGAGCGAGTAGAGGCTGGTGAGGCACCCCTTGACATGAATGACATCAAGTTAGCCATACCCATCCAGTCACATGACCACCTAGCTGTGCCTATCCAGCTGTCATCATGGTCCGTGGAATTTAAAATTATGAATTTAGTGGTCCCTGAGGTCCGAAAAGTTGGTGAACCCTGCACTATACTATAGGAGCCATGGTGGCACAGTGGTTAGAATTCAGTATTGCAGGGTAATTCTGCTGATTGTCAGGAATTTGATCCTCACCAGCTCAAGGTTGATTCAGCCTTCCATCCTTCCAAGGTTAGTAAAATGAGAACCCAGATTGTTTGTTTGTTTGTTTGTTTATTTATTTATTTATTTATTTCAATTTATATACCGCCCTTCTCCCCGGGAGGGGGACTCAGGGCGGTGAACAACCAAATTTAAAACACATATAATACAAACATTAAAAGAATTTTAAAATTGAATTAAATCATTGGCGTTCCAAATAAAAGTCTCAACCCCATTAAAATACCCAATTTAAAACCCCAGAAATCAATAATAGCGAAAAAATTTTTTGTTAAAACCCCATTAAAATCAATCAAGCAAGGCCGGCTTGTTGGAATAAATAGGTCTAAAGGGCCTTTCGGAAAGTGCGGAGGTCCGGGATCAAACGAATTTCTGGAGGCAGCTCGTTCCATAGGGTGGGTGCCCCCACAGAGAAGGCTCTCCCCCTGGGGGCCACCAGCCGACATTGCTTGGCTGATGGCACCCTGAGAAGGCCCTCTCTGTGTGAGCGTACTGGCCGGTGGGAGGTTATCGGTAGCAGCAGGCGGTCCCGCAGGTACCCCGGTCCCATGCCATGGAGCGCTTTAAAGGTCAAAACTAACACCTTGAAGCACACCCGAAAGACCACCGGAAGCCAGTGCAGCTCGCGCAGGAGAGGTGTCACATGGGAGCGCCCTGTCGCTCCCATAATCACCCGCGTGGCTGCATTCTGGACCAGTTGGAGCCTCCGGGTGCACCCCAAGGGGAGCCCAATGTAGAGAGCGTTACAGTAGTCCAGGCGAGACGTGACGAGTGCATGAGTGACTGTGCACATGGAGTCCCGATCCAGAAAGGGGCGCAACTGGCGCACCAGGCGAACCTGATAAAAGGTCCCCCTGGCCACGGCCGCCATATGCCCTTCCAAGGACAGCTGTGAATCCAGGAGGACACCCAAGTTGCGAGCCCCCTCTATGGGGGCAAATGACTCACCCCCAATAGCCAGCGATGGCACCAGCTGGCTATACCGGGATGCCGGTATCCACAGCCACTCGGTCTTGGAAGGGTTGAGACGAAGCCTGTTCCTCCCCATCCAGACCCGCACGGCTTCAAGGCACTGGGACATCACTTCGAGGGCATCATTGGGGTGGTCAGGGGTGGAGATGTACAGCTGAGTGTCATCAGCGTACAGTTGGCAACTCACCCCAAAACCACAGATGATCTCACCCAGCGGCTTCACATAAATGTTGAACAGGAGCGGCGAGAGGACCGACCCTTGTGGCACCCCGCAAACGAGGTGCCTCGAGGTCGACCTCTGCCCCCCTGCCAACACAGACTGCGATCAGTTGGAGAGATAGGAGGAGAAACACCGTAGCACGGTGCCTCCCACCCCCAAACCCCCCAACCGACGCAGCATGATACCATGGTCGATGGTATCAAAAGCTGCTGAGAGATCTAATAGGACCAGGACAGAGGAGCAACCCCTGTCCCGAGCCCTCCAGAGATCATCCACCAACGTGACCAATGCCGTCTCCGTGCTATACCCAGGTCTGAAACCGGACTGGCACGGATCTAGATAGACGGTTTCATCCAGGTACTGTGGGAGCTGGCGCGCAACCACACTATCAACAACCTTCGCAATAAAGTGAAGGTTGGAGACAGGACGAAAATTTGCCAAAACAGCCGGGTCCAGAGAAGGCTTCTTGAGGAGGGGCCTCACCACCGCCTCTTTCAAGGCGGCAGGCAAGAAACCCTCACTCAAAGAAGCATTTATAATCCCCTGGAGCCAGCCTCGTGTAACTTCCCGAGTGGCCAGTACCAGCCAGGAAGGACACAGGTCCAATAAACATGTGGTTGCATTTAGACTCCTCAAAGTCCTGTCCACGTCCTCGGAAGTCACAGGATCGAACTCATCCCAGATAACGTTCTCAAGACCAGCCTCAGTCACCTCGCCGGAATCTACCCAGTCAGAGTCCAAGCCTTCCCGAATCTGAGCGACTTTATCGTGCAGATACTGTGCAAAATCCTCAGCCCGCCCTTGCAAGAGGTCCTCCCGCGCTCCCTGATATAGGAGGGAGCGGGTCACTCTGAACAAGGCGGCTGGGTGGTTATCTGCCGATGCAATAAGAGCGGAAAAGTAATTATGCTTTGCCGCTTTTATCGCCACCAAATAGGTCCTAAAATGGGACCTAGCTAGTGTTCGGTCGGATTCAGATCGACTCACCCTCCAACCACTCTCTAGGCACCTTTTCCGGCGCTTCATCTCCCTCAACTCCTCAGAGAACCAAGGAGCCGGGCAGATTCGGTGCCGGGTCAGAGGCCACAAAGGCACGACTCGGTCCAGGGCACTGGCGGCTGCCCTATCCCAGGCGACCACCAGGTCCTCGGCCGAGTCGTGAGCCAGAGTTTTGGGCATTGGCCCAAGCTCCCTCTGGAACCCATCAGGGTCCATCAGGCGCCTGGGGCGGAACCACCTAATCGGTTCCGCCTCCCTGCAGCGGGGTTCGGCGGTCAGAAAGTCTAGCCTCAGGAAAGAATGGTCCGACCATGACAGGGGTTCAATAACTATATCCCCTACATCTAGGCCATTCAACCACTGACCAGAGACAAAAACCAGGTCCAGAGTGTGTCCTCCTGTGTGAGTGGGGCCAAGAATTAATTGTGTCAGGTCCATGGCTGTCATGGAAGCCATAAACTCCCGAGCCAACCCAGACGCCTCACCGGGGGCAATATATTGACTCTGTAAACCTGAGAGATCTATAGCTGTAAAGCACTATGAAAAGATATATAAATCTAAGTGCTATTACTATATATTTCTTTTGTCCTCTTTTTTTTTTTTGCAGCACTCATTCCCTTCTATGTCCTTTATTTATCATCCATGGCCTCTTTCACTTCATCTTTTTAAAATACTTTCCATTAGCATAATTCAACACACTTCTCTGACTTTTGGTAGCATATTTTTATTCCTGTTTTAATAGCTTCCATATTCTTTTTTCTATAATCCAATTTATATTCATTGTACTGGTCATTTAATCTATTTTTGAATTATTTTTCACACTGTATCTCCTTTTCTTGAAGTTATTCAACTTCAACTTCTTTTTCTTCTATGACATTTTTTGCCAAGTTACATTTCACACCACCCAAAATTGTCTTTTCTACAGTTAGTATCTTATCCTTATATACTTCATTATGTTGTCAGACAACCCAATTGTTCTTTTGGATGTATTACTTAGCCATATATGTGCATTCTTCAACCACCCATTTTTTTAAAAAGCAATCATCATTCTTGCCTGATTGCCCAATCATTTTCTCTCTTATCTCTTTCTCACTCATTTATTCATGTCCTGTAAGAGAATAACTCCATTCTCCATATTATATTCATTCATGCTATACCACAATCTTCCCAAAATGCACCCCTAATTCTTTAATTATTCACAGAATATAATAAGCAACTACCACAGCCTTCTTCCTTCTTACACACACACACACACACACACATGGGTGGGGTGGGGGGTGGGAGAGATGAGAGAGAAGAGAGGGGGGGGAGGGAGGGAGAGAGAAGCAATACTTTCTGACAGGAATTTTAGCATTTTCATTCGTAATGGAACTTAAACTTTCATTTCCATGCAACTATTCATCCTCTTCACTTGAGATTACCTTCATTTAAATTGTGAAACATAAAGAAAGAAGAATACAATTAAACAGACAAAACATCAAAAAAGATTCATTTCATTTCATTAATTAATCTTTACTCTGTATACTTTATTCCACTTGATTTCCGAAGTATAATCTAGAACAGCAACAAATAAACTAATGATATGTGCCTCCTATTATGGCTTTGGTGAGTTAAGGCCTTCATCAAATGCTTTTTAACTAGATACCGAAGGAGTAAACTAGATTCATGCTTTTAGACACACCCTGTGTAACATTCCTTGTTAATGTTAAGGATTTGGTTAGTTTTTGTACATTTTGATAAGTATACTACAATTGTAACCAAATCCAAGTTTTACTTCAAGCACACTCAGGATATTCTGTGCAAGTTATGATTTTTATTGTAGAGGCCACCTTGCAAACCAACATACTGTTGGCAGTATCTTATCAACTATAATAAGTGGGATACTGTATATGATGTATATACAGTATAGCATATGCTCAAAATACATATCAATGCTTGCAATTCATGTGGATTAAATTATTTAGTGACTCATACTACATTGCAAAGTGTTTTCAAGTATAGATACATATTGTACATCTCCCCCTTCTCCACCCCTCCAAAAATCTAGCCCTTTTTAAAATACTGCTACAAAAGATTGTCACAATAATGAATATTTTCTTAGCTATAAATTGGAGTTAAAGATCTTGGGATCATATGGATAAACAGATACAATGGTTCAAATAAATTTGCAGAATTTGTTTTCTAAATATTTTTATTTTCCACATAGGCTACATTCTGATCATTGGTATATAGCAGTGACAACAAATTTTCATTCTGACTGAACAAGCTGTCATATATTATGACAGCTGTTTCATTTCAATAGTCTATCCTATTCTTTTTTTTTTTTTTCAATTTCTTTTCATAACAGTGTCCATTTAGGTCTCTTTTGTATCTCTCATTGAATGCTTTCCCTTTTCTTTCATTGCCCTTCTCCCTCTTCAATAAATTATAAACACCCGTAACTTCTCAGAGCTTTGTTTCTAAGTATGGCAAGGGAAATACGATAGGTTTACACACCTGTTAATCTCTTAATCTGATAGAAACAACTCTGCATGCTGAGGGCCTTTTGGCAGGATTAAGCCTGCAGAAGCAGGTTGATCATTCTTTAAAGAAGATCAGACTCTGGAACTTCAAATATTTCTTTAATATTGGCCTTCAAAGTAGATTACCCACATACAAAAAAATCATGTTGGATAATGAAATTTCTGGAAGCCAGCAGAACGCAGCAGAATATGACTCACCAGTTCATTGCTTTCAAAAGGCCCGTTTTTCTTTCTCACTTGGCTCCTGATCCTCTCTATGAGTCTGGGGAGGGTGAAAACAGCCTTCCCCGCCAAGTCAGAGGCCCTCCAGAGGCCAGAAATGGCCTGTTTCCCAACTTCTGGTTGGACAGGAAGTGACTTTTTCTGCTGTGCCCAGCTTCGAGAAATTCCTAGAGAGGCTCTGGAGGCTGGGAATAGCAAAATACGGGCCTTTTCCACCCATCCAGGCCCTGTGGGGGCTGGAAACAGCCTGCTTCCCTACTTCTGGTGGACCCAGAAGGCCCAAAAATCAGCTGTCCGGTGCTGCGCTCACATGCCCACTGATATGGCTACGTGTGCCATAAGTTCACAATCATGGCCTTAGGATAACCCCAAAAGCTTTTTTACAGACAACCCCCTCCTCTCAGCTGGTCAGACACAACTCCCACTATTTTGATGAACATAGTTCTGTAGCCTATATCTAAAACAGTCTCTTTAAAAAACAAAAACCAAGAAGTCTGAACACAGTGGGGAAAATCCCCAAATTATTGGTTTTGTTCACATGCATTATGCAACTCTGTCAATATTTCCTATTTCCCTAGCTTACTCTTTTTCAACCTTGGCAATTTTACAATGAGTGGGTATCAAATCTCAGAACTCCCCAGTCAGCACTGAAGTTGAACATCTTAGAGCCCTTGAGTTGAAGTCCATACGTCTTAAAGTTGCCAAGATTGAAAAACACTGTTCTAGTTCTTTCTCCCTCAAATGTTCAGTGCAAAGCCCACAGTCATAAAAAGTCTGGTCACATCCAATATATTCAATAAGTATTTCACAGACCCCAGAATTCCTGCAATGTCACACACACACACACAAATGATGACAGCCAAATTTCTTTAAAATGTACCATAACATTTTAATGTAAAGGGAAAACATATAATCTGTAGCCTTTTTTATTTTTTAAATTTTCTATACTGTGTTTTTATTGCTAGAGTTGCTGTGAACGAGTAGGCTATCTAAATTTTGTAAATAAATAAGTAAACAAACAAACACACACCTACACACACAAGGCTAATAGTGAGAAAATTACAGTATTTGCACAATGGAATATGTAGCTCATTGTAGAGCTCTGAAATATTTTTCAATTTGGTCAGATAAAATCTAAACATATTACCCAACTTCAGGAACAGGGCTATTGCATTACTTCTGAAGAATCCGTCGCCACTTTTCTAGAATGACAAATATCCAGAGAAGCTTCAGCACAAATTAATGTTCAGAGAATTTCCTCTGAAAACGAAATAGGGCTTCTCAAACTGCCAATTGTTGGCAAACGGAATACTTTAAAATATTTATAGGTACTTAGAAGATTCTAAGTTAAATTTATAAATTGTTCTATTTACATATTAGAGTTTTCTTTCTAATTAGGGTATTTGTAAGTATGTGACTACATCTATGAATATTTATGCACAATTTCCCTAATGTGTGCAAATTTGTGGCAGTTTTCCTAGCCTACAATTTTTTTTTTTGAGATGCAATATTCTACGTCAATCAATTAAATCTTTATTACAGTCATACACCAGCAAAACAAGGGTGGAAAAGCTAAAAAATATAAAATGCATAAAATTAAAAAGCATTTCAAAAAAGTAAAAAGGGAGACAGCAGGGATGTATAACATTATTCTATGTTAACCTGAACCTCTGTTGTTCTGTAATATAATACATCATGCTTAAAGTAACAAACTGTACAAATTATCTTTAAGTTTGATTCAGAAGCCATATGGAAGTACAGTATATGTCTCTAAAAATTTGAGTGCAGGTTATTTGATGGATTACCTATGCTGTTACAGATTTGATTGACTGCTGAAATCTCTAAAGACTCCCGAAGTCTAGAATTGTAGTGTCCTCTTTCAGCAGCTCCCAGATGGACTTGCTCTGTAATATTGCCTTAACTATATATTTTTTCCTGAAATTTATACGATACAGGATATTTAAATGAATGGCTTTTGTTTTGTTTTCTTTCATCCTTTTACTGCATATAGTTTTTATATGTTTTTTCTCAATTTGTGTTTTTGTGTGTGTTTTTATATTTTATAAATCACTTCAAGATGCTTTTGTATAGGAAATGAATTAAATATTTTATTTATTTATTGTTTATTTTATTTATTTATTGGTTCGATTTATATGCTGCCCTTCTCCGAGACTCAGGGCGGCTTACAACCATTAAGCAATAGCTTTCAGCAATAGCCTTTTGTATATACGTGCTTAGTAGGGCTTTTGCCCCCCCCCCCCCAAGTGGTGTTCTTTTTTATACAAAGTCAGCTTATTGCCCCTACAATCCAGGTCCTCATTTTACCTACTCGGAAGGATGGAAGGCTGAGTCAACTTGAGCCTGGTGAGATTTGAACTCACAGTAATTGCAGGCAGCTGGCAGCTACATGCTACTTTAACAGCACTTTAGTCCGCTGCTCCACAAAGGCTCTTATTTATAATAAGATTCATAACATCTAATTTTTTATCATTGCAAAACATGTCACAAATTCTAAAACTAAAACAGCTGTTTGAGGTGTACAACTGAATCATGTGATAAATTCTAAAAACTGCTTATTCAGTATACTTTTGAACAGTAGGTTAATATAATATAAAAATAATAATAAAATAAAATAAAATAAAATAAAATAAAATAAAATAAAATAAAATAAAATAAAATAAAATAAAATAAAATAAAATAAAATAAAATAAAATAAAATAAAATCTGATGTTTGGGTTTATTTCCAAAGGTACGAAGACTATATTCAGTCATCATTCAAATGCATTTATCCATTCTCTATAATTTTCTGAAAAGTATCCTAATTTAAAGTGGATCATATAATAACTGGAAAGAATAAACTCAGAAATATTCTCCAATTCAATTCACAAGTTATCTGTATGAAAAGAAGCCATGAACTGAAGTTTGAACTGGACAGAGAAAAAAAACAGTGCAAAGTTTGACTTTTTTTTTTTTTTTGAGAATCTTAGGATATGCGGTACTGTAATGGTATGTGAGTAAGACCTTGAGAGATAGGGTGAAGAAATGTTGCCTAAGGAACTGATGATAAGAGAGGGCATAGCCCGCAGCTGCTTAAGGGCAAGAGAAAGGATCAAAGGGACTTTTCCTGGCTTTTTAGGCTGTAAAAGATACAGCAGGACATTAATACATTCAGACTTTTAAGAATCTGTTAATGTTGCCTTACAATAAAGTAGAATTAGCTCATCTACTCAGGTGTTTTCCAGGAGATCTGATAAGGAAGCACTAGTGTTTGCTATCTATTGGGGATTTAAGTGTTGTTTCCATATATTCGGAATTTATGCATTTTTAAATTAACTGGCTGTTAAAAAATCAATTGCTCCTATGACCTTTTTCCATAGACAAACAAAAGTAGACAAACAATAAATATTACCTGATCTACTGGTATTTAAACAGCCTAATTTGCAAAATCTGAGTGATCAGTAGGAGGCAGAAGAAATATAGAAAAATCTAACTCCATCAACTAGTGGCAGTCCAAATTTTTGCAACTCAGACCTAACTTAAATGAAGCAGCCTTTAAAAGTAGCATCTACTTTGGAAGTTGGTTCAGGGCAAACTCTCTTAAGACAACTGAGTTTACACATTCAGTTGTAATACCATCAGGAAAGCATATTAATGACATCAGGAGTGAGAGAAGTGAACCTGGAACACATTAATACCCTGTTTCCCCCAAAATAAGACAACTCTTGATAATAAACCCAATTGGGCTTTTGAGTGCATGGCAATAAGGCCAAGCGCTTATTTCAGGGTTCAAAAAAATATAAGACAGGGTCTTATTTTCGGGGAAATATGGCAGTGTTAGGTTTGCTAAAAATTGTGACTTACTATTTTTCTAGGTAAAGTTAGAGAGTATGGTGACAAATGTGACTATGGAAACAGACCTTTAAAATGTTGTTGTTCTTCTTCTTCTTGTTGTTAATTGAACACGAAACTCAGTCAACTGAACATTTAAAAATGTATTACAAATATCATTGACTGGTGCTGATGGTTGATATGGGTTGCTGTCAGCATCCTAGGTATCAACCAAGTACCTTCTTAAGATGTATGATGTTCCAAGTAGTGCAGTTTTTTGCAGTTCTGCTGGTGTCATTGCAGGAAGCTGCAATTTGTTGATGTATCTTATAAAATTCTTGGACATGGTACCAAGTGCCCTGATGACAATGGGTATCACTGTTACATGTTTCATCCATAGCCATGTAGCCATGGGATGGGTGATGGGAAAGCCATGTTCGATGGCCAGGTTGCAATAGTTCATGATTTTTTCCAGTTCTTTTTCTTCGACTCTGGCATCTCTTGGTACCGAGATGTCAGTAAATTGTATGTTTCAGTTTTCAACAACTGTGATATCTGGCTGTTGTTGTTGTTGTTGTTGTTGTTGCTGTTATTGGTTAATCCATAGTGAGATTCACAGCCTTTGAGGCTGGTTAATAGCTCAGCAGCTCGAGCCCTAACCAAGGACCTAGGAACTGTTAAGGTATCCTCGGAGGATGTAAGCTGTTCCGAGTAAGGTGGTTTTTTGTAGAATCAAAATGTTCAAGTCCGGTAAATTTAGAATTTCTAAATAGTTGGGTAGCCCTTTGGGTATTGCTCCAAGGGCTCCAATTATAATCGGGACAACACACAATTTCTTTTTCCACAGTTTCCACAACTTCAATTTGCAAGTCCCAGTACTTTGTGATTTTTTTCTTGCTGCTTATCTTCAATCCAGGCATCACCAGGTATTGCAATGATAATGAACCATACTTTTTTTCTTTTCAACTATTGTTATGTCAGGTATGTTGTGGACCAAGTGCCTGTCAGTCTGAATCCTAAAGTCCCACAAGATCTTGAGTTTCTCATTCTCTAAAACTTTCTCAACCTGATGTTCCCTGTGGTTTTTGCTGTACTCAAATCCAAACTTTTGGCACAATTTCCAGTGAATGATTTTAGCAACACGGTCATGGTGTTGTAGGTAGTCAGTTTGTGAAATTTTGCTGCACCCACTGATCAAGTGATCAACTGTCTCATCTTTCTCATTGCAGAGACAGCATTTGCTGTTGGTGGTAACATGTTGAATTTTTGCCTTTGTGCAGTTTGTGGCTAGGGCTTGTTCTTGAGCGGCGAAAATAAAGCTTTCTGTTTCTTTTTTCAGTACTCCTGATCTTAACCAGTTCCAAGTTAGTTTCTGGTCAGCTTTGCCTTCAATACTTTTCAAGTATTGGCCATGCAGAGCTTTGCTTTTCCAATTTTCAGCTCGCTGCTCAATTATTTCTTTCTTACATTCTGCTTTTGTTTTAGTTGTCTTTAAAAGGCCTCCTTTATTTACTTCCTTTATCATTGGTTCTTCACTTTTCTGGATGTAATCATTCAAGCTGTGTTTTTCTTCTTCCACAGTCTGCTTTACTTGTAGAAGTCCTCGACCACCCTCTGCTCTTGGTAAATATATTATTATTATTATTATTATTATTATTATTATTATTATTATTATTATTATTATTATTTAATCTGTAGTGAGATTCACAGTCTTTGAGGCTGGTTAATAACTCAGCAGCTCGAGTCCTAACAAGGACCTAGGAACTGTTAAGGTATCGTCAGAGGATGTACGATGTTCCGAGTAAGGTGGTTTTTTGTAGAGTCAAAATATTCAAGTCTGGTAAATTTAGAATTTCTAAATAGCAGGGTAGTCCTTTGGGTATTGCTCCAAGGGCTCCAATTACTATATTATTATTATTATTATTATTATTATTATTATTATTATTATTATTATTATTATTATTATTATTATCTCTTTTATTTATTAAACATGAAACTCAGTCAACCAAACATTGAAAAATGCATCCCAAATACCATTGATTGGTGCTAATGGTTGATATGGGTTGCTGCCAGCGTCCTAGGTATCAACCAAGTACAGGAGTGGGTTTCAATTTTTTTTACTACTGGTTCTGTGGGCGTGGCTTTGTGGGGGTGGCATGGCTTGGTGGGCATGGTTTGGTGGGCATGACAGGGGAAAATCTCCATTACCTCCCCACTCCAGGGAAAGGATAGTGTAAAATCTCCATTCCTACCCCAATCCAGGGGAATGTTATCGCAAAATCCACATTTCCTCCTGAGTAGCTGGGATTTAGGAGGTAGAGAATAGATGAGGGTGGGGCCAGTCAGAATTTTTACTACTGGTTCTCTGAACTACTCAACTACTCAAACAGCAGTTTTGGAAAACTGCTACCAGTTTTCCAAAACTGGTCAGAACCTGCTGAAACCCACCTCTGACCAAGTACCTTCTTATGATGTACGATGTTCCAAGTAGCACAGTTTTTTGCAGTTCTGCTGGTGTTATTGCAGGAAGCTGCAATTTGTTGATGTAACTTATGTAACTTATAAAATTCTTGGACATGGTACCAAGTGCCCCAATGATAATGGGTATAACTGTTATTTGTTTAATCCATAGCTGTGTAGTTTCGATGGCCAGCTTGTGATTTATGATGGCCAGGTCACAATTTATTATTATTATTATCACTTTTATTCATTAAAAATTAAACTCAGTCAGCTGGACATTTAGAATGTATTATTGTTATTATTATTATTATTATTATTGGTTAATCTGTAGTGAGATTCACAGTCTTTGAGGCTGGTTAATAGCTCAGCAGCTCGAGTCCTAACCAAGGACCTAGGAACTGTTAAGGTATATTATTATTATTATTATTATTATTATTATTATTATTATATTGTTTAACAAGTAGGAAAACAGTATACTAAGCATTAAACAGCTGCCTAGAATCTCTGTATCAGTGAGAAATTTAATAATTTTAAATTTAATAAATAAATAAAACAGATGCCTTGGACTTGTAAATTAGTAACAGTTACTATCTGACTTAAAAGGTCCTCTGATGCCTGCAGCAATTGCAGAGTTGGACTTGGAGTTCCTGGATGTAATTTGTCGAGATTAAGATAAAGCACCTTTTAAACTCTGCCTTATGATCTAGAGATGGTGATGGGAAAGAAATATGGGGATCCTACAACTCTAGAGTACCTATAAAATACTGGGCCTGCTTCAGCATTTATCAATTTTTAACCATTCCTATAAGGCTTCAAGAAATCAATTACTTCCCAGTTTGCCAAGAGACTCAAAACTATGCTAGATAAACTAGAAATCAATTTTACTGCCCTGCTGCAGTAAAAGGGGAGGGGGCGAGGGGGCGGCCACATTGAAAATAATGGCTGTATTCTTTATTACTATTATATTGACATTTTTTCTTTCCTGGTATAAAATTAAAATTGTAAATTCAGATTCTTATTCACCATTCCTACATTTTATTGTTCCTTACAGCTAAAGAAGAATAAAATAATAAAATGTGTTTTTCTTCTCCTGAAGAAAGGTAAGCTAGTATAAAAAAAGTTATTAAATCTTTTTTCATCTGCTCCAAATATTGGAGAATATATGGAGGACATGTGAAGGACTCAACAATCCAAATGCTATGGTTCAGTTTATATTTTCTATCAAAGCAGTGGAAATTTCTTAACTACCATATTTTTTGTGCATAAGACGCACCGATATTTTGAAAAGGAAATCAAGAAAAATAGTAGCTTTTTTGGCAAAAAAGGGATGTCAGGGGAGGGGAGGGGGCTTTTGGCTTTTCCTTTTAGGGGGGAAAAGGTGCATCTTATACTCCGAAAAGTACTGTAGTTTCCCTCCCATTCCAGTTGACTGACTAAACAATTGAAACAATCCAAATAATAATCTTGAAATAATATTTTAGCATTATTTTATTTAGAAGTAGAATATCTCCAATATTGGTGTCAGGAATAAACACTGGAAGAAAGACGTTCTCAGAGGAATCTGGACACACACACCCTCCCCAGCAGTTTTACCAAGAGAATTTAATGGATAAAAACTAGATAAAGTGATTAATGATATAATGCTACATAATGAGCCCCTCAGGTCAGATGGCCCTTAATGTGCTGCTGAAGAAGGGATGAGGATCTTTTAGACTAATAATGGTGTTTATGACATGGCTAAATTAAAGTTTTCAGGGCATTTAGTTGTTTGGAAAAAAAATGAAACTGCAAAGACAGAATTACAGTGAGAACTGGAATGCAGAAACAGGAAAAGCTCAGCACAAGAATCACACATTCAGCATCTTGAAATTGGTTGGAACTGGTCAGTTTCCATCAGAGAATCATACAACTAGTCCCTGATTACAATGGCAATTGGGACCTGGAGTGTGACCACTAAGTAATTTGGTCATTAAGTGTGATATGACCATATTGTTTAGGAATGTTCAGTCCCCAAGATGTGTAGGTCATTAAGTGGGAAGTGGTGGGAATCTCAGGTAAGGAGCACAGAAGTTGGGAAGAGCTATGAATGGGAGAAGCCCTTAGAAGACTGGTATAGGCTACGTGCAGTTGGGGGGGTGGCAGGTGTGGTTTTATGAGGGTGAGGCTGTGTGCAAATTTAGGAAGGATAGATGGTGTGACATGAAGCTGACAGAACATACAAGCAAGATATGTGATTTGTGGCTGGAGATCGGAATCCTAAAGTTGAAAATAGTAATATTTGGACTATTTATTTATTAGTTAGACTTATATGCCGCCCTTCTCTGGAGATTCAGGGCAGTTTACAATGTGTTAAGCAATAGCCTTCATACTTTTGTATATATCTGCTTATATACAATCCGGGTCCTCATTTCACCCACCTCGAAAGGATGGAAGGCTGAGTCAACCTTAAGCCTGGTGAGATTTGAACTTGCAATAATTGCAGGCAGCTGGCAACTAAGTGCTACTTTAACAGCACTTAGTCCACTGCGCCACCCGGCTCTTAATATATGGATTAAGAAACAGAAATGAACCAGGAAATCAACTTATACATATCTGCTAATTTAATAATTTATTGTAAGAAATTTCTTCAAAAAATAAAATGATCCCTGTATACATGGGCATAACCAGGTGGAATATTTAAAAATTCTGTAGGTATAGGTGTTTATATCTAGAAACAGGAGAAGCATGCAGGCAATATTAACAATCCATGGAACTGAAAGTTGGAGTTTGAAGAAGCAGGTTGGAAAGGTCATTAATACTATTGATTTTTGATGTTGTAGAAGACTTCTAAAAATAGCATGGTTTCCCCAGAAAACAAGCAAATGGATAATGGATCAAATGAACCCAGAGTTCTCACTCAAGGCACAAATAACCAGAATCAATGTAACGCATTATGTGAAGACCTAGCTGTCTGGAGAAGTCTAAAATGTAGGGAAAGGAGGAAAGAAAAAGAAAAGATGACCAGCAGCAAGATTAATGGATTCTATTACATTTGCAATGGGGCTGCTGTAGGGAGCCCTGAAGGGCCAGGTTGGGGACAGAAATAGACCTGGAGAAAGTCTATATTTGTGGTTTCTAAGAGCCGACACTGATCTGATGGCACAAAATCAATAAATCCAGTCACAACGTTGTATCTGATCCATTACAGTCTCATTAATGCTTCTTTCTGAATCTTCTTCCACTCATAAAACCAGCCTACATCATAAAAAGCGAGAAAGAAAGAAGCATGGGCCCAAGGAATACCTAGTGGGATCTTTTCTGCTATTGTAAGATTTTGGCAATTTTCTTTCTATGTTCTCACAAAATGTTGGATTTTTTGTCCAAAATCAAAGTAGATTGGACTTAATCAGAGGCCATGTGCTTTGTGTTGTAGAATGAATTTCCATATATTTTGTCTTTAGAACTCTTTTTATCTTCTGCATTTTATGAGCTATCAACTGAAAGAATATTATACTAAATATAGTGGGAAGCACTTAACCGTTACAATGAATTGGAGATAATTAATAGTACCCAGAACAGTCCATCTTTCGCCAAGTATCTAATGCATTTGCCATATCTGTATGAGATTTAGTTGGGATGTTTACTTATTACACTATGTATCACACTGTGGTCAAATAAAGAAGCATCTTCAAATCGAAGCATTACAAGTTTCTTACTTGTAAACAGGAACATCCAATTAAAGGCAAAGAACCCCAAGAGAGTGGGTGTAACTGCACATTCAAATTTCTCCTTTTAAAAAGGAGTAGGGACTTTGATTATGCAATTGTGCCTACTATCTTGATTTTTTGACACCTCCTCTCAGATATCCCTGCTTTGTAATGTTCTGTGGGTTACATTTTTATGGAGTTATTGAGTTATTTATTGAATTACTGAAGCATTCTTTAAGCCAGCATTCTCCTGTTCTCTTCAAACTTCAGTTTCCAGAATATGAGAGGTGATAAACCAATATATCCAGATGCAGATTAAATACTAGATTCCCACCTCAAACTCATTTTTTCAATGGCTGTTTGGCCATTCTATGCATATTGTGTTCTTCAGCAAAAGTAGCACAATTGTTTTCCATTATTTGACTTTAAATTCTTCACACTTTGCAAACAGAGCCATACCACTGTTGGTCTTCATTAAGGAGAATCATTTGCCCATTTGATAATAATTCATATGCATGTATTTTCTACCAAGGGAGCTCGTAAACTGTTCTTCTACAAAGAGTGGGAAATCTGTTATCATTCACTGGATATCATGTTGGATATCATCATCCCTTGATAAAAGTAGGATTTTAATAGAGAAGTAAATACTTCTGCAGATAATTCACAATTAAAAGGGATGGAGCTTACATATTAATGATCATTAGCCAATAGCATGTGCCATATAAAATAAGTGATGATAAATTATACTTTTTCATATCAAGTGGCATGCTTCATGAGTGTTTTGCTTTTCTCTTGCGCTACAGAAAATAAAAATATTATTCCCCTTTTCATCTTTTGAATTCAGGAGCCTTTTGACAATGTTCCTTATGATCAAGAACTCTGATTTCAATTCTTATTTTCAGGAACTCTTATATTTAGCTAAGTTTATGTATAAAAATCATATGGGAGTTTAGTGGTTAGTATACAAAATCTGTATAGACACCTATGTACCCAAATCCAGAGGTGGATTTTGTATTTCTGCCTTCCCATTATAAAAGGTTCTCATGCAACTGCAGGAACTCAGGCGTAAGATTCTGTTCTAGGGCCCTTTACTCTTCAACAGTTTTATTAATGATTTCATGACATGGTGAAGACTTTCAGGAAACATAAAAGTGGGTGGGTTAGCTACTATTCTAAAAGAAGAAAAATGTTAAAAAATGATCTTGCAGAAATGGCTGAAAGTAACACAATGAAATCGGTGGTGGGTTGCTCCCGGTTCACACCGGATCGCAAGAACTGGTAGTAAAAAAATTTAATAGTTTGGAGAACCGGTAATAAGATTGGCTGGCCATGCCCCCGAACCAGTTCCCAGCCCATTCGCTGCTGCCTCCTGAGTCCCAGCTGATGGCTAGAGGGGAAAAAAAACTGTTTAAACTTTTGCCATGGGGCTTCAAAAGGCCGCCCTACAGCTGATCAGTATTAAAAGAAAACAAATGACTAGACCGATGCTGCAAAAATAGAAAAAACAGCCACTTTCAGCTTCAGCATAGTTAATTACCACAAGTTGATTAGTTAATTACAAGTTGATTAGATCGGCCTCCCCACTCAGCTGATTTGCTCTCAGCTGTTTTGCGCAGGGGTCTTTTGCAAACAGTGCTGGAGCAGGTTTTTTTTTCCCCTAGCTATGCTGAAAAAGCAAAACTGAAAGTAAAGCAGGGTCTTTGCTGCAAAATGAAAAAATGAGGCAGAGAGATATTGCTTTTTCTTTTTCCTCACCAAAAAAGGTAGGTGCAAAACTGCAAACAATGGGAAATTTAGGGCAAAAGAGGAGAGTTCAAGATTTTAAAACACAAAAGAAAAAAAGCTCTATTTAACTAGGGAATTGTAATAATTGAGATACTATTAATTGTATATTGTGTTGAAAGCAGAAATGGTTAAGTTGTGGTTTAGAGGAATATATGGGGGAAATTATTTGGTCTGTTATTATTGGTAAATATAATTAATTGATTTGTAAGAAATTGGATTGCATGGAAATAATTGGAATATTCATGTTCATATTGATTAATATACAAAAAAGATAGTTATATAACTAATTGGTTTATATTAAAATGTTGAATTTGTGTTAAACAACTGTAATATTACATAATTAACCAATGTGAGGATGGATATAAAAATAGATGACAATGGGAAGGGGTATAATATAGAGTAGAAGGGAAAAATTGAATTTGATTAAGATTAGAGATGAGGATGAGAGGTAATATTGGTTTTTTAAAAAAATAGATGAGGAATAAATATGGCAAAAAGAAAATATAGAAATTGTAAATTTAATTGAAATGACTAAACACTGTTTAAATTTGTGAACCGGCCAAATACTCTGTTCAAAGAAAATATATTGTATGTTTGAATGTGTGTTTCTAATTATTGCTATTTATTCATATTTCTTCTCTTTTATTCTTTAAAGTTTAACAATTCATTCTTTATCTTAATATCTTTATATTTGTTTGGGGTTGGCTTTCTTCCCTTTCATCTTTTTTATTGTACAGCAATCTTTCTCCTCAAACCTATCACCTCTCTCTTTTCTCTCCGTCTTACTTTCTCTTCCCCCCTCTTCTTCTCCTCCCTACTTCCTCTTCCTTTTTCCTTCTCCTCCTCTCTTCCTCCCTCTCTTATCCTCACTCCTACTCTAATTTCCCTTCCCTTCCTTCATCCCTCTCTATTGCTCTATCCTTTTATGCATATGGACTACTCAGAGGGCTGAAAAAGTTATTTTTGACTGATCCTCGCACTTTTGACCAGTCCTCGAACTTACAACTGTCCTCACATTTTATGTTTTTGCCCTATCTTGTCACCATGGTGAAGAGAAGCAGTTGTGAAATGAATGACACTGTTGTTAAGAATGCTACAATGGGCATAAATGATGACCAGTCATAAGTGCGAAGACTGGTCAAAAGTGCGAGGACCTGTCAGAAATTACTTTTTCAACCCTCTGGGTAGTCCTTTTGTGCATATGGACTACTCAGAGGGCTGAAAAAGTTATTTTTGACTGATCCTCGCACTTTTGACCAGTCCTTGAACTTATGACTGTCCTCACATTTTACGTTGTTTGCCCTATCTTGTCACCATGGTGAAGAGAAGCAGCTGTGAAATGAGTGACATGGTTGTTAATAATGCTGCACGGCATAAATGTGAGGATGGTCATAAGTGTGAGGACCAGTCAAAAGTGCAAGGATTGGTCAGAAATGACTTTTTTCAGCCCTCTAAGTAGTCCCTACACACATAGCCATGGCCATCTGGTCTCATGACCAGCTAGGCATGCCCACCCAGTCACGTGACCTCCAAGCCACGCCCACAAAATAAGCCATGCCCACGGAACCGGTAGTAAAAAAATTTAGAACCCAGCCCTGAACGAAATGTAACAGGGACAAACATATGGTCTTCATTTAAGAAGCAAAAATGAATAGGTATAAGATGGAGGATACTTGGCTTGATAATATTTATGAAGCAAAATTTGAAACAATGTTTGATTGCAAATAAAATATTAGTCAGCACTGCGTGGTGTGATTTGGCTATAAAAATGACAAATGAAATGTTACTTTCCAGAAAGAGAATTCATAGAATTTAATAATTTTAGTTTATCTTCCTTTGGTCAGTTCCACAGAGAGGAGAGGAGAGGAGAGGAGAGGAGAGGAGAGGAGAGGAGAGGAGACAAATATGGTATCCATATGTTAATAAATAGAAGAATGCCAAGATTTGTTCCTGGGTGCAGTGCATGAAAGAATGGATTTAACATACAGTATGTCAGACTCCAGCTGAAAGTTAGAAACATTTTCCTATCAACATGAGCAATTTGATAATAGAAACAATTGCTCAAAGAATTTTCTTGATCTTTTTTACTAGATGTGTTTAACTGGAGATTTTATAACCATATACATGTTTTAATTTGGATTCCTGCACTGAGAAGAAGGTTGGGCGTAATTTGACTCTTCCAATTCTGGAAGAGTCAAAGTGAACCTTAACTTGCCTCTTCATGAAATATCTAGAGAAATATGAGAAGAAACAGAAGAATCTACAAAGGTTCTAACCAAACTAGGCCAGAAAATCTGGAGAATAATCCAGTGGCCAACAGATTGGAGGATATCAATTTACAAATCAGCACCAAAGAAAGTATGTTTCACAAAGTATGTTAGAACTATACCCTTAATTCCACACACTAGCAAAATAATGCTTAGGATCATCCAACATATAGTAGAGTAGAGCTCTACATGAAAAGACAGATGCCAGATGTGCCAGATGGCTTTAGAAAAGGCTTTTTCTAAATTTAGAAAAGAACATGAGACATTATTGTTCTAGCACAGTGGATAATTGACAAAGCCAAACAACACAAAAAAGAAAATAATATATGATTCATTGATTAAAGAAAAGCCTTCAATTATATTGATCATTGATTGACCTAAGAGATGTGTTTAGAAAAATGGGAATTCCAGAAGATATCATTGTCCTCATTTTAAATCTATACACATTACAGGAAGCTACAGTATAGATACAACAAATGAAACAGATTGGGTCCAGGTTAGCAAAGGAGTAAGGCAAGTTATACTTTCTCCTTATTTATTCAACCGATTTATGGAATATATATTCAGGGAAATGTGATTGGAAGATGAATGTGATTTTAGAACAGGATGAAGGAATGGGGTGACTTCCAGTGGGGGAAATGGAAGTTTTATCATCTATTAACAGGGACAACATCACACCTTGTTTTGTCATCTCCACAATGGGGGTGGGAGGTGAAGTATCTCTTTCTCCTGGTCGAAGAAGGAAACAAGAAATCAACTCACTATACCTGCGGACTATTGCTTCTTATGAATAAATTATGGAAGACTATTTCCTGTCATATGTCTATGGAGATTCTCAGTCATCCAGGTCATGCTTTTTTCAAGAGGCAACTTGATTTTCTTGTTTTTCTTTGAAGATGTTTCGCTTCTCATCCAAGAAGCTTGATGGGGAATGGAAATACCTATATTTCTTGCAGACAGCTCATCATTTGCATTCTTTTAGAGAGTTACAACGTATGTGCACACTTTAAACCAAAGAATACACTAAGACAGAAGCTTATCCACCCCAAGGATAAAACACCCAAACTGAGCAATGTGGTATATGCAGTACAATGCAGTGAAACATGTGCAGATCTGTACATTGGAGAAACAAAAAAACTACTTAATAAATGCTTGGCACAATGTAGAAGAACAACCTATCAGGACAAGATTCAGCAGTCCATCTGCACTTAAAAGATAAAGGCCAATCTTTTGAAAACAGCGAAGTCCACCAATAGTGGTTTCCATTTACCTTCACTACCGGTTCACAGCATCCGTGATGATGTCTGGGTGGGTGGGTGGAGCCTCCACCGCTGCCACTACTGGTCAAACTGGGGCGAACCAGTAGAAACCCATCACTGAAGTCCACATTTTGGACAGATTCATTGAACTTTGGAATATAAATCTTGGTGGTTTTTATTTCAGTTAAAAAGGCACTATATTATTACAATTAAAAATAAATAATGCATAGATAAGCATTATTTGAGCTGAAACTAAAATAATTTAAATAATCCCTTTCACTGTCATTGCCATTTAAAAATACTCTTACACTGCAGCTTCTAATGCTTTCCTTCAAAACCATGCATCTCATGGAAATCTTCAGTGACAAACCTGAAATGAATCTTATAAGAAGCCTAACTCAAGACCGATTATTTATTTGCTTGCTTGCTTTTTTACTAATTTACCAAAATTATACAGTATGCTTCTCCAATCATTGCCAAAATATTATTTAGTGACAGTTTGGTTATACTGGGGGAAAAATGATGCCAGTTTATTCTGTGTAATCGTGGCGAATATCTGTAGTTTG
The DNA here is from genome assembly GCA_030761175.1 of Masticophis lateralis. Classification (NCBI taxonomy): domain Eukaryota; kingdom Metazoa; phylum Chordata; class Lepidosauria; order Squamata; family Colubridae; genus Masticophis; species Masticophis lateralis. The sequence goes on from JAUDYJ010000001.1 coordinate 37,111,106, forward strand.
GGTGTAAGGATCAGGGTTCTTTCTCTGAGTTTGTGGGTTAGTTTGTGAATATTTTGTTACCATTCTAGGAAACAACTTCACAAGAGTTTAGGGGATGTCGGTATCAATGTTCTTCTGTTTATAAGGGCTTCAGGTGTTCTCCTTTGTTCTCCTTTGTTCTCTGTTTTTAATTGGTTCTGATTGTTCTTCTGGTCTATGGTATAATTGTCTGCCTTGTGTTTTTTTGGGTTTCTATGGCAGGTACTTGGTTCTCTATGGCAGGTCCTGTGGTTTTAAATGCTGCTTCTAAGGCTCAAAGAGTTTTAACTGATTAGGATTATCTACAGTAGTGGCCAAAATTGTGGAAAGCTTTTGGGAAAAGTGTATTTTTGAAGTTTGATGGCTAATAACACCATTTGGGGGGGGGGTGAATTTCAAGATAATTATATTATCTGGATGGAGAGAAACACGCTCTGACTCAACCCCTCCAAGACTGAGTGGCTGTGGCTTCCGGTGTCCCGATATAGCCAGCTGGTGCCATCGCTGACTATTGGGGGCAAGGCATTGGCCACCACGGAGAGGGCTCGCAACTTGGGCATCCTCCTGGATGCACTGCTGTCTTTAGAAGAATATATGACGGCTGTGGCCAGGGGGGCTTTTTATCAGGTTCTCCTGATATGCCAGTTGCATCCCTTTCTGGATCGGGACTCCCTACGCATGGTCACTCATGCTCTCGTCACTTCCCGCCTGGACTACTGCAATGCTCTCTAAATGGGGCTCCCCTTGGGGTGCACCCGGAGGCTCTAACTGGTCCAGAATGCGGCCGCGCAGGGGATTATGGGAGCAATGGGGTGCTCCCATGTGACACCTCTCCTGCATGAGCTGCACTGGCTCCCGGTGGTCTTCCAGGTGCACTTCAAGGTGTTGGTGACCATCTTTAAATTGCTCCATGGCTTAGGGCCTGGGTATTTGCGAGACCACCTTCTGCCGCCAATAGCCTCTCACCGGCCAGTACGTTTGCACAGAGAGGGCCTCCTCAGGGTGCCGTCAGCCAGACAATGTTGGCTGGTGACCCCAGGGGGAGAGCCTTCTCTGTGGTGGCTCCAGCCCTCTGGAATGACCTACCCCCGGAGATACACAGGATATCAGACCTCCTGACTTTTCGTTGGGCCCTTAAATCCCACTTGTTTCATCTAGCCGGGCTGGCTTGACCCTATCCTCTGTTTTAAATTGGAATTGATCTTAAATTGGACTTTTTTAATTGTTGGCCAAAAATATTTAATATTTTTAAAATTGTTTTAATTTTTGTATATCATGTTTTATTTTGGCTGTTCACCGCCCTGAGTCTGGTTGGAGAAAGGCGGTTTATAAATCAAAGCAAATAAATAAGTAAATAAATATTCCATTGCTGAAATGGCCTGGGAATAGCCCAGACTTTAACCAAATTGAAAATCTATGGAGCCGACTAAAAAAACATATTCGTCAGAAGCGACCCAGCAATAAAACCCAGTTAATAGAAGCAATATTTCAATCTTGGTTGCACATTAGAACAGCTGCAGAACTAAAAGACTTGGTTCACTCCATGGGAAGAGGTTGTACGGCCGTAATTCATGCTAAAGTTTATCCAACTAAGTATTAACTGATGTGATAATTTTTGTATATCTCATTTTCTTCTAGGGTGATAATTTTTGTATATTTCATTTTTTTCTACGTGTTTCACTTTTCTTCTTTCTATTGTAACTGCTATTCTAATAGCAAATCCTTCATAAAAGTTATTGCATTACATTCTTGATTAAATTATCTTTCCATTGATATATTATTTTATGGTACTAGTCCCCCCCCCAATGTGCTGTTATTAACTAGTTTTAGAAAATACACTTTCCCCAAAAGGTTTCCACAATTTTGGCCACTACTGTACATTATAGTTGAAGCCTTTCTTTTCCTTTGACTGTATGTATGGGGATGGCATAGTTTCTAGAGGAGAAAACTATATTCCCTCTAACTCTGACATATATAAAACTCTGCTTTATATAAACAGAGAGCATCCCCTACTTCTTTCTAGCAGTGAAAATGTTATCTAGCTGGGCAACGAAATTTCTGCAAGCAAGCAACCAAACTCAGATAGCACTAGAGACTTCATAAGATAGAATTTGACAAGACCCCACCATAAAGTCCCTCACACAGAAATCTAATTTTGTTCTTTTATGCATATCAGCCGTTGAAATATATCTGATGTGGAATGATTACATGATTTTTAATATTAAAAACATAATATTTGTTGGTACAGTCAATGAGCTAGCAATTGACCTGTGATCCCCAACATTATTTCTAAATTGAAGTATCTCTGCACTGTTAAGAAGTTTTCAAGAATTTATATTGTTATTCTATTTCAAAATAGTAGTCACCTGTTCAGCTATTGCATTTGCAGATGCTTTTATCCAAGTATCCCAGCAAAGTGGATTAGGAAATCAAATTGTCAAAGCAATTGTCAAATCTGCCACTTCTGACTACTTCAAAGAGCTTTGACAATTCATTTAGGCTTGGAAAATATTGTTTTAATATATCTTGAAGTGTATATAATAATATATCTTGAACTTCCCTTCTATAGTTGAATCATGTGGGGATTTCTCATGCAGACAAGTTTAGATGACAACACTGCCTATCAGAGCCTTTAAGGGACGGAGATTTAGTTTGGTGTAGTGGTTATGGCACCAGACTACAAACCAAGAGATGGTGAGTTCTAGTCCCACTTTAGGTACAAAACCAGCATGGTGGCCTTGGGCCAGTCACTCTCTCTTGGCTTTAAGAAGGAGGCAATAGCAAACCAATTCTAAAAGTCTTGCCAAGAAAAATGCAAGAGTCTAGTCCAGGTAGTCACTGGGGGTCAATGTTCACTCAAAGGCATTCTCCCTTCATGTTCTATTTGTGTCCATTTTCCAGCTAGACTTTTAAACAAAGTGTCAGAGGAGGGGGTAGAAACCTTTCTTTCTGTCTTTCCCCCATATAGCAAGAAGAGAAAGTAGTCAAATTTCTTCAGCAATGTATCTATACTACTCTGCCTCCATCAGCCAGTCAGCTGACATTTTTTATTTCTTTCCAGACTTAGCAATATTTGCCAGTTAATTCATTAATTAGCACCCCAGAAAAGAAAAGGAAAATTTAACCTTTAAAACCATTTCCATTTGTTTTTATTTTTCAGTCAGTTACTTTCTATAGAAATTCAACCCAAATTCTGGGTATTTGGCTGGACCAGTTGTTATAAAAGAGGCATAGAATATTACAAAAATGGACTGCGCTACTACCCTTGGTCCCCTCTGGTGGGGACCAAGGGTAGTACCAAAGTAGAAACTTTGATGGGTAGAATATCATTTATAGAGTTTTGCTATTTCCATCTTATTCTAGGAAAAAGAAGGCGCTGCTGGCATTTAATGCTTTTCCATTGGTGTCTGTAGGTACAACTTTTTTAATGAATTTAAGAGATGGTTGACCAAATCATTGTTCCTCCCAATTTCCAAATGAAAAATGAAAAATGAATCATGTCATCTATGAATCATGGCACTATCATCTGAATGGTAGGCTTGAGCTGTACACTTTTTTTCACTGAAAGTATTAGCTATCACTAAGCATTTATTTCACAAAAGTCAACACCTGAGATATTAAATGAGAGTCTCCCCCCCCCATTCTCAGCTCCCACCACATTCTTCCTCCTTACAAGCAAGTCTATTTTTGCTTGAATGACTCCTGTTTCATTTTCTGAAGTTTATTATTTTTTTCAACAGCAGATATAGCTGAAGGGATTTTTATTTTATGAAATATGAAAATCCAAGGATGAGAAGTTTGCTTGAAGGGAAAAAAAACCCTTGTGCACTGTACATTATTTTTGATACTTGAATTATTTTGCCCTTGAAGTAGAAATGTATCTAGGGAAAAAGAAGAATGTCCCTTGCGTGACATTTCTTCTCAGACCACTATACTGAGATAATGTCTTAGCTGTTCTTCATTTCTTTCACACAGCAGCTTGAATTTTCAGAATGAAATCAGGTGCAATAGCTATTTTTTATCCATGCCAAACCAGTTCATGCACTTGATTCCTAGTAATGCAATCCTTTGACCATTGATTTATTCATTAAAAGTTGAAATTAGGTGGGAAGGCTTTGATTGAGTCCTGCCTGTTGATCTTTTCATGGATGATAGCTCTAGCCTGTTTCTGAGACTCCTTCTTTGTCAATTATAGCTAGTTTTAATATCACCTAAAGTCTCATTGATTTCTTTAGATTGGATTTATATTGCTTGAGTCTCTTATTGTTTTAGCTGTTTTAAATATGTCAAATTATGTAAAGTTTTGTTTTTATTTTGTTCTAGATTTTACAAAATAATGTGTGTGTGTGTGTGTGTGTGTGTGTGTGTGTGTGAGAGAGAGAGAGAGAGAGAGAGAGAGAGAGAGATCATAACCAATTTCTGTAAAACAAATTTCATGAAAATAAAACTTCCTTGAGTTCAGTCATCTGTTGTGTTTCACTTCATTTTTCTTTTCAGAAAATAAATTGAATAGGCAACTCATATGAAGCATCTATGTTCTAAATTCAGAAAGAACTGGCAGGACATTTTTATCCTTTTATTGTTTTTGAACTCACTTTGTGCAGAGCTCTTTGGGAAAAAAAAGTTTCTTTTATTCTTACTCTTTCATTTTTATCAGACTCTGTTCCTAAATGGCAAATTATTTCTTTTTAATTGTCACCCAGACCAGTTAATATATCAGCAGATTAAGGCACCTCTGGCATAGCTCATGAAGTAAGAAGTGAAGTAAGAAAGTATACTGTATGTGTGAAAGTGCGTTTGTAGGGATGAATAAAAATGAAATTCTAAGGTAATATCACATAAAATAAGTATGTATGAAAGAAAATGGGAAATTCAACTTAATACTACAAGACAGCTGTCCAGTTTTTTGGGGGTTTATGATTCATAGCACTGCAATGGAAACTGAGCAATAATTTAAATAATAAATATAATACTGAAAGAAAATGCTTGCATTCTCAAAGTGAATCAAGATTTTTTAAAAATGGCAGTTACCAATATATTGATGAAAAAGAGTTTTTTTGGAAATAATGAAGCAGGATATTTAAATTCACAGTGAACATGTCATAATTGTGGTGATCTCCAGGCTAAAATTCCCACTTGGAAATAACCAGAACGGAATAATTTTTTTTCTTCATTCTATTGATTTAAATCATTCCTCCCACTCTATGGTTCTGGGCTTATAAAGACCTATGTTCAAAACACTAAAACCACTTTGAACCATCATCATAAAAAAACATAGAAAAGATCCAGGTAAAAATAAATCATTTTTGTAAAAGTGAGGGAGCATTGTTTTATAGTACATGACATAAAAGAAGCAGAATTAACTATTATGTTAAACTTATCTACAGAGAAGTCTGCAAAAGATGTCTCATTGCAGATCTAAGATCATGGGACAAAGTATATGAGAACTGGCAATCTTGCTACTAACCCAAGTCCAAGTTTGTGATATCTTTATTCCCTAATAAGCATTTTCATTTGGACCCAGAAAAGAATCAGGACCATATTAGGAGCCCTGATGACACAGTGGTCAGAATGCAGTATTGCACACAAACTCTGTCCACAGCCAGGAATTCAATTCTAATGGGGCTCAAGTTGACTCAGCCTTCCATCCTTCCGAGGTCAGTAAAATGAGGACACAGATTGTCAGGGGCAATATGCTGACATTGTAAACTGTCTACAGAGTACTGTAAAGCACTGTGGAGAAATATATATTGTTATTGTTATTGCTATTGCTATTATAAGGTAGGTGAATTAAATAAACCCATCTTTCTTTGGGTGTTAATGTACTGCTTAGCAGCTTTGGAATCTCTTGCATAGAGTGATTGTGCATGCAATGAATGAGCTACACAACAATGCATGCATTATTAAGTAAAAAGCTATTTTATCATTTAAATGCAATTATTATAAATTATATATAATACATTGTATTTATTCTTAAATAAAACTTATCTTTAAAACCTTTAGGCCTACATGTTCTTTTTCAGATGCATTGTCATAAACAATTTTTATGTTTTATGTGTGGATTTTTTACCAGAGAAATACACATATTACTTTTCCAAACTGTTTCTAAGCATTTAAGTAAACACTTTTACGTTTCCAAACACCTTCCCACTCTTAGCTTTTACATTTACTCTTGTTACCTTTCCCTTTGATTAGATGAATAATAATAGTGCTATTTCAATCACCCATCACTGATAGATTGTTCACATGCACATTAAAGAGATCACACAGCCACTCTATAAGCAAACCACATGCACAGTTAATATTTTTATCTTTTTTAATATCTACAATTTTACTATTTTCCAATATTCTCACAGCCTTTAGGACTTACTTTCTTCATATATTAACATCATCCCCAACTGATTTTTAAAATACTCATTTTTTTTCATTTACTTCCTTCAGTTTATCCAAACCATTTCCTTACTTCTTAACTTCATTCACTCTTCTGACAGCTTCTCCTTTACTCTTTTCATCTATGTGTAAAGCTTTTAAACCAGATACATACACACAGATTGCTGAAATTAGAGAGTCCAACAAGCAAGCCCCAGTGATTAAATGATGATGCCACTAGTTTACATTCCATATAATCCCAGATCTCTCTCTCTCTCCCTCTCCCTTCCCCCCTCTCTCTTTCTCATGTGAAATCCAGCAGGTTCTGACAGGTTCTGGAGAACTGGTCGTGGAAATTTTGAGTAGTTCAGAGAACCAGCAAATACCATCTCTGGCTGGCCCCAGAGGGATTGGAAATGGAGATTTTGCAGTATCCTTCCCCCGTCATGCCTACCAAGCCATGGCAAGCTTACCAAGCCATGCCAACAGAACCGCTAACAAAAAATTTTGGATTACACACACACACACACACACACACACACACACATATGCAAGTTTTGATGTATTCGGGCCTTTTCCCATGTAAGATTGAGAGTATCTTGGTGACGGTTCGATGAGGTCTCACTCATCATCTTCAGGCTGGTGTCTTTGGCTTTGTGCTTGTGTGAGGAAAGAGTATTTATAGAGAGACGGCAGCTCCAATCATGCTACGTAAACCAAGATTTTTATGCAGCAGAGGATTTGCTGGCTGACAGGAAAAAAAAGCCTAGAAACTAGTGGATTGTGATTTCACTGAACTAGGGCTGCATAAAAATCTTGGTTTATGTAGGAAGAAACTGGCTAAAGAGAAATACACATAAACCCCTATGAAAAGGAAAGAAAACACACACACACACATATCTGTGTACACACACATACACACAGAGTCTCTGAGAATGACATGTCCCACCATGCAGACTTAGACAGGACAAGAATAATGACAGTAAAAAAAAAATGCTACTTCAGCACTATGGACAGCATCTGTTCCTTCTGCCAATGTATCCTTTGTGCATCTGGGTTTAAAGGGGGAACCCACATTTTAATTGGCTTTAAGGGTTTTCTGCAAAATAAAACAAACAAAACTCATAACAGATAAAATATTGGGTTAGAAATTGCGCTCATATATGTTCAATTTTTTTTTTGAAGGAAGATTCAAAGGAAAAAATCATAGGGAAAGCATTTACTCCGGGCATGCTATACCTCAAATCTGAAGTGATGGTGTGTCCCGCCACTTCATTTGCTTCATGTGAAGACCCAGCCTCTGCGAGCCATGCTTGAAGCTAAAAGTATGGGTTGCATTACCTAGATTAGCTAGCAAGATGCCTGTTTCAATCTCCATCTTTCAGAAGACCTGGAGCATATCTGAATTATAGGAACAGTTTTTAGTGAACTAAAGATTTCATTGAGCTCATTAGTTCAGCTAACGGCTCCCACTTGTTATGATGCCATGCAGCTAAGGGCAGTAGAAGCAGCAGGAGTCAGTGATGATTAACCAAGGTTGGCAGCAGCGACTGCTATGCCAGTTATTGTCAATGGTAGGAACGGAACCAACTGGAAGGAGCTAACTGTAGTACTGGAAGGGAAGGCTCTCTTTCAAACCTAAGCATTCCATATCATTGCACAATTTTCAGATGAGGCCATTTTGCTCAAACAAGGCAAAGAGGAATAGGAATAAAACATCAGCCATACTTCCAGCTTTTTCTTGTTCCTTATGAACCACATTGTTTTTTACAGGACTGATTTTCAAGAAGTGCATAGGTAGCTTTGAGAATTGCTTTCTTTTTCTTTTTAAAATCTAGTTCCTAAATATTTTGGATTGCACAATTCTGTATGTCTGACCATCTTCCAAGGTTATCAAGGTGGGTTGTGTCATTAGACAGAGTATCTCAGAGAGCAACTGCTAAAGGACATGGAGTGACACTTTTGTTCCAAAAATGATTCATGACTGATCTCTTGAAAAGAGAATATTTCTTCACTCTAGATGACTAGGCAAAAAACTTATTGTAAGCCTGACACAAACCCCACTTGCAAAAGGGGAAGAGGCCTGAGAAAGAGTTCCTTTTCCTGTATTATTTCTTAGACTTGATATTTTTGTAGTAACTTGAGCATAAAATTCTCAAAAGTGTGAAAGAAGCAATGGTTGCTGCATTCAAGCTTCATTGTTCATATGAATGATTTACTTTATGATAATGAACGATAATATACTGTGGAGTCCTTGATGTTCTCTGAGCTTGGTTGTTTTCTTGCAGATTATGCAAGAAAGCAACCACGCTCAAAGAGCATCAAGGACGCCCACAGTTCAACCCTGAGCTACAAATATTCTCTTCTACTGGTACATATGAAAGGACAGGCTATTTGCAAAATGGCCAGCATCTTTACAGTGGCCTAGAGGTGGAGCTCTTGCCTCACAATCTGGAGGTTGTCAGTTCGATCCTAGGTAGGATTTCCTGCCTGGGCAGGGGGTTGGACTCTATGACTTGCAAGGTCCCTTCCAACTCTGTTAATCTGTTAACTGGGCTGCTGGTGACCTGTCCCTTAAAGACCCTCTCTAGCCAGCCCAGCAACTATTGGCTATCAAAACTGAGCAGTAAGGCAACTGAGGGTGATGGTGCATTTTGTATTCATTCACAGGAAGCTAAAACAGCCTGAAGCAGCCTAAGGCAAATAAAATAATCACTATAATAATAATAATTACAACAACAGCAAATCATGACCATAAAATTCCTTCTTCAGCCATTGCAAGACTCTTACTATCTACGGGTCACCAGGTGGATCAAAACGCTGCGTTTAAAGTTCTGCTGTGCCACAGGAACTCTCATTTCCTGTGGTTTGCTTAGGTATTGCGATTAACCATTTGAAGCCTCCCTTGTGCATGCAGAAAAGGCTTTATGTCAATCTATGTCTTCCATGGGTATAAGGCTTGCCATTGATTGCTTTCTTGCATACATTTTAGGCTTAATTAATGTTCTTGCTAGATCTTATATTTGAGGCTGATTTTAACCGTGCTATTATAATTTAGGTACTGATGAGTCAATACGAAATGCTTGCATCTACCTCTGTTCATCTTTTGGTTGTATTGTTTAAATTATTAAAAGGGATTAATTGTTTTAAAATAATTACTGTTTCCAGAAGTAGGACTCACAAAGAGAAGAAGTGAAGACACGGGAATTGTAGCAGATTAGGATAGTAAACAGTGAGTACTAGCATTTGATCATTTGTGGATGTGTTACCTAGAAGTCAGGTGGGGTTGTGTTGGCTCTCTGGGGTTTTGGAGCCCTCTGAACTGGTATATATAAAAGAACTTGTGGTAGTACAATAATATACAATGGGTAGGTAAAAGATCTAGTGTACAGTAATGTACTTTTAGCATTGTTGCCTCAATATGTCTCTTCATATATATCAGAGAAAGCACAGCTTGGAACCTTCAAATCTTACAAATATTTGATTCTGTCAATCTTGGAGATGAAGTCTTTGCTCCTTAGGTTTCAGAAAAGCATCCTAAGATTTACTTTGAGGCCCTTAAAGCAGACATGAAGACAATGGTACTGTATTATTATCAGCATCTCTTCAGCTACTGTCTTAGCTTTATTTTTATAGTTTCGAAACATTTTTTAAAAATAATTGATTTAGGTATTAATTTTTTTTAGCTTTCTTCTACACCACCAAGAGTCACTTATTTTGAGAGATGGGTGCCCATATAAATGAGATAAATGAGTAAATAAATTCCTAGTCATGAATCACATGCACAAAAAAATTCAAAATATTTCTGACCCAATTGTAATGAATTTTAACATAACATTACAAAACAAAGAAACAAATATAATTCTTATGCATGTACTTTAGCTAAATTCAATAGGCATAGCTACTCCCCCAAAAAGGAGAAGAGTACATTATAATTGCCAGCCATGTACTCATTAAAAACGGGAAGCTTGCTTTTCCTTTTAAAAGATAGACACGATAACCCTAACAAAACAACTCAAACATGGTCGAATAACCAGGAATTGAACGGCATACTTTTATAAACAGAAGGCTAAAAGGCCCCTCTCTCTGGATGGACAAACCTGTCTGCTTTGCTTTTTTTTTTTTTCACTTTCTTTTTTAAATATAGGTTCCTCCAAATCAATGTATGACAAACCAAATAAAATCTTCACATATTGAGATTGCCTGGAAAATTACTATTAGTCCAGAGATCTGTGTTTAGAGGGTTTTTTTTTTTTTTCAGCAATGGTTAACAATAAAATGAACTAGATTTTTTTGGTTTTTTTTAATCATCTAAGGAATTTTTGCTTCATACATTTATTTATCCCAAAAGTGCATTATACTGCATATACCATGTGGCTCAGACCCCTCTCACAAACTGAACAGACAATGAGGCCCAGAGAGCCGTTGGAGAGCCAGTTGTTCTGAATCTGACCAATCTCAGTTAAGGTCAGCCATACGGGCCTACCTGGTGGAGTTGGCAGCGGCAAAGTGCTGCTACTTCACCGATGTCATCGCGTCCACAGAGAATAGCCTGGCTGCCCTGTTCAGGGTGTCCCACTACCTCTTGAATCAGGGGGTGAGGGAAGATCCTTTGCAGGGACGAGCCAAAGAGTTCGGTCAGCACCTGTTGGACAAGATCGCTCAGATTTGGGATGGCTTGGACTCTGGACAGAGTCAGACGGTGAGGAGGCAGTGGATCTTGTGCTTTGGAAAGAGTTTGACTCTGTTACCCCAGAGGAAGTGGACAGGATCATGGGGAAGCTGAGCGCAGCCACTTGTGTGCTGGACCAGTGTCCCTCCTGGCTGGTTTATTCAGCTCGGGAGGTGACACGTTGCTGGATCCAGGTGGTGATAACGGCTTCTTTGAGGGAGGGAAACTTCCCGACTGCCTTGAAGGAGGTGGTGTTGAGGGCCCTCCTCAAGAAGCCGGCCTTGGATCCAGCTGTTTTAAGTCATTTTCATCCAGTCTCCAACCTACGCTCTTTTGTGAAGGTTATTGAGAATGTGGTGGCGCATCAGCTCCCGCTGGCCCTGGATGAATAGGATTACCTTGATCCATACCAATTGGGTCAAGGTAATCCTGTACCTGAAACCAATCGGGTTTCAGGTACAGCAAGGAGATGGCATTGGTCGTGCTGGTGGATGATCTCTGGAGGGCTCGGGACAGAGGTTATTCCTGTGTTTTGGTCCTATTGAATCTTTCAGTTTTTGATACCATCAACCATACCTTATCTTGCTGCATCGCTTCGAGGGGCTGGGAGTGGGAGGCACTGTTTTACAGTGGTTCTCCTCTTACCTCTCAGGTTGAATGCTAACGGTGTTGGCAGGGGCAGAGATCAACCTTGAGACCTCTCACTTGTGGGGTACCCCAGGGGTCAGTTCTCTTGCCCCTTTTGCTCAACATTTATATGAAACTGCTAGGGGAGATCATCCATGGTTTCGGGGTGAGATATCATCAGTACGCTGATGATACTCAGCACTTCATATCCACCCCGAACCAACCCAGTGATGCCTTTGACGTGATGGCCCAGTGCCTGGAAGTGGTACAGGTCTGGATGGGTAGAAACAGACTTCGACTCAACCCGGCCAAGACCGAGTGGTTGTGGGTACCGGCACCTCGGTTCATAGGAGAGATTCCATTGTTGGCTATAGGGGGTGAAGTTTTACCCCCTGTAGATAGGGTACACAACTTGGATGTCCTCCTGGATACACGGTTGAGTCTAGAAGATCATATAATGACTGCAACCAGGGCAGCATTCGCCCAGATACATCTGGTGCACCAATTTTGTCCCTACTTGGACCAAGATACCCTACGCACAGTTACTCATGTGCTAATCCCCTCTCATATTGACTACTGTAACACTCTCTACATGGGGCTGTCCTTGAAGGCCACTCGGAAGCTTCAGCTGGTGCAAAATGCAGCCGTGTGGGTTGTGATGGGAGAGTCCTGATACTCCCATGTTACACCCCTCCTGCATGACTTGCATTGGTTACCGGTTGCCCTCCGGGTGAGATTCAAGGTGCTGGTGATGACCTATAAAGGCCTACATGGCTTAGGCCCAGGATATTTGGCGAACCACCTGCAGCCAGCAACGACATCCCATCACCCGGTCCGTGCCCATAGAGAGGGCCTGCTCAGGGTGCCGTCAGCTAGACAGTGTCGGCTGGTGGCCCCCAGGGTTACAGCCTTCTCTGTGGGTGCACCCACCCTCTGGAATCAACTCCCCTTGGAGCTCCAGTTGGCTCCTGACCTTTGCACCTTCTGCCACGAATTAAAAACTTGGTTATTCAAGTTCCCCAACCTGGACTGATGGGGCTTTAAGGGTTTTACATTTTATTAGGTTTTAGATTTTAACTTTGTATTGTGGCTTGTGCATTTTATTATTGTGAGCTGCCCTGAGTCCATTGGGAGATAGGGTGGCATATAAGCCAAATAAAATAAATATGTAAATAAATATGCAGTACATTGCAGTGAGCAATGTGCAGTTCTGTACTTTGGGGAAACAAAAAAAAATACTTGATAAATACATGGCATAACATAAGGGAACAAACCCATCAGGACTAGATTCAGCCATCCATCTGCATTTAAAAGACAAAGGCCCCTCTTTTAAAGACAGCAAAGTCTACATTTTGGACAGAGAGGACCACTTGTTTGAAAGAGGGGTCAAAGAGGCCATCTATGTCAAAATTGAACATCCCTCTCTCAAGAGAGGGGGAGGGACATGACATCATCTGTCTCCAGTCTACAACACAGTTCTTTCAGAAGTTCCAAGAAGGCTCCACACCCATTTGCTCTACTCAGGTGACCCTGAGGACACAGATAAACTTCCAGGTGGCCTTAACAACTTGCTAAAAGAATGTAAATTTATGTATTAGTTCGGTTTATATGCCGCCCTTCTCCAGAGACTCAGGGCAGCTTACAATGTGTTAAACATTGTAAATAACTAGCTGTCTGCAAGGACTTTAAATCCTTCCATTCCCCACCATCCAGTCAGAGCTGAAGAAGTTCTTGGATGAGAAGCAAAACATCTTTAAAGAAAAACAAGAAAGAAAGTCCAGTTGCTTCTTGAAAAAAGCACCTTTGGGACAACCATGACCTGGATGACTGAGAATCTCCATAGACATAGATATTTATATTTGTAACTAAGGGTTGAAATGAAGGGTCCATGAAGGGTCTGAGCTTGGTTGTTTTCTTGCAGACTTTCTTTATTCAAACTAGCTAACATCATCAGTGCTAATAAGGAATGGGGTTTGCTCTCAATTATATTGATGTTGGGTGGGAGTGGTCTTGTTGGTTCTTTGATTAGACTATTTACTGTTAGCTTTTTTGCATTTCCTTCATTGCGGTATTGATTGCTTCTTGCTGATTGTCTCTTGAATGGTATGTAGATGTTATTTATGTCTATGTGCCTGTTGATGGCCAATTTGTAAGAGTGCCAGGTTTCCAGGAATTCTCTAGCATGTTTGGACTTGGCTTGATCTAAGATGATCACTGTTTCCCAGTTAAAATTATGGTTGTGTCTGTTGATGTGTTCTGAAATTAAGGGGTTTTCATCATGTCTTCTGACACGAACACAGATTAGCAAATTGGCCATCAATAGGCACATAGATAAACAACCATATATTCCATTCTAAAGAGACAATAAAGAAGCCAAAAAAGGAACAGAAAGATCAGAACACTCACCCGCAATCAACACCCAGATAAGCAAAGATTAACATCAAAATTAACTTTAGACCAACAGTCAAGAAGCAAACTATATACCTCAATCATGGAAATATTTTAAATCGATAATGAAAAATGAATTCACTATACCTAAATAAACCGTTTCCATCAGATTTAACTTAAAATTGAAGATAAAGCTACTTTGGTAGAATTTACAGAAACATCTGAACAATATTACAAGAAGGCAAAAAAGCTGTGGTAAGACATACCCTATAACGCAATAAGAAACAAATATTTTCTTTTGTGCCAAGTTTACACTCCAAAATAATAATATATAGATACTATTTGCTGCCATTCATTGCTTCAGTCTCCAAGGACTGAGAAATAGAAAATGTGTCTTTATTAATTTATGTTTCCCAACATCTAATATTTTGATATGGTGTGTTGTATGTCTGTTTCATTTTGGGAAGCAGGATTCTCAGCTGAAACTTTTTGTTATAAATTTTAGTGGCATGGTTAAAAATTTATTTATTTTTTCTTAATCTGTCACTGTACACTTTTAGCTGAGAGAAATTGCTTAAATTATTTATGATGCAATAACAGCTGGGCCTTGCTGGCAAGACCATTTCTAAAAGCTTAACTCCCAAGTGCAGTTTCTGTTTAGATTTCTTAGGATCTATTCTTTTCCTCTCTGGTTTGCCATGTTATAGTGCATTTGGGAATTCAGACCCAAGCAAATAGATTAAACTTTTCCATTTAGGAACATTTTTGTATTTTTTCCAAGATCACATTTAATGGTAAAAGGTCATCCTTCAAGTTTCCTTCCTAGATTTAATATTCAGCATAGTTTGCAATATCAACTCAGTAGAAAGGATGCAAGCATTTTGATAATACATACCATGTATTCCTAGATAAGATGTTTTATATCCCAGCCTCTAGATTTTATGGGAAAGAGATTTTTTGGCAATTCAAGATGAGTCAAAAAGCTCACCTATGACTTACTCAGTCAACAAAGGTAGGTATTAATCCATTGGTATTTATATTTCATTCCTAAAATGTAGAGTTTGGTGACTATCTTATAGCAATTGAAAGATTATGACTGGTAATGCAAAGATACATTAGTTGGTATCTGCTAATAGAATGCAAACTAATTTGTTCTACTGATATTAGGCCTGAAGAATATAAATACAGTATCTGACTATGGATGATATACAAAATTGATATGAAATTATATTGGGGACTTTCTAGCAATTACTAGGTTAAATCACAAGGTTTGGATAGTAAAATATAGAAGGCAAAATTATGTACACAATTAGAAATTTTTTAAAAGCACAGACTCATTAAAGTTTTTCTGTCATAGGGTAATGGATATGCAAAGTACAGTTTCACCTTCGTGACTTGTTTAATTGTGTAACAGTTAGTCTACGTAATCACTATTTCCATCAATTTGAATGTGAATGTTTTCATTCATATAGAATATTTAACTATTAGTACAACACATTATGGCATTACAAAAGGCTAGGCAAATACATTCATGTTTTAAAACTATAGGGACCCCATGGAAGAATGGAAGGAAAAGCAGGTATCACTTGAGAAAGATTTCATGATTCATAGTAAATACCAGAGAAAAGCATTTCCCCTTACTGTCTGTCAAGCATTTTAAAAGCTGTCTGAGCAGGAAAGGTTTAAAATAAAAGGTGAGTCACTCAAGAAGTAAGAGATGTTATTTTGAGTGAAACAGTGTATTGAATTGAATAGACTTCATTTATTTATTATTATTAATCATATTTCTATACTACCCAGTCTCCGAGGACTTGGCTTTCTTTCCTTATTAACACTTTTCCCTAAGAGATTGTAAAACTGCCCAGTTTCTTCAGATGAAGTTAAACTAAAACAAAACAATTCATGTCTCTTTGAGAAGAAAGAAGAAACTTATTTTCTCTGTAAGGTGAACCTAAAATGTATAATAAAGCCAATAACTATAACCACACCACAGTTATATCTTTGGATTCCCTTTTTCGTTATTACTCATATTATCAAGAAAAAAGGCTTAAATATATTGAAGGAAGATTTGGTTGACTCTCCTGTCAATGTTTAGGGTTGGGATTTAAAAATGAAGCAAAGGTTAAACTCCCTATTCCCACATAAAACTCATTATACAGTATGTGATATCAATCTTTATTGGTGTATCATTTTTATATTTTTTTTAAAAAATCAACGGTAGAGCTGGAAGAAGAAAAGTCTTTAGAACTTTTGTAAAAAGAAAGTGATGACTACTGGAACCAGATACAAAGAATAGTGCTGAAGAGAAGCAGTCAATGGCATGCATTCATCAACATATTTAACATTTTGTATGGTGGGGAGAAATCCATTGCAACATTTGCACATTTTGTTGCCTACAAAAGATAAAGGATCTTTTTTTTCCACTGTGTTAATTGAAATGATGGAGTGGAGTGGAGATTATGTGGTAGTAAATAATAGCCACAACAGACAATGTAAGGATATGAGTAATATTCTATTAATATCATTCAAGATAAGACAAGAGTCTGACAACAGTTGATGAATACTTAAATAAACAAAATTTATTGAAGATTACTGATAAACAGAACAAACTATGAATAAACTTTATAACAATAATGAAAATCTTGTAACCTTTCCAAAAGATGATTAATTCTATTTTTTAGAATGGAAAAATATTAGATATTTGTATAGATGCTAAGATAGCATTAATTACAAAAAAAGACTAAGATTTGATTTCACCAAAGGATTATTGACCAACTTTATTACTGAAGCATAACGTAAGATATTTAAAATGCTATTGGTCGAGTTGATGAAAATAATTTCAAAGGACTTTATTCATGCATATAACTGTGTGTTTTTATTAGAAGGATAGCAAAGAGATAATATTAGAAATGAACTGGACATTTTGGAATATTTAGCATAACATAATGACTGGTGGGTTTTTTTCTTCTTAGATGTAGAAAAGGCATTTGACAGTTTGAACTGGACTTTGCTATTTACAATTCTGGGAGACAGGGACTTTGGAGTAATTGTTATTAAATGAGTGAAATTGGTTTATACCCCACAAAGACACAAAGAATTGTCAATGGATAATTAACAAAAACTTAACAAAAAGTGATAATACAAGGAGCCGTTTATCTCCATTTTTGTTCATCTTATCTCTAGAAGTATTAGATGAGAGAAATTCTGTGGTAAAGGTTAAGAAAGAAGTATACAAATTAAGGATAATTGAAGTTTATTTGGTTTTAATTTTTGAAAATCCCTATGGAAGGAATAGAGATATTAGTGGATAAATTAAAGGAATTTGCTATGTTAGCTGGATTTAAAAATAATATTAAAAAAACTAATATATTCACAAAAAATATGAAGATAGAAGATAAGAAAAACTGCATAAAACAATCTTCAAACTCAGAAAAACATAAAATGCTGTAACTAATTAGTATTATAACCAATATGAACTGTATGTTTTTCAAAATAATTAACTATGGAATTAAGTTAATATGGACATATTGATTTGATTTGATTTATTAGATTTATATACCACCCTTCTCCTTGCAGACTCAGGGCGGTGCACAGCCAGAGATAAAAAACAGATTTACAAAAGTTTAAAAGTTTTAAAAACAACTAATATAAATTTGGCCCATGGTTAAAAACAATTTCAATTAACAATTGATATCAAAAATTCTAAATATTTTACCATGGGATCAGGCCAGGCCAGCTAGCTGAAAAAAGTACATTTTTAAGGCCCGATGAAAAGTCCGGAGGTCAGAGATCATTTGCAACTCTGGAGGAAGGTCGTTCCAGAGGGTGGGAGCTACCACAGGCAAGGCTCTCCCCCTGGGGGTCACCAGCCGGCATTGTCTGGCTGAAGGCACCCTGAAGAGACCCTCTCTGTGGGAGTGAACCGGCCAGTGGGAGGCAATTGGTGGCAGAAGGCGGTCCCGTAAGTACCCTGGTCCTAAGCCATGGAGCACTTTAAAGTGATTACCAACACCTTGAAGCACACCCGGAAGTCCACCGGCAACCAATGCAGCTCTGGCAGGAGAGGTGTCACATGGGAGCGCCCTATCGCTCCCATGTGACACCAGGCGAGAAGAGACGAGTGCTTGAGTGACTGTGCGTAAGGAGTCCCAATCTAGAAAGGGTCACAACTGGCGTATCAGGCGAATCTGATAGGAAGTCCCCCTGGCCACGGCCATCGTATGTTCCTCTAAAGACAGCCATGGGTCCAGGAGGACGCCCAAGTTGCGTACCCTTTCCATGGGAGCTAATGATTCGCCCCCAATAACCAGCGATGGCATCAGCTGGCTATATTGGGCTGCCAGCAGCCACAGCCACTCGGTCTTGGAGGAGTTGAGTCGAAGCCTGTTTTTTCCCATCCACTCGCACGACTTCAAGGCACTGGGACATCACTTCCACGGCATCGTTGGGATGGTCTGGGGTGGAGATGTACAGCTGAGTATCATCAGCATACTGATGGAACTCCACCCCAAAACCATGGATGATCTCACCCAGCGGCTTTACATAAATGTTGAACAGGAGAGGTGAGAGGACCAACCCTTGTGGCACCCCACACACTAGGCACCTCGGGGTCGACTGCTGCCCCCCTGTCAACACAGATTGCGACCGGTTGGAGAGAAAGGAGGAGAACCACCGCAAAACGGTGCCCCCCCAATCCCTCCAACCAGTGCAACATGATACCATGGTCGATGGTATCAAAAGCTGCTGAGAGGTCTAACAGGACCAGGATAGAGGAATAACCCCTACCCCAAGCCCTCCAGAGATCATCCACCAATGCGACCAATGCTGTTTCGGTGCTGTACCCAGACCTGAAACTGGACTGGAGCGGGTCTAAATTGACAGCTTCATGCAGGTACTGGGGGAGCTGCCGCGCCACCACATTCTCAACAACCTTCGCAAGAAAGCAAAGGTTGGAGACTGGACGATAATTAGCCAAAACAGCTGGATCCAGAGAAGGCTTCTTGAGGAGGGGCCTCACCACCGCCTCCTTCAAGGTGACCGGTAGGGTGCCCTTGCTCAAAGAAGCGTTAATAATCTCCTGGAGCCAGCCTCGTGTAACCTCCCGGGAAGCCAGCACCAACCAGGAGGGACATGGGTCCAATAAACATGTGGTCGCATTCAGTCTTCCCAGAATCCTATCCACAGGGTGGCCCTGCATGGCATATCTCTTAGCTTCATTGCGCTGTGCAAGCTCCTTTGCCATGACAAGGCAGTGATCCATGAAAAGAACTAGGACTGCCTAATATGAAACTAGGCAGCCTACTATTTGGTATAGAAGAAAGTATGTTAGTAGAAATAAAAGGATTTTAGACTAGAAGGGCATTACCTTAGATTTCGAAGGCATGGTGTTTTGTGATACAATAAGGTTAAGGTTAAAATATTTTTTGTAAAAAAAAAATCATTATATTAATGGTATCATATTGACAATATGGAATAGATACAAATCAAGGTTTTTGTTGTGACTCCAACCCCTGATCCTGTACTAACAGAGGGAGAGGACTCAGAAGGTGAAGGAGAGGATTTGGCAAGGACTCCCTCTCCAGGACCCTCCTCTCTGGCAATGCCTCAGCTTTCCTCCAAAGGCCAAGAGATATGCCAGGAGCAAGGCACTTTCGAGCAGCTGCAGATAGAGAGAGAGGAGGATGAGTTTTGGCTGGATCCCAGACAGCGTCAGAAGGATAAGTGCGCACAGCAGAGAAAGAGGCATGGGCAGGCCAGAGATTGAGCTGAGTCACTGGACCACAGCCCACAAGGATAAAAAGGGGTGTGTCAGCTACTGAGGCCTTGTGATGCACAAGTTGAAAAGCTCGGAAGTCATATCGTGTTTCTAGAACCTTGTTAGAAGCTGTTTTTGGATTTCTTCAGACTGGACTTCGACAATTCTTTGCTTTGTGGAATTAATTTGGTATATCAGACTGAGGAGAAAAAACCTCCCTTAGTGAATAAAATCTCTTGGCAGGCAGTTCATGATTCACTGCCAAGACTGTTATCTTAAAGGAATTCCTGACTGTTTTATTCATTAACTCCTGGCTGTCTGTTTGTGTGTGTGTGCGTGCGATGGGGACAGAACAGTTTTGCCAGAAAACACCTTTGTGGATCTCAGCACAAGAATTTTTTTAATAAAAAAAGAAACATCAGGCAAAGCAGAATGATTGACATATTATGAGTTGTTAGAAAAAGTACATTGAGAATATAACATGAAGCCAAATGAAAGTTTTAGTTTTCAGTGGTTCTCATATGTACAGATGACTGTTAAACTCCAACAGAACTTGTCAATAAATCACAGACCTTCTCACTCTACTGAGTCTGGCTTAACTCAGTTGCTATGCTAGGACATGGCTTCTCTAGACAAGAATACTTACTGCAAAAAAGAATGAAGCAAAATGAAACCATCAATTAGCTACTGCCAATTCAAGGATGAAGACTGCCTCTTATAAACTCACAGCACTTCTCCTACTGCTATTTTTTTATTCAGTATCCATGGTCAGGCAGTTGTTGCATATTTCCAAAGCTGCCATTTGAGCCTGGGAACTGTTGACTTCTATCTTAATTTACACACTATTCATGCTATGTATTCCTGTAGTATTATTTGCATTTAATGGACCATCTGGTTTTAAGTGGTTTAAGACTTATGCTCTTCATTTCTTGTGCTGTTGTTGGATTCGATGCCCAAGAGATTCTTACCTGCTTTGGGTCTGTGAGTTCAATAGCTCTGTTAATAGGTCAGATAAACCCCATTTCATCATCCTGACACTGAGGGGTAATCAATTTAATGAATAGTTTATTTATTGTAATAAAAGATAGACTAGATTAAAAATGAATTATGGTCTTAGACTTTATAGAATGAAACACATGCATTATGGGCCTTATTAGGCCATGACATGCTATCTTCACCATCAACCTGGAGAACAAACTATATGTTCTCCAGGATGTTCCATAAAGGTTATGATAACTAGCTTACTGATCCTCATGTAAATATTTGGTGAAAAATTTTCTGTAACAACAAGGTGGTAGGAGTTTTAATAAACATAAAACCATGAGTTGGAGTAGTCTTGAAAAAACTATATAACTACTTTTACAAATTAATTTCTCAAAGGGCTTTGTGTGTAGGAAAATGATTGTGGGATGTAAAATGTTAATTTGTGTCATTTCCACTATTGGAAAATGGAACTCTTATTAAATTAGGACTTATCAACCAAAAAAAGTCATATAATCATAAATTTTAAGAGATCCAACAGTCATACAGTGTTATTATCATATACCCACATTTGTACATGTACATGAGAAAAAACAATTCATAAATAAATAATATACCTTAATTGCTTTTCAGTTGATGAATATAGTTGTAATATCAGACATAATATTAAAAAGAGGTATTCTGTCCAATGAGAAGGGGGAGGGAAGAATACATTGTCACACTAAGGCTTGCATTTATGCAATTACAAACATATTAAAATTCATATTTAAAAATAATTAAAAATATTCCTTTATAAAATCAAAATGTTTGATGAAAATAGTGATTTTATTTTGAATAAATGAAGAAAATGTGAAATCAGCACTGTTCTCAGTACAGTAATCTAAAATGGAGAGAAGATGTTTTTAAATGCAAATAACAGCAGACAAGAATACTGCTGTATAAGCTAAAGATGTCTAGTATTTTATTTAGTTCTAAATTGCTTTTCAACAAAAATGGGAGCAAGGTTGCATTATTCCCTTAAGTTCCAATCACAGCCAACCTAAAGGTCTTTCAGCTGCTCATTTTGTATTTATGCTCTCCATTTCTGCTAGCCCTGCACTATGCATCCTTGAGTATTTGTCTGTATTACATTTCATTTGTCACAAATACTGTTAGCCTAGTCAGGAGCAATTACACAAAATGATGCAATAAGGGAGGATGAGAACAATGCATCTTGGAATGCTACATTAGCAGAGACACAAGATATTTGCTCCCAATACAATAGTGGGCATTTGTCAGGCCTTTGATCCTTTGGTGTCTCTATTAGGATTAATATGTCTCAAGGAAGCTCAAGCATTGTGGCAATTAATCAAGGCTCCATAATTAAGGTAGCTTTGATTTAAGCAAGTTACTTTTAAAGCTCAGGAATCAATGGCATAGACAAAAGTACACCATCAGTAAAGTGTATGGTTTATTATTAAAAGCCTTCTGTAGACTTACTACAGACATTTCATGAAGGACTCCCATTACTACCCACACCATAATCTAAACAGCAAATTTAGAAATCCATATTTCCAGCACCATAACATTACAATGATTCTTTTTACTCCTCCCCCTTGCCTTTCCTATCTCTCTCATCTTTCTTTCTTGACAAATAGTAATATAATTTAACTTGTCGGGATAAATTGTGTATGAAACATGAAACAACCCCTTTGAAAAAAACAAGATTCTCTTCCCCTTTCTCCCTTCCCCTTTCCCCCTTTCCTTCTTCAAATTCCGTTCTACTTTCCTTTCCTTTCATTATTGTTGGCAATTATTTTCCCAAGAATTAGAACCACATATAATAATGCATGCTAGCATGCTCCTACCTAGCCAAACTTGTCCATTTCCAGGAAAAAAAATGGGAACACTTGTTTAAGAACACAGGAAACTGCTACATACTATATCAGACCATTGGGCAACTGTAACGGTATGAGGACAGTAAGAAGGAAAGGACAGATAAAAGGCAGTTTAGCCAGCAGCAAGAATATGGGTGGGGTAAGAGCCTCAAGGAAATCTTCTGGAGTTTCTTAGATTGTAAAGGGGATGGGGAAGGAAGTACTTTCAGACTAGCAAGATTCTGTTAGTGTAATCTTACAATAAAGTAGTGTTATCTCATCTGATCATGTTTCTATCTGGTCTACCTGGTAAGGTTGACGAAAGACCAATGTGTCCTCAGGTCCTTGTTTATAAGCCCCAAATCCTTCTCTAAGTGAAATTTCCAAATATTAATGGGAAAATGAAGCCACATAGCCAATAAAATCAGTTAATATAATATGAAGATAGCGAACATCTCCTTCCATTCCCCTCGCCCCCAAAAAGAAGACAATTTAAATCCTGGCTCCAATACATATGTGTGTGACATGATCCCACCAATGTTGCATCATGTTGGAATATATTTTGGCTTATCCCCAAATGTTAAGTGCAGCTGCCAGCCATCAAAAGGTCATCTACCTCCTGATCAGACTGCTTTTACTGTTATCCTCAGGGAAAGAAGAAGATGGATGTACTAAGTTGGGGGATATTATGAGCTTCTCCCTAGACATGCATCAGCACAGCAGCAAGAAGCTGGCACCATATGCATCTGTTCCTCTTTTAGAGTGATCCTCTGTGGACCTTGTGGATATGCTTCCCCCAAGGCTTAAACTAAGCCATATAAATGAATCAGTGCGAGTAACTGAATACAACTTTCACTTTTTCTTGAGCTGTAAAATAGACATAGCGCCTTTATTTCCTACCTGTCCTTTCTTTTTCTTTCTCTCTTCATGCAAATTATATTGGTCTGAGCACCTTCAAATAAATCTACTCTGGAATTTTCCCCTTGCACTTTTCCTCCTCTTGAAATTTCTGGTTGGCTCAATATGCCAAGGTAAGGTATTTATTTTGGTTCAGTAGCCAGTCTGAAGAGTTGTCTGCATATTACATTATTATACCTATACATAAATACACAGTTTTCAGAGTAATATTGGGGTTGGGGAATTTAAAGTTCTGTGCCATGTGTATGGCCTCCTCTACATTCATCTCATCCCATGAGAAAAAAAAATACATCAAATCATATATGCAGGCACAAATATATTTGCCTCTATACTCACTAACAAATCTAACCTGTATAAATCAGGTATCCCATTGCTAACAATCTCACACAAGCTTTTCTTCCTTGTGCACAAAGCCTCCACATACATAAATGTTCATGTACACTCAAGCTCTCAAATACAGTCACTTAACTCAACTCTTCTTAGTGACTATGATTCAATTGAGTAGATACCTGTTGTCAGTTGGTATCCCACAGATTAGATGATTCACAAGATTGTGGAGGCAGCACCCCCAGGTGGTTTCCATAGATTGTATGTGACCTAGATATCATCTAACTTTAGTTTATATAATGCATAATTATGTTGTGATGTATTGGTATGAACAGGGTTTTCCATTTGCTCTTTCAAACAATATGATTTATATAACTACACCAGCTGGTATAATGGCATAATGTAATGTGTTCTGAAATGATTGGAAATCAGTCACCTCAGCTGCACAGCTGCAATAGAACTATATATATTGACTTTATAGAGTTATTCAGGGGCTGCTCACCGTGGAAATCATTATCATGACCAAGCTGACTAGAGTCACTTGATAGTGAAATGGGCAGCCTATAAATTTAATAAATAAATAAAATCATACAAGGATCTCAGAATGTTCTCTTTCAACATTTCACCTACAGTACAATATCCCTCTATATAGAGGTAGTACAACATTAAAGAAAAATGAAGAGAAATGCAAGAACAGTTACTTAGTCTGGGAAGGAAGAAGAAGTAAAAAGAAACTCAAGATAATTCCACTTTAATAGTATAAGAGGGGGAAGTGGGAAACTACATCAGGCTTTCAAGATTCTTATAGTCCTTGTGGCATCTGTCTTCTGATTTAGTCTACCTCAAAGGACTGACACTTTAAAATAACAAAGTTGTCTGTAATAGGAAGAAGTTCATATATTTCATTATATGCATATCTGGTTTCTATAAAATTCCCAATCGTCATAGCTTGAGATTCAGGATTTCATAAGAATCGTTTCTTAAAGAATCATAGAATTGGGGAATTGAAAAGGGCTATTAGATCGTCTAGTCTAATATTAATTAAACCATCATTAAAGGTGTCTCTCTAGCCTTCTCTTAAAATTGTTAGACATGGAGAACTCACAAACCCTATTAGGTAGCTTGCTCCACTGTTGTAGAATGGAAATCCTACCATAAGGAAGTTTTCACTAATATTTCAGGAAAAATCCAGGAAGCTGCAAATTATAACTGTTAGTCCTAGTTTAAGTAAGAACTGAGTAACCATTGAATTCAATACTTTCCACTCCCCATTTTTTATCCTCCTCAAAACATTTTGTATAATTTTTGGCACAGTCCAACATTTGCAGCATCCTGGAAATCAAAAATATGCAATTGAGGCCAAAGTTTTGTGCATCCAGTCAGCTTTGGATAAATAAAACTTTGCCCTAATTCATTATATTCAAGCCTCAAATCTGAATTAGAGCACAATTCTAATTTCTACATTCATAATACAAATTATCTAGGCATACTTAGCTTGAGAAAAACACTGAAATACATATTTAAATATGAATTTGAACAAGATGTTTTTGCAAAACATTTGCAGAAACAGGATAGAATGGGCTTATGGCTAACCACATGTGAAAGTGACATGGATATGAAATAAGCAAATTCATCCATCCCTAGTTAATAATAATATTACCCAAAACAAACATGTGCTTTGCATAATAAAGTATCAAAGCAGAAACTGAATCCTTAAGATTAAGGAAAAAAACAATTATAATGGCACCTTTGCTAGCTCAAAAATTCAACATTTCATTGAAAACTGCAGTAAATACATCAATGCATTTCATGCTGATGAGATGCACCATGCCATTTTCTTCACAGCTTGTAAAATGGAACAGATGGTAGTCTAGCATAACTGTGAGCTTCATAACATCATTGCTTGTCAATAAGTTAATGCAATTTACAGCACAAGGGAAAATGCAAATAGGAACGATACATTTGTGCCTCCTTGCACTCTGCTCCCCATATACTACCAAATCACAACATAAAAGTTCTGAGAATAAGAGACTAAAATTCAGTTGGGTGGAATCCTTGCTGAATTAATTTGATTTTCAAATGGTGTTCCAAAAAAGGTAGGAAGTCATTGGCTCCATGTCATGGGTCCCAAAGAAAATAGGTAGTAGTACAGGGGATGTAACTCTGCTGAAGAAGAATTACTGAAATAATGTAGGGATCAATAGATCACCTATGGGCTGCATGTTTTCCAGAAGGTGCACTTTCATTTAAAATCCAGTTTTAAAAGGAGTACTAGAATTGCAGGTCTTCACCATCTTCTCTTTTTTTAAAATGGCTTCATCCTTGCATGAAGGACATGACTTCTATGACCATCAGGGATAAAACAGCAAAGTGGAATGGAACAGAATGGAATGGAACAGTGGTGGGTTTCAATTTTTTTTTACTATTGGTTCTGTGGGTGTGGCTTGGTGGGCATGGCATGGCTTGGTGGGCATGGTTGGTGGGCATGGCTTGGTGAACATGGCAGGGGAAGGATACTGTAAAATGTCCATTCCCACCCCAATCCAGGGAAAAGTTACTGCAAAATACCCATTTCCTCCTGCTCAGCTGGGTCTTGAGAGGCAGAGAATAGGTGGGGGCGGGCCCAGTCAGAATTTTTACTACCGGTTCTCTGAACTACTCAAAATTTCCACTACCAGTTCTCCAGAACTGGTCAGAACCTGCTGAAACCCCACTCTAGAATGGAATGAATGAAACTACTCCATCAGAGTGATTAGTGGATGGTTGCAAGAAGAGGAAAGGTGACTGCAAAGGGAGGATCAGAGATGGCATGGAAAAACAGAAGAGCACTGTGGAAGCAGAAATGAGAGCGTGGATCAGGAAAAAAACAGTGATTGGTTAAAAAAAAATAGACCAATACACAAAGGCAGCAACTCTGCCTCAAAAAGTGGCAGTTGTGCAACTGATAGCCAACACATCAGAGTTGAAAGCAGCTGAGTCAGCAAACCCAGCAGTATTACAACCAAAGCAAGAGAAACTGAAGGCAGAAGATCACTGACTATTACAGGCCCAACAAAGCCAGAAAGCTTGAACAGCAGCACCTGCCCAGGAAAGCGAGTAGGTGGCTAAGGTCAGTCCTAGCATTGGAATAAGGAAAAAGGCATCTCAAGGCCTTCCTGCAGATAATTTACAAAAGGATTTTATTGAAAGCTATGTAAAAAGAGATTTAACTCCCAAAGAATTTCACCATATAATTTATAAAGAATTATAAACTATTAGTAATACATAAACATAAGTAAATGAACATAAAGAATATCTGTAGCTACTAGTTATAAGAACCATTTACAACATTCTAGATAATTTAATGGCAGAAATATTTGTATTTGGTATGAAAAAAATCATACCAAAATCTTGTTAAAACACTAATTTAAAAACATTAATTCTCCGGCCAAAATCTATATACAGTCTTTGTGATACCCCAAAAGAACTCATAAAACCTGAGCTAGCATGTGAATAGAGACTTTGTATCAGGGGTGAAATCCTGCAGGTTTGACAGGTTCTGGAGAACTGGTAGCAGAAATTTTCAGTAGTTCAGAGAACCAGCAAATATCACTTCTGGCTAGCCCCAGAGTGAGGTGGGAATGGAGATTTTGCATTATCCTTCCCCCAGGAGTGGGCAGGGAATGGGGATTTTGCAGTATCCTTCCCCTGGAGTGGGGTGGGAATAGAGATTTTTTGCAGCATCCTTCCCCTGCCACGCCCACCAAGCCACGCCAAGCCACACCACACCCACAGAACTGGTAGTAAAAAAAGTTGGATTTCACCACTGCTTTGTATGTACATGATACAGAGAATGATATGGGTTATAGAATAAGCCAATGCTTTCAAATAGAAGAGTTACTTAGTTGTATTGGAGTTGGAACCTGAAAAGAGTTTATAGAAGGACATAAAAACTTATACAAGACCTGTAAAATTGTTCCCTGGCTTATCTAATCAAATAGTCTGTTGTCATAGTGGATAACTTACTGCACAAGAAGACCCACTGGTCTTCCAGCAGATGGCCTTCAACGGTAATCTCACTGCCCTCAGGGCTAATAGCTATTGATCCCTATGACATCCATGAATTGGTCCATCCCGTATCTTATGATAGCAAATTTGTCAAAGTTTGTTGCAGAAATTAAATCCAAAAAGCACATACAGGCAGACTGATGCAGCAGGATTTATTAACTTCTTTATATACATAATAATACATGAAGTAAATTTACAATACCAATAGCAGATATCTTCCAATGTAGCAGTTACAAGCAAAACAAGCAGAGTACAGCAGACAGACTAGTTTGCACAGGGGTGAAATCCAGCAGGTTCTAACAGGTTCTGGAGAATTGGTAGCGGAATTTTTGAGTAGTTCAGAGAGCTACCACCTCTGGCTGACCCCAGAGTGGGTTGGAATGGAGATTTTGCACTATTCTAGCTGACCTTGTTACCATGTCTCCATTCAGTCCCCATTGGCTGATCTATTCCATTCCATGAATATTCATACTCTGACAAAATTCCAAAGCTTAATTATATATTTTATAAAAAATAGCTTTTGCTTGTCCACCGAATCCATACCATGAGTAATTTTAGATATCTTTCATTTACTGTATTTTCCTGCGTATAAGACTACTTTCTAACACACAAAAATCTTCTCAAAAGTTGGGGGTCGTCTTATACGCCGGGTCTCATTCTCCTGTAACCAGGCAGACCAGCCCGAAAGGCTCTGACGAGCCTTAAATGGCTGAGGAGGTTCGTCTTATACGCCCAGTCGTCTTATACGCCGGAAAATACGGTACTTCCTTTTCTAGATGGAAAAATCCTAAATGTTGCAGCCTTTCTTTATAGGGAAACTGCTCCTGGCCATTTATCATCTTAGTTACTCTTCTCTAAACCTTCTCTAATTCCATTGCACCCTTTAGTCACAGCAGTGACTAAAACTTCATAGAATATTTCGGATGGAATCACGCCACTGATTTATATAGGGCTATCATGATATTGGCTATTTTCAGTTATGGTTTCTGAAAGGCCAAGACACTGTTTATCTTTTTCTTTACAATGGATGCATACTGTGACAACATCGTCATTGAATTGTTTATCATTACTTCAAGATCTCTTTCCTCACCAGTCACTATTAGTTCTGATCACATTAGTTTGTATGAATAATTTGAATTTTTAGCAACAGTATGCATTGCTTTACACTTGCTCACCTTGAATATCTACTATTTTGATGGCCAATCCTTTACTGTATATTGAAGCTTTTTGCAGTATCTATTTTGCGTTGTGTGTGGGGCTGTTAGCACCTAAATCAAAATAAATAAAGTTGGAATGTCTCATTAATTAAGTAGAAATAATCCAGTACTGCATATAAAGCAGATCTGGGGATAAGGAGAAGTTTAAGGGCAGCTGCATTCATCTCAAAGAGAGTTCTGGCTTCTCAATAAACTTTTGTCACCTGGCCAATAGGAAGAAGGTTGTCTGGCAACTATACTCTGAATGAGTGAGACAGTAAATATGAGATGTTTACATTGCTAAAATAAAGCTTTTAAAATCTATCTGTAGACTCCTGCAGTTCTTGGATGGTGTTCACTGACTTGTGGTGCCACATAAAAGATTTTTAATACTACAGCAGAAAGTAAGTCTCTTATTACAACAGATATATACAGTATATCTGGCAGGGAGAAGATGGGCATAAATGAATAAATGACTGTTGGCTGAATTTACCAGCCTTTTCCTGCCAGGTTTATGAGCATCCTAAAGAGTTCCCAGAAGATCTTGCAGACGCTTACATGAAAGGTTTGCCAAATAAGGCCTAAAGCAGGAAAATGGAACTAGATCTCAGCCTTTGAAAATCATGAATGAGGCTCCTGAGTCACTCCTAAAATTACTATTGAATGTAGAAGACTGAAATTATTTATGTACAGACAGTAATTTTATCAATTATATTTAATATAATTGCAAATTAAATTGATATTTTATTTGATTCTTTCTAGTTCATGATTTTGTGGGATATTCTAGGGTGATCTCTCCATATATTGGAATTGTAATATGCTTATTTTAGACTTCTACAATTCTACAATTGTTATGACTCAAAATGGTGGGCAATTCAGCCTTAAATTTTCAACAATGATATTCAGAGGGATCTCCAAGAATGACACGGGGATATATATAACTATTTTTTTACATTGGCAGCCTTCAGTTGCAGAAGACTATGGTATCGTCTTTAGGAAAGAGGTCCTAAAACAGCATCTGGTGTGACTAAAAAGGCCAATTTGAGAGTGGCAACCCCTTCCACACTGAGGGCAGATACATTTTGTCCCTTGCCCAGCCCCCAGATTTTGCTAGTTCTGGGACTGCTTCTTTGCCTCAGCCTGCAGAACAAGTGTCTCTTTGAATTGGAGAAGGCCATGCTGCTTCTTTAGCCTCCTAGCTGAACAGTCATAGGTCAAGGTTTCCCAGTCATTAATGTCCATTCCCAAGGCCTTTAGATCCCTCTTGCAGATATCCTTATATCACAGCTGTGGTCTATATAACAATATATAACCATAGTGTATATCTATGGATAACCATAGTGAATATAGGGATCACATACTGCCTATTCTAGTCTATGGTAAACATTGATTTATTTATTCTATAAAGCTACTTATCTTATACAAGCAATTTTGAGCAGCTTAAAACACAAACCCATCAAACATCCCCCCACCATCCCCAGATGCCCAAGGATAAACATTGACTCCACTCATCCTCAACAGTAACAGAGCTCACTGACCCATCTGACCCAAGATACCTGGAAAACAGTCAAGACTTCCATGCTTCGCAAAAGATTAATAAGGTTGGGGACATCTGAATCTCTGGGAGGATGCTGTTCCACTGGGGTCCAAGTCTAACAAGATGTC
This sequence comes from Masticophis lateralis, assembly GCA_030761175.1. Lineage (NCBI taxonomy): Eukaryota > Metazoa > Chordata > Lepidosauria > Squamata > Colubridae > Masticophis > Masticophis lateralis. Next base: position 37,141,925 of record JAUDYJ010000001.1, read on the forward strand.
ATTATTCAATAGAAAGAACCTGGGGTATGTCTTTTCTGATATATTTGGTGAGGTGGACAGAACCAATAGGAAATGAAGATCAACTCACCAGGTCAGCATTTAAATGATTAAAATCTTCACTCAAAATTCTTCTAAAATGCCTGTTCAGAGCATTCTTTTTTTCAACAGAAAGCCAATCCAGAAAAAGATTGCCAAAGCAAGAAAACTGGATTGTAACTGTATTGCTGATACTGGAATATGAAAATGTGTGTTCACCCAAATACTTTCCTATTGCAAAGATAATGTCAAGTCCTGATTAACAGATGCATTGCACACATTCTGCATACATTTTCATAGATTAGAGCTCATTCTATCAAGTACCAAACTATGTCACTATTGGCATATGCAAAGAAAATAGTAGGCAGGTGGCCATAAATGTCATGGAATACAAGAATGGATTATGACTTGCATCTCTGTGTGTGTGAGGGAGAGGGAGAGGGAGACCTTGAGTAGTATTTGAATTATTCTATTATTCTTGTTTTCTCTCAGTGGGTGTTTTTGCCTTCTAGTTCTTCTAGTATCCTGTTTTTACCAGCAACTAGGGGGAAAAAAATCTCTGGATGTTACAACCTGTTTGAAACATTCTCAGAATCAATTAGCAGGCCAAGCTGGAAGTACATATTGGACCTATTGTATCTCACATCTAATTCTGTTGCATTTCTCTGATTTGTTATTTAGAGGGCACAAAAAAATATGTGTTCTCAGGAGTCACCTTTATGCAGTGTATTTTCTTTGTGGACCCTCACAGAAGCCAGATAGAAAGTTCAGGAAAATATTGGCAAAAACCCATAGTAGATTCCATACAATAAGGGGCAACTGCATAAAATATTCTTGAATCTCTCTCCTCCCAAAGGTGTTGCTTCCAATACTAGGCTATCTATAAAAAAAGTAAGGCAGTTACTATCCATGTTCAGCTTGAGAAGAGAGTCCCAAAAAGTTCACATTCATTTTATTTTTATTTTATTTATTTTGTCATGTTGTATTAGATAATACATATAAGCATGAACTGAATACATAAAAAGAGTACAAATAAAAAGAACATTAGGGCAGGGATGGTAGCAGGGGTGGGTTCTAAAATTTTTTACTACTGGTTCTGTGGGTGTGGCTTATTTTGTGGGTATGGCTTGATGGTCATGTGACAATTCTTTAGGATTTAGCAGAGGTACTGGTCTACCAGGCTTTTAACTGCTTGCAGAGCTGAACCAATCTACCCATTTATTTTTGCAGGCACTGGTCTCATTTATTTTTGGAGGCACTGGTCTACCACCAAACTGCCTTTTACCACTGATCAGCTGTAGGGCGGCCCTTTGAAGCCTCACGGCAAGAGTTTAAACAGTTTTTTTCTTTATAGCCCATCAGCTGGGACTCAGGAGGCAGCAATAGATTGGGGGTGGGGCCAAATAAAAAGTAAGAATAACGCAGGGGTGGGTAGGTGGCACGGGATGGCGGGGGGGCAGAACTGGTTCAGTGACATCATATCACCACTGCTACTGCTCGGCGGAATCGGGAGGAACCCACCACTGGACGATAGGCACACTGGTGCTCTTATGCACCAGCTTTACAAAAAACTTTACAAAAGTTTTTCTTCAGTTCTGAATACTGTTACATTTTTGAAGGAAGCAATAATCCATAAGCAACCACTTTTAAAATAAGGTTCTTGGGAGATGGAATTTTAATTTTATACTAGTAAAGATTTAATAGTGTTTATTGGCTGAAAACATACTTTTGTATATTCCCTTGGTGATAAGAGCCCTCTCCCTCATTACCTGGCAACACTAACCGCCAAGTCTATAGGAAGAAAAGTGTTGAATGGAAACCCTTTCTTATAACATAATGCCCTAGATGACTTATATTACTGAATATATTTTATAGTGGCCTACTTAATAATCCAGTTCTTCTTCATCAAACAATGGGAATATGTGGGTACATAAATAACAAATTTCACAAAATATACAATAGGATAAAGTCCCTTTCTCCCCTCCCTCCTCCCCTTATTCCTGTCAGTTACACTGTATTATTCTGCTAAATACGGAAAATCAATCAATCAAGGAACTTGATCTGTTGGTTCACATTGCAAATTGTATATAACATGTTTGTCTATATATCAAACATGTTTGACATTAAAGAAAATTATAAATAGGCCATTACATTTTTAGTCAAAGAGAGAAATCTGTGTACTATAAAGCCTAACTAATTTATTGCTGTGTGAACCTCTGGAAGCAAAAACCCTATTTATCACATGTACTGGTTGAATACAGCTTGTCTCTTGGAGTCAGACCTATTTGAAATACTCCATCTGTGACCAATTTCGTCCACTGCACAGATGAATGCTATATCATTATTATTAATTATTTCCATAATCATTACAGATCTTATCTTACTTACCTTTCCCTCCCTTTTGTAAAGCAGGAAGGGTTGACAAATTAGACTGTGTCAGTTTCAAAAGCTACTGCATTGTCAAAGAATACAGGATCATTGATGCAAAAGCTGATTCCTATTAGCTTAGTTGGATTCTGGGAATGATGTTAAAAGAGCTTTTACCAGCAAGTAGATAAAATTTACTCTCCATTTTTGTAATCCATATTTTCTCTTTAGTATTGTGAATGCACATGCATAAAATGTACATTTTGAAACAGCAAATATTATCCTTCAGACTTTATTGGTCAATATTTTGATTTTTAAGGATCGTTTCATATTCTTATGAAACTACAGTCCAAGGAAATATGAATGAAAAGTGTAATTATCACCATGCATGATTCAGGCCCTGTCAATGAACTACTATGAACTATGAACTATAGGTATATTTTTCTGCTGTAGCACCTGTCCTATGGAACATTCCTCTTCCAGAGATTAGAATGGTCCTGACCCAACTGGCCTTTCATAAGATTCTAAAGACCTGTGAAGGGACCTATGTCCTGGCTGTATTAACAATTAACATTGTTTTACATGGCTGCTATGGATTTTTATTTTTGCATTTAATTCTTGTAACATAATAATGTTTTATTATGTTTGTTGTTTACTATCCAGAGTCACTTGTGGAAGTGGGCAGCTTTACAAATTGATTAAATAAATAATCTGTAAAAATGGCAGAATTAATATCAAAATGAACATTTATATTATTGGAATCTTTGAACAGGTGCATTTTTCCTAAATACTGAGGGGGGGGGGTGTCAAATATAAGTCCACAGGGCATGTATTCCATAACCAGAGAGTCATGAAGACTTACAGTCCCACTTATCAGATTGCCAAACTTGGGCAGGGGATATCTTCAAATGGACTTTTCCTGATGGGTTAAGTAACAGGGTAGGTTCATAACAGAGGAGGTATTATGTCATATAATCAAACCCAAAGCCATGTAGGCCTTTGAAGATTAAAACTAATATTTTAAATTTTGGCCAGCATGATGTGATCTGCATATCCTATTTGGCTGTCACCCTCTATACCTATTGCAATTTCCTGGTATTCTTCAAAGATTGTCACACATACAGGACATTGTGGTACATAAAATGGATTGTAATAAAGACATGGGCTGTTGTCAAGTCTAATCAATTTAAGAAGGGCTGCAATTGGTGCAGTAGCTATATTCAATCAAGGGTGCTCCTTGTGACAGTTAGCCAAATGACAACTCTGAAACTGCACTTTGAAACTACAGACATACTCTTACTTGTCCCCAGAACAAGGTTAATTTCAATCCCTGACCACATTTCTTCTTACAAACAGGATAGGTGCTTTAATAGAGAATGGGTTGGCAATATCAGTAAGGATGCACTTTCTTGAAGATATCAACAATTGGTTTAGATATGAATATCAACATAAATCTGTTCTTCATGTTTTCAGATATGATGCCAATTATTTTTAATTTTTGTATACAGCCCCTTGTCTAGGCATTTTTTTTTAAAAAATAAGTTTCCTCTGTACACTTTTATTTAACATAAATTTCCAATATATTGTAAAATAAATTTCACTACATTTTACATACATTCTAATATCTGCCTTTCTGCCAAATGTTAACACTAATAATGCCACTTTGTTTTCAACTTTCCTGAAATATTAGATTTTCCCACCATTTCCTAACAGTTCGAACAATTAATCAATGGAACGACTTGCCTCTAGAAGTTGTAGATGCTCCAATACTGAAAGTTTTTAATAAGAGATTGGACAACCATTTGTCTGAAATGCTATAGGGTTTCCTGCTTGAGCAGGGGGTTGGACTAAAAGACCTTCCAACTCTTTTGCAAATAAATCTCTCTCTCCTTCCCCCGCCACCCCCAATTTTTTTTTGGTCTGGAAAACAATAAGCACAAGTTAGTTCTTTTACTGTTCTATTTTATATAGTGGCAAAACCTAATTTTAGTAGATTGGGCCAATTTACTCACAAAGAAATCCATGAGGTTTTCTTTATAGCCTTATTTTACAGCTTTTAAACATGACATGTCACAGAAACAGGTAGAAAGAGGGTGACATGTTTCCCAAATAAAAGCAGGAATTAATGTCAATTTTTATACGCCAACGAAAACAGGTGGTAATTTAGAGGATTGGTTTAAGCTAATACAATGTAAGAGTTATGTAGTGTTCTAGATAATAGAGTTATATAATATATAATTAATTATCAACCATAATATTATAATTTATATAATTTTAGTGTTTAAACTTAATCTATATTTGTAACTTATAATTTGTATGATTTAATTAACTTAGTTATATTGTATTTTACATTTATTTTGAACTGAATGTTCTTGTTTCACCTGAGCTGTTTCACTTTTCTTTCCTTTTGATGAAAGGGGATATAGTTAGGAAAGCATAAGAGGCATGGATTAATTAAAGGAAATTATAGTCACAGACTACAATTGTCCAGGACTTAACGATCTCTGATATTGAATATTTGAAATATGACGAGACAGAAAGAATTACTTTATTCCTATTCATTGCAATCTATGTATATTTAACTATTCTAGGATTGGCCCAGTGGTGGGTTTCAAAAATTTTTACTACCAGTTCTGTGGGTGTGGCTTGGTGGGCGTGGCAGGGGAAGGTTAGTGCAAAATCCCCATTTCGTCCTGATCAGCTGGAACTTGGGAGGCAGAGAATAGATGGGGGCAAGGCCAGTCAGAATTTTTACTACTGGTTCTCCAAACTAATCAAAATTTCTGCTACCGGTTCTTCAGAACTGATCAGAACCTGCTGAATACCACCTCTGGATTGGCCTATGCTGTCCAGCCATTGTTCTGCTACTGGACTTTGTTGAGGGTATTCAACTTTAATTCAATCAGCAGGTCATTAACTGCTATAAAGCAGTGACTGGGAGCTTTGTGTGCTCATTTTCCTTAAGATGAGATATTATTTAGAAGGGCATAAATTCCTAAGTAATGGGCAACATTGTGTGCTAAATGTTAGCCATGGATAGCCTGGTTTATACAAAGCCTCCTCCTCTTCCCTTCCCACATTTTTCATGTTCAATGAATAGGCCAGACAGAATTGCTAGGTGCCTAAAATCAGGATGGAATGGTACATAATCCACTGATAATAGCACATGGCCTGTCATTATTTAAACACACAAAGTGAAGCTATAGTTTAACACATCTATAATGAGCAAGGCGTAGGTGTTTGTATGCTGAAATGCTGTGGTGCTTAATATACAGGCAAGGATTTTACATTGCAGTTATTCACCAAATATTTTCAACAGTGCTGAGCTGAATAATTGAGTGTGAACATGTTCACCATCCAGTCTCAAAAGGAGAGGATGTTCTTGAACACCTTCAGTTGCAGCAAACATAGCCTTGTCACAGGATGGACAATGCTAAACACTTTCACAGGGGAACAAGCCAATCCAAGTATGTGCTCCAGCACCAGATAAACAGGCTATTCAGCAATAAAGTCTGCTGTGGGCAAGCAGTTAGATAAATTGGAATAAGATGGGAACAGAAACTTCTAGGAAATGTCAGAAGATTTTCTTTATCTCCTCAACATTGTTTCATTTTCACCATTTTGTAGAATTCTGGGTAGAAACATCTAACTGGAATATGATGAGACAGAAATAATGGTCATGATTGATCAAAAAAAAAACAAAAACCCTAAGGAACATTAGTTAGTTAGTGGCATATGGGAGACCATGAAGAAATCTTAGAATTTTAAACCCAGATTGGGAAGAGAAAAATGAAAGAATCCCAATGACAATCTACCATATAATACTGCCAAAACAACTCCATGCAGTGACCAGGAGTTCAACCTAATTAAAAGGAGACTTTACATTTACAGAATTCAGACTGCTATATATTGTTCATGGTCTGCTGCTTCCATGGAACTGAATTTCATAAGAAAGTAGTCTGTATTCTCCTGGCACCTAGAAAGAGAGAATACACAACTTAAACACAACTTATTTCTTTCATTCATTCATTCATTCATTCATTCATTCATTCATTCATTTCCTATGGCCACTTATCTCAACCAAATGACTCTGGGCAGTTTACAGTTCTAAAACACTAAAAGAGTTAATAACAATAAAAAAACAACCCAAAAAACACAAGAACAGTAGCCAATATAACTGACCAATTAACAGTAAAGCCAAGAGATGGAACCAGGTAGCCAGCTAAGTTTCTAAAGCCTTCTGAAAGGTCAATAGGGTTGAGGTTATCGTAACTGCCAAAGGGAGAAGATTCTACACAGCAGGAGCTATAGCAGAGAAGGACCATTTTCTAGTGCTCACTAGCTGTAACTCTTTGGCTAATGGAGTCACCAGCATTCCCAGTCTGAATTAGATGAGTAGAGACTCTTAGAAAAAGATGGGCCATTAGGTAACCCAGTCCAAGCCATGTAGGGCTTTAAAGGTGACAACCGGCATCTTGAATTTCACTAAGAAACATACCAGTATTCTTAATGAAGAGATCACAGCTTAGTGATCACACTCCCTTTTCAGTAAAAGAATGATTCATTTCCCAGCCCAGAAACACAAGTATAAACATTCACAATGACATTCATCACAAGGATATATCTTTGTGTTTTATTTCTTTTGAATAGAGTTCCAGAAATTTTAGTATCTTGCTTAGAAAAAAGCTAGCCTCTGTGACTCTTTGGCTGTAAACTCTTGACTCTGTTGGAGGCACTTATACATGGCATTTTTCCAAGTAAATTGCAGAGCGATACAAAGCCAAGCTTTCGAGGTTTTCTAGAGTTAAATGGGCTAATGCAGTAATACGATATTACACAATAAAAAATAGCAGCACTGGCCTTTCTTATCAGGGCAGATAACTGGCACACTGAAAAGCTAGCAGTTAATCAACATCCAGAACTCTGCTTCATGGCGTAATAGGGAGCACTCCATCCTGCTTGGCTTCATCCCAAACAAAAACAAATATGCTAGCTGATAAATGTCACCCCAAAGTCTCTCCATGCAAGGTCATATATATGTGTGTGTGTGTGTGGCTTCTCTGATGCAGGTGGTTTTATCACTTGCTCCCAAAGATTTTAAGAGCACCTTAAATGTAAAAATATAAAAGTCATAATTTCATAATTTCAGCAAAAGTAAAGAATATTCCTGCCAAGAACAAGACAGTTTGTTCCATTTTTCGAGCTTATCAGAGATTCTTAGATGAAGATTCAGATGGTTAGCTTATTAAAAGTTTGGCTCTTTGTTTCTTTGCAGAACACTTTACAGTAGATCATTCTGCTCAAGATACCTTTTCACAGGGTTACACTAACTGCATTACCATAATGGGCCTACTGCTAAATCCAGTCGGTTGTGGAGTTAGGGCAGATTGCCTCTGTGTTAAACTAACCTCCATGATCAGTCATGTCACCATGCAAACATGAATAAGGGTGTTAAAAGAGGATAAACATCTCTTCCTGCTCTTTACACAATGGCAAATGCCTGGCATTTATTTTTCTGTGGGTGGGAGTTGTTGTCATGGAGCATTTTGCAATGGCTGAGCTCGCTTTAAAAATGGTTCCTCTTTACTTGGAACAAAAAAACACAAAGGAGGGCATGGACGGGGTGTTAAGTTCAGGGAAAGCAGCAGTGAAAAAAACAGTAGGAGTCAGGCACCCAAATTAAATGTTCTAAAATTTATAAGCATAAATTACGGAGGAGAATAAGGAAGGAATGTAAATAGCATGAACTCATAACTCATGTAAAGCATCATATACATAATATCAAGCATCTGGTATATTTTACAGTTTTAAGACTATAGGCTGTTTTCAATGCTTCTTCTCCTATAAGTCCATGCCTTGTTTGACTGGGATATCCTTATCATGCACTACTGATGCCTTGGGATGAGTATTTACCTTGAACAGGAAGGTCAGCTGTATCATGAGAAATAAACTTGCTATACAGATACTCCTCGCTTAATAACTATTTGATTAGCAACTGTTGGAAGTTACGACAGTACTGAAAAAAGCGAGTTATAATCAGTCCTTATACTTACGATGCTCATAGTATTCTGTGATCACATAATTATGGCTTTTCCAGCTGGTTTCCAATAAGCAGGACAATGAGGTTTGTAGTCATATGATGTCTCACTTAACCACTGCAGGTGATTTGTTTAACAACTGCAACTTGAACTGCTGAAACCACCATCACTAAGCAAGGCAATGATGTGATGTTTTGCATAATGACCACTTTGCTTAGTGATAGAGTTATCAATGGCAATTAGGGTTGTTAAGTAAAGACTACCTTGTGTCTTCATTTGTGTGTCTAAAAAGAAGAAATCTTTGTATTACATGTGATTTATTCTCATATCTATTTCATGATGATGTCTGGTGTATCTACAGCATTTTACATCCATCTTCTGCACCTGAAGATTTATCTCAGTATTGCTATAAGATAGATTTTGTATGTTTGTCTTATATTCACCTTTGAACAGAGATTGCCATTTCTCCTTGAGGAGCAAATCTTCATTTTTATTAATTTCTTTGATGAAAAGGGAAGGTGGAGTTAGGATCTCTCAAGCCTCTTTGTAACATCCTGCTAGAGCTCCTTCCAGCTTCATAGAGGATTTTTGGTGGTATAACTTGCTGAAAATTGATGGCACCACTTTATGCATCTAGGAAGTATAAAATACTTAATACCATAATCCAGTGATACCTGAACTTTTTGAGGCAGTGATATATTTTGAATTTTCAGAATATATTTTGGTATTTTTGGAATATGATTGTTGGGGAGGGCTTTCTATTAACAAAATGGCTGCTATGTGATGACAGATCCAGTTAAAAAGCACCAATTTACCATATTTTTTCTTGCCAAACTGTATATTCTCCACTTTTGCAGTATATTCCTTATTACCTTAATCTTTGTCTCTAGGTTTGTCTATTTGTCCTGGTGGGCCTACTTCTAAATAAACCTCTGGGTTGCAGTTTTATTTTCTAAGAAATTTGAATTTTGGGATGTAAAAAGGCCATTGAGAGTAGATGAGCCTAAGAATAAACTGTAATAAAAATAAATAAATAAACTAATTAAAGTTGATGCTGTAAGCAGAGATTTTTTGCAACATTCTTGCTTCTATTTGTTTTAATTAACAAACTCTTTAAGTGTAAAAGAGCACATGGAGCCAGGAGTCTAGCATGTACCAAGTGAGATATCTATGGCTATACTGCAGTGTCCCTGATTGCCACATTGGGGGCCCAACAAACCAAAATAAATCCAAACTCCAAATTGTTTGGGAAAAAACCCAAAATATCAGTTGGTCCTATCAAGGATACATCCTGAGCACTTTTGAATAACCTCGGACCAAGCTGATCATATGGTCTCCAGTCATAAAAGGGCTTTTTTCTCCTTCACTTGCCCATTTTGCATGATTGCCCCATCATGGGGGATTCAAGAGACCTGCCATTGGAGGTTCATTGAGTTGGGGTGAGAAATCTCTTGAGCTTTCTTAGAACACTTATCTATAAATTTGCAGTCAGATTTGAGACAACCTACTTCAGCACCAAACATATGGATAAATGGATGGAATGATGTATCCATCTAGAGCAGACTGGTTTCTTATCTAAAACTAGATAAGAGCAACTAGGATCTTGTGTTAAGAGGTTTAGTAACAGGAATACTACAAATCTCATGTATTATTTAATTTCATTCTTTATCTTCATAATCCCTTTCAGCCATATTAATTGGAATTTCAAACCAGGAACCTGGAATTTCTGAACTAATCTTATAATATTTCATGTATTATCTTGTACTCTATACTTTTCCATCCTCTGGTAGCAAATGGACATTTTTGCTAAGTTAACTCAATGAAATTATCACACTCACACATAACTAAAATCTGATGAAAACAGATATATTTGCTAGCCATATATCTGGAAATATACCTGAAATCTTTCACCAAAATGCCAAGGATAAAACTGAATGTTTTTAATATACTCTGGGAATTAGGACAGAAGAGCAAGCTCTAAACAGATGGTTTATACTGACCAAATGTTGTTTGCCTGGTTGGCTCTTGCTGAAATTCCCAAGGTTTTAATTTCTTCATCTCTCTGTCTCTTGCTCTTTCATAATCCATTTGCATAGATAAACAATTATATTTTAATTTATGTGTTATTTTATTCTATTTTTAAAGCATGGCATAACAAGTAAGTTGTGTCTTTATGCAAAAGTGTATGGTTTGGCAATGTGTGTGATACTCATGTTCATGTATCTGTGTGAATGTGTGAGAGAGAATATATATGTTCCAAAATGTGATTCAATTGAAAGAATATAAAAAAATAAAATTAGAAGAGTCTAAATAACAGATCCTGAACTTCCTCCAGCCTTATGTTTAATTAAAGTGAGATTAAGTCATGATGAGAGAAGTAAGCATGTGTGACAAGCTCTTTCCTGTGTTCCTTGAAGGATCTTCATTCAACCAGTGAAAGACAATGCAAATACACTGGGTTGAATATATCTATATTCTTATCCATCTTTAAGGATATTGGTTCTTTACTATCCATCCTTACAACCACCACTGATTGGATCTCCCTACATCCAATTTTGACACTGTTTCTCAACCTTGGACAATTTTCAGATATGTAGACTTAAATTCCCAGAATTTCCCAGCCACCCATCCTGGCCATGGAATTCTGAGAGTTGACGTCCATACATGTTAGAGTTGATAAAATTGACAAATGCTATTTTAACGATTATGCTATGTTAGCTTCCCTAAAACAAGATTATAATGTTAGGTTGAAATGATTTCCTTAGCAAATAGTTCTGGTTTTGCCCAAGAAAGTAATTATCATTTTCTTTTCACCTATTCCATAATGTAGATAAATTTGGCAGTTAATTGGTTGTTTGGTGGTGCATCAGTTTAAATAGAATTAAATCTAATTTGGTCATAATTAGCAGAGGTCTGTGAAGGAAGGGAAGAAAGATTTCTGTTCTCATGAGAAATACATTTGCATGCCATTAAACAAGCAGTTTAACTCATACTATTCCAGTCTAAATAAGTTTATTGTTCAAAGCTAAAAGGATTTATTTAAGTTACATTAAAATGTAAATGAAGGGGGGGGGGTTTTGTTGCTAACAGATGTTACAGGAAATTATGAAGAAGGATGAAATAGTATGGAATAGAAGATTAAAAAAGCATTTTTCAGCTGTCCTAACTGGCTCCTGATTTTTAGTAATCACATCTTCCAGAAGAAGATTCCCTAGCTTTCTGCTCCTTGAAGAGAATACTCATTCTCTATGGATCTAACTGGTGAGCTGCTTCAAGGATGGGCTAAATGACAACCTCTACCATGCCTGCATCACCCATGGGGCACCAAATCGTCTTCATGACTGGTACAACCTGGCAGAAGAGGCCAAAATCAACCAAGTGAGGAACTAGCACTGGTCCAGCTGAGTCTGGAAGCGATCACCTCCCGAGAGGAAGCGAGAGCCATTCAAATCACAAGCAGCAGTGCTGCATTCAACTGCCTGTTTCAAGTGTGGAAAAGAAGGCCACTGGGCTGCCAAATGCCAATCAAAGATGCCAACCAAGAAAAGTGATCATTCACTGGCAGGAAAGCTGACCAAGTGTACCCCATGTGCCAAGGTCACCGCTCTGAAAAGCAGCGAGGTCATAGGGTTCCACCTGTCCCCAAAATCCAGAGGGGGAACTCCAACCCCATCCACGGGAGGCCCTGACCAACCTGACAACGATATGGAGGATGACCCCTTGGTGGAACTCTCTTTCTCCTGGAAGGTAGCATATCAGGTCCCCATAGATCCCTATCGGGATTCTGGCATTCTTGCGGGGAGTGCCTGGATGCCAATTTACAACCTTTCTTTGTTCCTCATCTTTCTTTCACTTTGATGTACTTTCCTGGAAGTGGCAGGGGGGAGGGAATAAATCTTAAAAGTTTAGTACTGTTATCTGTATCTCATTTATTAATTCACTATGGTCATCTTCTTATTTGTCAGCACATTGCCCAGTTTTAGGTGGCTGAATCCAGGAAATTTGAAAATCACTGAGTGACCAATATTATTTAGGAACTATGGTGGCACAGTGGTTAGAATGCAGTATTGCTGGCTAATACTGCACACAGCACACAGTCTGGAATTCGATCCTGACTGGATAAAGGTTCACTCAGCCTTCCATCCTTCCAAGGTTGGTAAAATGAAGACCCAGATAGTTGGGGGCAATATACTGACATTGTAAACCATTCAGAAAGTGCTGTAAAAATACTATAGAGCAGTATATAACTCTAAATGCTATTGCCATTACTAGTATTTTCCCTGCTGCTTAAGCAATAATGTAGCAAGTTGATGAGAATTTCAGTGTAAGAATTCCATACTTTGGCATTGTTTCTGAATTTTTTATTTTAATCTAAAATGTTACAGAAATAACATGAAATTAAAATGGAATCTAAAAACTTTAACCTTTGGCCTGATAATTGCAATTTAAGATGCAACCTGTGAAGCAAGGTATTTCCAAATCATGAAGTCTTTGAAATGAAATGTTCCTGTGACTTCCCTTTCAAACAGTCAATGATTTTCAAGAGAAAAAAGCATGCTATATATTTGACAATCAGCATTTCTTTTAGACCCAAAGCAAAACTAGCAACATTGTATTTGGTGAGGTTTTGATTGGAACAGTACTATGAATGTCATGTAGGTTTAAACTGTGTAGGTGAGTTAAGTAAAAGGACAAATGCATATTTTGTTTGCTGTAGCTGGTAAGACTGCAACAACATTAATTAAGAATGACTGTCTTTATATGCGATTAATAACATTCATGTGATTCACTGGGGCAGGAAATGTCAGCTCTTAGATTTGGAGAACATAGTAAAGACACAACAGAATGTCTGGTCTCATTTCATATTCAAGGAAGCAACATTTTCCAAAGCTATGTCATGAATGAATTTGCTCTAAAAAGGTGAAGCTTTTCATAGTATTATAACCTTCTCCTTTATATTTCCCCTTTCTTTGTCACTATAATAAGCAAAGAAGCTAAGCCACTTTTAATAAAAAAAAAAAAGAACCTTGATGAAAAGAAATGGACGTGGGGCAACAAAATAAAATAATTAATGTATTTTCAATTTAACCACATATGTTAGAAAAGAGTGAGAAGAGAATCCTTAGCAACTTCCATTTATTGTTGAAAAGTCTGTTCTAAAAATTAAAATCTTCACTGAATAATCTGTTGAACACCATCCATGCAATTTAAGTCTCTAAGGTTTCTAAATTAATTATGACCAGATGAACCCAGGAAGGTGGTGGTGCACAGGATGGCTTTCCATTCAGGAAAGAAAACAATTCAAATAAACTCCAGTCTTCTGGGAACCACATGAAGGGGATTTTAGTATGGAAAAAGGAGATACCATAATAAATTGTGCTAAACCAATTGGCTCATCTCTGTTTCTCTCCCTTTTGTATCTTTTAGACAAATACTATCTTTCAATGTTGCCATCCAATTATAATTGTTAATACTCTACAATGAGAAATATTGAACACATGGAGAATCAGCAATCACTTTACATTCAATTAAATCAGTTCATGTTACTGTTTTAGAGCCACCTATTTTATGGATTATGGCTTTAATGTCATCCAAAGGCCAAATTTCTTTTTCTTCTCCACCTTTTATACTTTTAAAAACTAACTTGTAACTCTTTCTTTAAATAACAGAATAACAGAATTGGACGGGACAGAATAACAGATTAATAGAGTTTGAAGGGACCTTGGAAATCTTCTAATCCAACCCACAGCGGGAAATGCTATATCATTTCAGACAAATAAATACTAATTTTACTACATTTAATGAAGCATAGACATAAAAAACAGCATAAACAAGCAAAAGATAAAGAGTAAGAAGAGAACAAGAAGAGAAGTGCAAAAAGTATAGAGAAAAAGAGAGAAAAATAAAACTAAATAAAAAGAATGACTTCTGACTTCTTCCAAGGATATAAGGAACACTTATATTCTACTCTTTAAGACTGCTATAAAATGTCCTTTTCCCAAAATAAAGAAAAAACCTTTCTTTTTATGATCCTGTCTCTTAATTTGGAGTAGATTTAGGGCAACTGGATGGAGCTAGCATTTACTGGCTGGATACCCTTCATGTGAAGTTTACAGCAGGTATTTTTCCTTTATGTCTTAGAAGAGAGGAACATCTGCCACTACCAAGGATTGAACTCCCAACTTTCTGAGTGGGTGATGAGTGTCTTCTCCACTATGCCACCACGCCTAAATAAATTGTCTAAAATAAAGGAAAAAAAGGGGGGAATCTTTTTTCTTTTTAAATTTTAACAATCGTCACATCCATATGTCAAAATGTGATTTTTCTTCATCACCTGCAAAAGTCCACAAAGGGCTTCCAATTATAAATGAATTTGTTCAGTGATTTTTCTCTCACAAGGGCCATCAACATAAGCATTATTGCTAATTCTGTCATCTTTATTAGGTTTATTAACCTTTCTTGTGGGTGTCATAGGATCTTTCCAAAACTGTTAGACTTTGTCCAGCTATCCACTCAGTTGAATGCTTGGAGTACAAGCTTGGTTGCTGCTGTCCCTACTGCACCATATTTTCCAGGAGTCTCCAAAACCTGAATAAGACAACATCACCAAACATCTGATCAGTTGTGCAGTGAAACCTCCTAGTCTAGTGTTGGCTGTGCTATTTCTTTGATTATTCTCGATAGAAAAAAGATTTCTCTGATTATTCTGGATTTAAAAAAAAAACACTTAGTTTACACACCCATTTGGCCCTGGGCTTACTCTGAGCTGCCAGATAATTCTGCAAGAGGAGTGGGGAGCCTACTTTTCTTTTCATTTTCCCCATCTTTATTTTAATTCAAAGAAATTGCAAGATGGTCTGGTAGCACTTTGCTAAGTCTGGTTTCCTTCTAAGAACATAACCAGTTTTTGTACCTGCAGACCAACTTTTTGTCACTTTAATCCAATAACAAAAGACATTTAAAAAGCTGAGAGAAAAGGGGAAAAAATGGACCCTTAAAGTTTCAGATTTTTCCTGTTGAAAAACTCCTTTGGTCCCAGGGCAGCAATACAAGTCTATTTCTTTGGTAGTTAGGCTCAAATTGGAGAAGTACATACTTAGAAAAGATTAGAATGACAAAGAGGTTTCTGGGAGACAGGAGACCAATGCTAACTTGTGCATCTTTCCTTGGACTTTGACTGAAATACTGTTTTAAACCAGAACATTTTATCTAGTATCATTAGAAATTGTAAATTTTACAAACACTTTCATAATTTTCTTTCTTTTTCTTCTATTTATCATTCAAAGTTTTATGTTCTGCTTAAGGTGCCAAAATATCAAACAAGAAACATCACCTGACAGGAAGTGGAAAGGTTAGCAGGATTTGAAAGAGCTTTAAAGGAACATCTGGGAATGCAGCTGGTAGTTCTTATACAAGGCTTGGAAAATTGGGATGAGCTGCATCTGTTTTTCTTTTTAGTTGGTATAGCAGTAGCTAGGTTGAATGTTCTACCTAGAGGATTACAAAATACCTTTGTGGTTGGATTTTAAAGTCACTCGGGGGGGGGTTATATGGAGAGATGTTTTTTTCTGATGGGGGCAGCTGGAATATGAAGTTTATAAAAACTATGTTGGAAGATAGTATATTCAACTTCAATCAAGATGAAGAGAAGACTAAAATTTGGATTATTGAGATAGAAAATTATTTGATATAATTGTTATATATTATATATCATATTTTATTATTATATAATAAGGGGGATTGACTTAGGTAAATAATTATTAATATTAGATTAGAGAAATGTTTGTTTTTGTTTTTTTTTTTGCTGATGGGGGCAGTTGGAATATGAAGTTTATAACAACTATGTTGGAAGAAGAAATTGACTTAATTAGGTCACAGTATACTTAACTTTAATCAAGATGAAGAGAAGACTAAAAATTGGTTTATTGATAAAGAAAATTATTTGACATAGATGCTATATATTATATTTTATTATTATATAATAAGGGGGATTGATTTAGGTAAATATTTGTTAGTATTAGATTAGAGAAATGTATGACATTTTTTATCTGGGCTTAAATATTATAAGAGTTGTATTGATTGATAAATGAGTATTGATGGTTGATGAATGAGGTAAATATTACTAGTACTAGAGAAGACTAAAAATTGGTTTATATAATAAGGGGGATTGATTTAGCTAAATAATTATTAATATTAGATTAGAGAAATGTTTGATATTTTTTTAGCTGGGTTTAAATATTATAAGAGTTGTATTGATTGATAAATGAGTACTGATGGTTGATAAATGAGGTAAATTTTACTATTATTAGTTTTTTACTATAATATTATTAGTTTTAGGAAAATTTTATTACTTATAGGTTTATTTGTTATATTATTTTTCAGATTTCACTGTACTTTTTCTAGTTTAACATAAGTAATTTGTGTCAAGGTAAAGATTTTTTTAAAATTTGTAGTGGAAGCCAAGGGGGGATGGGGGGGGATATGGGATTGGGGGTTGGGGGGTGGGGGGGTTGGGGGAAATGGGGGGGGGGGAGAAATGATAAAATTTGTATTGTAAAACTTTTTCAATAAAAAAAAGAAACATCACCTGACAACATCAGCAATTTTATTTCAAAATAAAACTATGGTATTTAAAGGTTTCAGCAAAAATTACAGTATTCAGTAATTATTCATGGGCTAAGATTTCAGCAGCCCCTGAACTACATCAAGAAAGCTATATTTTAAATTTTATAGAGATCTGATAAAGTCTCCAAGTTTATATCCTTCAGATATCATGATGGATTTTATGTTCTATATCTTTCATAAAATAAAGATCCTAAAATAATATTGACTATATCTAACTTTGTAGGGAAATACTGGTATGATGAAGGAATTGAAATCATGCATGATTATGAGCCCTGAACAGAGATATTTTTCTGCCTCTCTTACAATTTAGAAGTTCAGATCATTCATTAAAATTGAACCTTAAAAGATTGAGAACCCATTTATATAGAGGCAGACAATGTAACAAGAGCTACCACACTGGCAATATGAGCTTCCTGAATGTCCTGGTTAGCTAGTGTGGTAACAAATGCTGGACTAAATGGGCCATTGGCCTGATGTAGCTCTTGCTACATTCTCTGTCAGAAGGGAAGAGAACACACATATCTCATATAGACTCAAACCCTATAATTCAAGAATCAAGTAACTAGTTGGATAATGTTCTGAAAAAATGCAGAGGTTTCTCAAAGTAGAAACCAATATACATCACAAACTGCCATTGAAAATAAGGAACATAAGATAAGAAATAACTGGGCGAAAAATGGCAGACAACTTTCTTGTCACTTATGCTGATCTTCTTTCAATCATGAACCTGTGCCTAGAAGCAAATCTGTCAAAATGTGTAAAGCAACTTCTTCCTTTATTCTGGTATGAATGTAATTATGCAATTTTCAAGGAATTTGGAACAGAGCAGGCACGTAGGTAAGAAATGGCCAAATTGGCAATTCTGTGCTACAGAATTAAGTTATTCCCAAGAGGTGGCCTAGTACTTTTAAATTATAAATCAATAATTTCAGAAATATCTGTGCAGTTTAGTGTAGTGGTGATGCAGTGGATAGAATGCAGTACTGCAGGCCACTTCTGCTGACTGCTGGCTGCCTGCAGCTTGGCAGTTCAATTCTGACTAGCTCAAGGTTGACTCAGCCTTCCATACTTCTGAGGTCAGTAAACTGAGGACCCAGATTGTTGGGGGCAATGTGCTGACTCTGTAAACCACATAGAGAGGGCTATAAAGCACTATGAAGCAATATATAAGTCTATGTGTTATTGCTATTACTATTGCTATAATTCAATCAATTGTGGATAACCACATACTTTTTCATTGTGCTTTGTGACCACTTGCACAGATAGAAACTCAAATGTATAATGCCAGAAAATGTATTAATGTAAGTATCAGAAGAGATTGTTGAATGTTTTAAAACATTTTCCCATTATATATGCTATCATTGCTCAAAGTTCAAATTGGGTCTGTAGTGACATTATTTGAAACCACCAGTTACATAATAATTGGTCTAATTAATCTAGTCTGGGATGCATACAATATACTGGAGCAAGATCTAGCAGCTTGTAATGATAGAATCAGGAGCCTGATACCATGTTTCATATAAAGAAATAAAGAGAGGTTCTATGGCCTTACCATAGGATTTGATAGTCATATAAACAATGAAGTTAGTAATCCACAGGAAATCTAGATTTTTGCTTATTAGAAAGCACAACAAGAAATGAAACTGATACAATTTATCATTGCAGCCGCCATACCAGTTATGTTGGACAGAGAAACAAAATTCACTTTTATCTTCATAGATTCCTATGTTCAAGATTCTCTGCATTGAAAAGTTTAACTTCCAGAAATGTGTAGAAATGATTAAAAGTTTAGTATATCGGATCTGGGGCAAAGGCCATGTTTAGCCTGGAGAGAAGATGACTAAGCAGACATACTTTGGTCTTTGAAAGCAGATGCTAAAAAAGGTCAGACAGCAATTCTTCTCCATTGTCAAAAAGAGAGAGAAATCATGCGAGAGATATGGATTTCAAATGCCAGGAATGCTGAGTTACTTTGACATGTCTCCTACAGACTGGCCAAAATCAGATGTCCTCCTCAGGTGACCAAATGCCAAGATAGTTTTGAGGGAGCTTAAAGAGAGAAAGAAAGAATAGAAAGCTTTGGAGCCTAGCAAAGAGTTCATTAAAAAGAGATTACTAGACTGGAACCCCATCAATGTAAAATTATGGTCTAGAAAGGACACAACATTAAATCTTAGTTTAATGTTTTATGAATGAACCACCTCAATTTTTAGTTTTAATACTTTCCCATTTCCTAGCAAACGGCAGAGAGTGAGCCAGAAAGTATCATTTCCTGGGTTAACAGGAATGCTGCTACAATCAGGAACAGCAACTACAAACTAGTCATAATTAGAAGACCTAGTTTTATTTTGATTTGTTTCAGCAAGCAATAATGTTTAAATAGAATTTGTGTAATTTGGCCATAAAAGCTTGATATTTTTAATGCTTTTTTCACTGTACACTAGAAGAAGAAAGAGTTTTATGAGTCTGAGACTCACTTATGCTCAAATGAGAAACAGTGATACAACATGGAGTTGGCAATGTTTTGGTGGCTGAGAACACACTACAAATTTTCTGAGAAGACAATGATGTAAGTTCAGTTGGGATGCAGAAAGTACATGTGTAGGACCAGGAATTCCTTTTCCTTTCTCTGAGGTTTGTAATCTGTATGTATATGTGTTAAAACATGCTATGGATTTTATTACATCTATAATATATGAGCCACCTCCAGGCAACATGTGCGGCACATAAATCTAATAAATAAAATTTTCATACACATTTGTGTTTTAATAGTGATTAATAGTAAAATAACATAGACTTTTGAGTTGAGGTTAAATCATGAGCTCTAATCCAATTATTAACCTTTTTAAAAAAAATTTAGCCAATATCAGCTGATACACGTATGATACACGTATGAGCAACTGTCTACTTAAGTGTAGATGTGATCCACCTCTACCATTTATATTATTTGGGAGTGAAAAAGGAATTTAAAAGTAGTTATACATCTAATAACTTTCCACAATATTAACTATTGGGTAAATAACAATCTGAATGCATATATTTTCAACATGTACAGATATTAACACTCCCCCACCCCGTTAGTGATACTTGGCTATTCAATATTTCCCAGAGGATTAAACAATAAGGAAGAAACAAGAGAGAATGTAAAAAATACCTTGCTGCCCACCTTTACATTTCATATTAGGTCATGTGTAGAACTGTAATGCAAATAAGATAATTTACGTAACGTCATAACTAGTATACTGAAAAACTAGATTTTTACTTTCCTCACACAAGCACGAAGCTTTAGACACCAGCGTGAAGATGACAAGTGGGACCTCGTCGAAACGTTGCCAAGATACTCTCAATCTTATACGGGAGAAGACCCGAATACACCAAAACTTGCATACCTTTACCCATGAAAAGCAGTTCTTCTGCTATAACTTCTTAGGCATCAAATAATTAGTTGACAATATTATATGTGAGTATGTGCACATTTATATATGTTGCAATTTTGCAACCTGTTATTTAGTGAAATTCAATGCCATTAGAAATTAGATGTGCTATATTGTACTTTGAGTGGTTCCAAGTGACGCAGATTATATCACAAAGGACCATCTGCTGTGTAGATTCAGTGGCTGACCACCCAACCACCCAAATTATGAGGTTAATTGAAAAAATTAGCTTACTTTTCTCTCTACAGTATTCATATCAAATTGCTAAGAAATGAAGCTGACATTATATTTTTATTTTTCCTTGTAATTGGTTTGTGTTCTCAGCCACCAAAAAGTTGTATATCTTTTATTTGAAAATGCTGTGATAGAGATCATTCTTGTTGGTATTCTGCTTTTTTTATCCATAGGGCACTCAGTGCAGCTAGAAAAAAGAAAGCATATGGCCTTAAAATGCCATAAAAACTAGCTCAACTTTAAGAGACCTGGAGAAAGTCTTCATCCATTTCCTAATAATGGAAAGAATGGGGGATAAGTGCATATATTCAAGAGGCTGCAGTCCATCATTTGGTGCAACACAAGATCCTTTTATTTAGGTGTAAGTGAACTTCGGTAGTTCAGGACATGTTTAGATGGCCTTCTCCAGCTGATAGTAGTGTTTGAACAAGTTCATATTAAGATAGAAAATTCCTTAGGTTGCCAGACCCTAAACAATTTTCAGCTTTAAATCTGAAATGGTACTGGTTTATTTTAAACTGTGCCCTAAAACCACTGACAAACAAAGCACAACTTTCAACATTACAGCATACTCTATCCCCAGATCTGAATTCAGTATCCAGAAATGATTATAATGGACAAAAATCTTTGTGGGGTATGTATTGTTGAAATTGAAGTAGATTAGTAGTTAGAGATCAGAAACATTTTTACACATCTTTCTAAGCAGTTTATTTTTTAATGCTAGTGAGTTCTTTTCTCCAGAGACTTTAGGAAAATAGAAGTTGAAGGACTTCAGTTATAGAGGGCCATATACTTCTAAATCACACTGCCAGACTTGTTCATTAACATGCATCTGGCCTTTAGTGAGTTGTCTTCTATATATGAAGATCTACACAGGACCCTGGCATTCAAATAGCCACAACTAAAATTGATGTATAGATAAATATATCTTAATTCTGATTATAAATATTCCTTAGATAGTGTTAATTTCTGATAGAAACATTTCTGCTTCTACTGAAATTGGAGATTCTGTCTATAGGGTGGATTTCAAGCTTTGTGTCTCTGATTTTCTTGGCTACTGCTGTTATTTGCTTCTTTTTATTTCCAGTGCTTCCTTAATCGTCTTTACCTTTAGGTGATATTCTTGATCAGATTTTTTCCCCTTTGTTCTTCAGTTTCTTTTCTTTCCTCTGTTCTAGCTTCCTTGTTTTTGGTCTTAGCATGCTGATCTTATTTTCCAGTCTGAACTTCCAATTTGTTGATGCATTTGAAGGTCTACCTAGAGATTGTTTTCTCTAGGTAGATCTTCCAAATTACTCCAATTCTTCTTCTGTGAATACTTTATTTCATATTATAAATTGATGTTTATAATAGGAAATAAACTCCGCTAACCGCTGTTCTGTTATTTATGAAAATAAAAAGATTTATTTTCTTGTTTGTTGATTTTGCATCCAATATCATCCAATATGTAGCCATGGTAGACATCAGTTGGTTTGTTTCTTGCAGTGGGCTGATGGTTATATATGACATTACAATTTAGGCATCGTTTACTTCTTGTACTAGCTTTTTTTTTGTAGCAACTTTCAATCCAGTCAACCTTATTCTGTTGTTCTTCTGTTGTTCTAGATGCTCAGTTATTCTTTGATTCATTCAACTTGTTTTTTAAGTAGAAACTTTTGTTCTTTCTAAGATACTAGCAAATTTGGCTTTCCTCTACTACTGAATCCCCCTAGTTTCTCTCTACTGTCTGAGCTCTTTTTGGCAAGACTAAAATTTGTTTTCTCTAGGTAGACCTTCCAAATTACTCCAATTCTTCTTCTGTGAATACTTTATTTCATGATGTTTATAATAGGAAATAAACTCTGCTAGCCGCTGTTCTGTTATTTCTGATTTTGGATGCTGTTTCTTCCAGAAGTGGTGCATTCTTTTCAAATATTCTCTTCTTGTTGGATGGGATTAGTAATAATAGACCATTATTTCTTTGTTTTCAATCTTTGTATACTTGTGTCAAGTAAACAGCTTTTCTTCTAACAGTCCTGCAGCTGCTGGGCCTGCTTGCTTAGTCAACAGTCCTGAGTCCTATAACCGCATATCACCAGTAGTATAGGAGCTCCAACACCTAACATGATCCTTGTTGATTTGGAGAAATAAGAAATTTGTTCACCTGATGAACAAAATCAGAAGTTTTGTAGCACCTTTAAGAGATAGTTTGGTATAGTGATTAAGGAGCTTGACTACAAATTGAGATCTCTGTAGCTTGAAAATACTGTAGCTCAGTGACTTTAGGTCAGTCACAACACATGACCATTGGGATTTGTGTCTGTTTTTAGTCCCTGGATATGTTTTGTGAACTTGGGTGTATGCTCTTTGTAACACTATTTTATGTTGATATTTTTGAGTTATCGTAGGCACAAGAATATTCAGTAAAGTTTTAGTTTACTTGGAAGTGTAATGAATAGCTGGTGGAGCTCCAGAGGTACCTTTCCTAACTCAAATTTAACCCAAGAATGCTGGTCTTCCTCTTTTCAAAAATCTAAGCCCAACACATCGTATTAATGGTTGTATTTTACAATTCCACGTATCAATCTTTTTTCCAGGATAAGTTTATGCTGTTTTAATTTATCGTTTCTGAAATATTGCTCACAATCATACTCTGATATAACTGATTCAGTAGAATCAGTGTTCAATTGTATTGATATGGTTTTGCAATTCATTTCTGTGTAAGCCATACTGCTGTTCTCATTTCATCTTTTGTGCTACACACTTCAAATTACATATAGTTGTTTCACTTTCATTATCAGTTTCTTCTGTGACATGCACTACCACATTCCTTTTACAGGAAAAGTTTGGTTGTTTATCCTTAGCAAATGGTCTGTTTTCCTGAGTGATAAGTTATTTGAATGTGTCCTAGCATATATTTCTTTTCTTCAGGTATCTCCTTTAAATCTGCATTGAGTTGATGAATGTGAACCTCTGCTATAACAGTAGTACAATTCATTTTGACCTGTTACTCTATATATTCTGTCCTCTAACTGAAGCTGCATACTATTTCTAGCAGAAGTTGTCATGGAGATAGCAATTTCAAATGTTCTCTTAAATGTTAAATCTGCTTTGTTGAGATTATTTTTAAAAGTTTTCTTTCAAAATTCCACAAATTAGCCTATCACTCAGTATAATACTTAGCCCTTTATCAAATTTGCAGTGATGAAATGTTTTTTATATTCAGCTGCTTATCCCACAATGGACTCTACCTTTTTCTGTTCACAGTTATGAAACCTGAAATTCTCCGCAATCAATAACGATTTTGGCAGCAAATGTTCCTGTGTTATTTTTATTAGTTCTACAAAGCTGAACTATGGCAGCATTTGCAAGTGAAAAATTTTAATGGTGAAAAATGCATTTGAAAAGAATGCAAATTAGTTTGTGTTTTTACTACACATTGATGTGAAAATGAAACAGACTAGATTTACGTGCAGTTTATGTGAAATATACATAGATATGGAATACACTGCTATTCAGTTGTGAATTTTATGGGAATTTTTATTTTTATTTATGCATTTATTTTTTTAGGGGATGTGTGCATATGTTCAGATCAGTCTTGACTCCTGGCAACCAGAAGAAAAAATCTACACAGTTTTCCTGGAAACATTTTAAGAAGTGGTTTGTCAATGCTTTCTTACTAGAGTTTGAGATAATAATTGTACATTCAGCAAGTTGGTTTCTGAGCCAAAGGCAAATCTAAAACACTTTTCTGGTTTCTACTTCAGGGCCTTTAACTACTACACTAAATTCTCTCTCTTTTTATGCAACTAGATAGTAAAATGATCTCTCTCCTTTCTCTTTTGCTATAGCCAATAGCAATTACTAATTTAAATTATCCCTTTTCTTTTTGTTAAAATAAACTGTAGTTTATTAATCAAAGTTTGAAGCATATGTAAACAAAATAATCTAACTTTACAAGCATGTTCTGGGAAAAAAATTCTAGCCTGTTGATGTTGAGAAGACACAATATATTCAATAATAGTGGCATCAAGCAAGAGTTTATGGTTAAAAAATTTTTCATAGGGTAGGGAACGAAAAAAGCAAAAAAATTTGTTGGGGGTGTTCCTTGGAACCCTGACATCAGCATGTCAGGAATATTTATACAGCACCCTAGCACAATTTTAGTTGTGCCAGGGTGCTGTATAGAGCTCGGTAGAATAGAGTAGAGTAGAGTAGAGTAGAGTAGAGTAGAGTAGAGTAGAGTAGAGTAGAGTAGAGTAGAGTAGAGTAGAATAGAATAGAATAGAATAGAATAGAATAGAATAGAATAGAATAGAATAGAATAGAATAGAATAGCAGAGTTGGAAGGGACCTTGGAGGTCTTCTAGTCCAACCCCCTGCCCAGGCAGGAAACCCTACACCACTTCAACAAATGGTTATCCAACATCTTCTTAAAATTTTCTAGTGTTGGGGCATTCACAACTTCTGCAGGCAAGTTGTTTCACTTATTAATTGTTCTAACTGTCAGGAAATTTCTCCTTAGTTCTAAATTGCTTCTCTCCTTGATTAGTTTTCACCCATTGCTTCTTGTTCTACCCTCAGGTGCTTTGAAGAATAGTTTGACTCCTTCTTTGAGACAACCTCTGAGATATTGGAACACTGCTATCATGTCTCCCTAGTCCTTCTCTTCATGAAACTAGACATACCCAGTTCCTGCAACTGTTCTTCATACGTTTAGCCTCCAGTCCCTAATCATCTTTGTCGCTCTTCTCTGCACTCTTTCTAGAGTCTCGACATCTTTTTTATATCATGGCGACCAAAACTGAATGCAATATTCCAAGTGTGGCCTTACCAAGGCATTATAAAGTAGTATGAACACTTTACATGATCTTGATTCTGTTCCTCTGTTTATGCAGCCCAGAACTGTGTTGGCTTTTTTGGCAGCTGCTGCACACTGCTGGCTCATATCTAAATGATTGTCCACTAGGACTCCAAGATCCCTCTCACAGTTACTACTATTGGGCAAGGTATATACAGTACCTGTGCATTTTGTTTTTCTTTCCTAAATGTAGAATCTTGCTTTTTTCACTGTTGAATTTCATTTTGTTAGATAGCACCCAATGTTCAAGCCTGTCAAGATCCTTCTGTATCTTAAGCCTATCTTCTGGAGTGTTGCCTATTCCTGCCAGCTTGGTGTCATCTGCAAATTTGATGAGTTCCCCATCTATCCCCTTGTCCAAGTCATTGATGAAGATGTTGAAGAGCACTGGGACTAAAACAGAGCCCTGGGGTACTCCACTGCATACTTTCCTCCATGTAGATGCAGTTCCATTGAAGACTACATATTGAGTGTGGTTGGTCAGCCAGTTACGATTCCATCTGGTGGTGATACTGTCTAACCCACATTTTTCTACTTTATCTAGTAGTAGGTTATGGTCTACTTTATCAAATTAAATCAACAGCATTTCTCTGGTCCACTAATTTTGGACCAGAGAAATTTTGTCACTTTATCAAAGAATGAATAAGATTAGTCTGGCATGATCTATTTTTGACAAACCCATATTGACTTTTGGTTATTACTTGGTTTGCTTCTAGGTTTTTGGTGATTTGTTGTTTGATTATCTTTTCCAGAATCTTCCCTGGTATTGAAGTCAGGCTGATAGGTCTGTAGTTTCCTGGATCTATTTTTTTTTCCTTTTTTGAAGATGGGAACTACATCAGCTCTTTTCCAATCCAGTATATAGAAGACAATCCAGTGAAAGCCATCTACTTGTTAATGAACAAGTTTGGCAGTCTGATTTAGAAGTGTGTGGTCTTATATAACTGAAGTTCTTCTACTTTATTTTCCTAAAGTCTCTGGAAGAAAGAACTCACTAGCATTAGAAAAGTATTAAAAGATGCCCATACTGTAATATACATATATAACCATTAGCCCACTGCAAGAAACAAACCAACTGATGTATAGCATGGCTGCAGTTATAACTGAAGATCTTGGATGCAAAATCAACAAACAAGAAAATAAGTCAAAGTGCATCAACAAAATGGAAGATCAGATTGGAAAATAAGATCAGCATGCTAAGACCAAAACCAAGGAAGCTAGAACAGAGGAAAGAAAAGAAACTGAAGAACAACAACAGCAAAAAAAAAAAAAAATCTGATCAAGAAATATCACCTAGAGGGAAAGAAAATCAAAGGAGTCCTTGCGGATTTTACTTCACTAGTCATTGCTGACTATAAGGGGTGGTGCTCATATCTATTTCAAGGCCATTGAGCCAGTGCTGTCCAAAGACATTTCTGCAGTCATGTGGCCAGCACAATGTCATGCAGTGTTTTTACCTTCTGTCTGAAGTGGTACCTATTTATCTATTTGCATTTCTATGCTTTTAAACTGCTAGGATTGCAGGAGCTGGGAGAAGTACAGGAGCTCACCCTGTTGCATGGCACTTTAGGCTGCTGACTTTCCAATCAACAAGCCCAATATCTTAAATGCTGAACCATTGCACTGCCCATGTTCACCCATGTTGTTGGGTTTTTTTAAATAACAGCCATAGTCAAGAAAATAGGCAGATACAAAGCTTGAATTCCACACTATAGACAGAATCACTAACTTCAGTTGAATCATAGATGTTTTTACCAGTCCATCAATGGAGAGACTTCATCGAACCAGCAAACAAGTTTAGTTTAGTTTAGTTTAGTTTGGATTTATATACCGCCCTTTCTCCCAAAAAGGGACTCAGGGCAGTGAACAGCCAAAACATTAAAATACATAAAATACAAAAGTTATAAGGAACTAAAATGAATAAATTTAAATCCTTGGCTTCTCAATTTAAAACCCCCAAATCAATAAAATTCCAACTTAAAACCCTGAATCCATATAATTTAAAAACCCTATTAAAAAACCCTTTGGGCTAGGCTGGCTTGTTGGAATAGGTAAGTCTTCAGGGCCTTACGGAAGGTGCGAAGTCCGGAATCAATCGTATACTAGGAGGCAGCTCATTCCATAGGGTGGGTGCCCCCACAGAGAAGGCTCTCTTCCTGGGGGCTGTCAGCCGACATTGTTTGGCCGAAGGCACCCTGAGGAGGCCCTCTCTGTGTGAGCGTATTGGCCAGTGGGAGGTTATTGGTAGCAGCAGGCGGTCTCGCAAATACCCTGGCCCTATGTCATGGAGTGCTTTAAAGATGAGAACCAACACCTTGAAGCGCACCCAGAAGACCACCGGAAGCCAGTGCAGCTCGCGCAGGAGAGATGTTACGTGGGAGTGCCAGGTTGCTCCCATAATCGCCCCCGCAGCTGCATTCTGGACCAGCTGGAGCCTTCGAGTGCACCCCAAGGGGAGCCCCATGAAGGCAGCGTTACAGAAGTAACAAAGAAGAAATGGTGCAATTTGGGCATAGCTATAGAGCTATCCAAAGAAAAACAATAAGAACGCAACTTGGATGAAGAAAATGGAGAAGGAAAAAAATGTCATCAGTCAATTGCAAAGGCAGCTTTAATTGGAATAGATTACATCCCATGACAATAGTTTTAAGACCATGAAACAACAACACCTGCCTATACCAGGTCCTTTGGAAGGACACAATAGACAAATAAAAATGCCAAATCCAGTCTAAACATCCAGTCCACTGTGTGACAAGCCATAATAAATCTCTAGTTACACCAATTGTGATTGGAGTCATGGGAGGAACTTCCTCAATATATATAAAAAATAAATTTATCAGATTCAAGTACCCTAATTTTTTTAAAAATACACCCTGATTGGAACTTCTTATATTCTTAGATGCTACAGAATAACAGAATAATATGTTTAGGTCCTTGGTTAGGGCTTGAATTATTAACTTTCCACCATTCTTACACTATGAATCTAATTCTAATCTAATTACCCACACATAATAAAATAGATTAAGTGACCTTGACTTTTTATTTCATTACCCTGGACTGTCTACATTTTTTGCAAATCTTGCCATCTCATTAGAGTTAGTTTTTGTAGGGGTTTCAGGAAAGCAAGCAATAAAAAAATTACTCCTGGCTATAGACTTTTTGTTTCATAAATAGTAAAAATGCAACATGAACTTTGTTTGGTAATCACTACCATGGAAATGTAGGAATGCCTCTCTAGCCTGTCTCTAAAGTAATATAAATGATATTTCCTATATTTTTGAACATTTTATCTAACTTCCATCATTATAGGACTATCATAGCACAATCTTTTCATACCTTTTCTGCACAGTGGCCAAAACTAATTTAGCAGATTTGGTAATCCAAGAAAGCATAAAAATTCTATAGAATAAGGAATTTTTAGGGCTATAGTCATAAACTTATTATTTCAGTGAATTCACTCTAAGTATGAATACATTCAAATCCAAAATACTGTTTAAGAAGTTTTTATTTCATTTTTTTTTATTTTCCTAACTAGTTAAAACTTTATAATTTCTTCCAGAAATTAAAAGTAATTCATACAAAGGCATTTCCTTCCCTTTTTCTTTCTTTCTGAAAGACAAATTTCTCTGGAGAGCACTGTTCATTCTACCTGTCAAGAAATGAAAGGAAGGGGACTTTTGATCATTCTTGAGTTCTGTGCCATATTTACGTACTGAACAATTCAGGAATGATTGACAAGATGTCAAAAATAATTTCAGTTATTTCTGATTTTGACCCTAGATCCCCAAAGGATATATAGTTGGGACTTATATCCTGTGCTATGCTATAACTTCTGAATTTGAAAGAATAGAGTGCCCAGAAAATATGCAGAGTATTTCTCTCATCATTCATCAGTCCAAAATCAGTTCGTTTCCATCCAGTAATAAATACCTTCCAAATCATATATCAATAACTAAATGTAAATATACTCATAGATTAGCCAAATGATAATGCTAAATATGAAGGACTGGCTTTTAATTTCCAGTATGATTTAATTACAATTTGAGAGATTTGTGTTTTAGATCCTGTGAAGCCAAGCTACCTTTATCACACTCAGGTCGTATCACCATCAAAACTGAAAATATTTTGTATGATTAAGTTTTATGAAATAATATTTTAGCATGTTTATCACAAATATTTAAAGGAAGAATGTGAGAGTTAAAGTGACCATTAAGAAGCAAGAACTTCTTACTGGCCTGAAATAGTTCCCCCCCCCCCACAACAGTTACAATTTAAGAATCATAATAAATGAGGGATACATCTCTTATAGCCACATTGTGAACATGAAACTTTCATCTTCATTTTGGAAGTAATGTCAAGTAAAAATGAAACGAAGAATAAAAATAATGATGTGACAGTAGCAGTGTAGAGGTATAACTGCAATATCTATATTAAGCCTTTTCTGCAAGATTATCTTCAATGCTTGACAAGCCTTTGGATTTTCAAATTTTACATTTTTTGGTGCTATAATTTGTGTTTGCTATGACTTTTTTAGCTTTGCATATAGAAACAGATGGTGGAAGTGGAGTGAAGTGGAGAGAAAGAAAGATGGTTAGGCTCTTCTATTTTGAGGTAGAATGGGGTGATTCAAAACAGATTTTATTTTCCTAGAACCTGCAAAAATCTCTGACCTAATTCTGAATGTTTTTAAAATTCTATTTCCTATTCCTGAAGAATGTAAAAATCTTAATGATTTTTCATTGTATTAAAATAGAGACTTTCATTCATTATGATGAAGCAAAACAAATCTCAAAGAAATTGATGGAAGGATTTTTAAGCAATGTTTCTTTACTAAAATTTCCTTCCTTCCTTCTTTCCATCCTCCCTCCCTCCCTCCATTCCTCCAGTAGTGGAATTCAATTTTTTTTATTACCGGTTCTGTGGATGTGGCTTGGTGAGCGTGGCTTGGTGGGTGTGGCAGGGGAAGGATATTGCAAAATCTCCAGTCCCACCCCATTCCTGGGGCCAGCCAGAGTGGTATTTGCTGGTTCTCTGAACTACCCAAAAATTCCGCTACTGGTTCTCCGGAACGCCTCCCTCCCTCCCTCATTTTCATTGGATGAACTTTACAGAAATATTATTTATTTATTTATTTATTTATTTATTTATTAGATTTATATACCGCCCTTCTCCTTACAGACTCAGGGCGGTCCGTAAGGAGAAGGTTACATTACATGACTATAATGAGATATATTATACCAAATATACAGTTTTGTGCTGGGATTCTATAGTTATGCTAGGTGTTTTGTTTTGTTTTATCTGTCAGCATGTGTGTGTTTATACAATGAATGAGAGAGAGAGAGAATAATGAAATCTGGAGGAAAGAAGTTGTTGTCAGTATTGACAATAAGGAGAAACAGAGAGGCAAACTCTTGTCTTTTCAACAACAGAAAATATTTGTTGAACCAGTCAGCTCAAAGGGCTCATAAGACATCAATTGTTGCACAATTTCAGAAGAATGGCAGACTGGAAACAATAAGATGAGGGAAATAGTACAATTAAGGGGCACTCTTCAAAGATTTTTCCACCTTTCCAAAGCATTATGATACTAATTGTGAATTGATTGCTAGGCTCTCCAAAGTTCTGTTCAATGGATATAATACCTGTACTACTCACATTGCAGTCAGTGGTGAATGGCCTCTCTTGTAGACAGACCTGTTGAACACCCCCCCCCCCGATTCCCCTTCCTTTCATATAGTGGCAATTAAGTGCCAAAAATTTCTCCCTCTTTGCTTTGCCACTGCACTATAACTCACAAGGCTTGGAGTTATAAAACAGCAGTTTGGGTCCAGAGCTTCAAGGAGGCTTTTGCATCCAGACTCGGGCTCTGGCTGATTTAATTACTATAATTAAGCATTTCATAATTAGCATTGTAAGCTACCTTGTGAAGGTAAATTGTAAGGGTATGATATTACCCTCTTCAATAAATAAAGAAACCCTGGTATTTGTGATCTACTGACATCTTTTAACCTACTATCTTTACTCCTCTTTTTCTTTAAACAAGCAAATTGTTCATTTGCATATACTTTCTGTTTCTGCATTCTAAATGTTCTTGCCATTAATTCAAGCTAGCTGAAGTACATATTAGAGAAAGGAGAAAATGGAAAAGAACAGAACTATGGATAAATAAATAAATGCTAAATGGGCGCTTTCTAGTGGCTTTAACTGAATTGAAATGCAGCATGCATTAAATCTGATTAGAAACAGAGATGGGCCAAGCCTTCAGTAAATAACTCAGGTTGAAGTGAAAAAGCTCATTTGATGCCCTGCAACTCAGGACAATAAAATGTGCCTGCATCTGGCTGTGAATTTGAATTAAATGTAAATAAAAGCTGTAAAAGTGTTTTCCCCCCTAATTTCAGCTGAGCTCACTCTAAAGTATGTGTGACAAAGGGGTAAAAATTAATAAAGCTTCAGTGTGGCAAACCATTATTTACATTGTTTGATTTTTTTTAAGGCTCTTTTGCGAGGGGTATGAAAATGAATTGATTGAATCACTTGGGGATGCTTATTGTGGGAAGTATGAAATGGATCACACAGTGCCATTTTATTTTGTAAATAAGTTAGCATATTATGATGGAGAAGGAACAGCAGCTTATGAAAGTGCTATTGCTTATTCTTATGGTGGGGATAAATCACTGATAAGAAATTGCCAGCTGGAGTACTGAACATGGAAAACATTTCCAGAAGGTTATCCTTAAGTTCTAGAGACTAACTGCAATATTCAGCTGGCAAACAGGATTGGACAGCAAATTACATTTTTTTCCCCAAAGGACATCTTACACAGTCCTTCAGAAATAGATCTCACAAACTTGAATAAGGTTTGAGTGTAAATTAAAGCCTAAGAAATGCTTGAAAGAAATGGGATCTTAAACAAATGTTATAAAGAATAACAATTTCAGTTCAGGCTACAGGCAGTTAGAGATCCCCTACCTACTGAGGATGCTCCATTCATTCACTTTGAACTATTCTGTTTTCCTTATTTTATACAAGAGACAAATCCATTTATTCCCTCTTGGAATGTATAGATGGGGCTAAGATCTCTGTCTACAAGATGGCTAAAAATAATGGTCTGTCTTTAACTTCTTTTACTTAAAGCACCCAGAGTGCTGGTGGCACTCAGTGGACTAAACTGCTGCTGTTAAAGTAGCACTTAGCTGCCAGCTGCCTGCAATTACTGCGAGTTCAATTCTCACCAGGCTCAAGGTTGACTCAGCCTTCCATGCTTTCGAAGTAGGTAAAATGAGGACCCAGTTTGTGAGGGCAATAAGCTGACTTTGTATAAAATAAAACACTGCTCAGGGCCCCCCGAAAAGCCCTACTAAGTAGGTATATACAAAAGTATGAAAGCTATTGCTTAATGCATTGTAAGCCGTCCTGAGTCTCTGGAGAAAAGTGGCATATATAAATCGAACTAATAAATAAATAAATAAAATAAATAAATAAATAAATGTAGTCCAATCCAGTAGTGGAATTCAAATTTTTTTACAACAGGTTTTGTGGATGTGGCTTGTGGACGTGGCAGGGGAAGGATACTGCAAAATTTCCATTCCCACCCCACTCTTGGGGGAAGGATATTGCAAAATCTCCATTCCCACCCCATTCTGGGGCCAGCCAGAGATGGTATTTGCCGGTTCTCCAAACTACTCAAAATTTCCGCTACTGGTTCTCCAGAATTGTCAGAATCTGCTGAATAGCACCCCTGATCCAATCCATGGAAGATGGCCAAGAAAACCTCATGCTTTAATTCCTTTGGCTTTCCATTTCCTATTCCTCTTTTGTGTTCAGCATAACAGTGTTTATCCCAAAGGAATACTGTAACGGTAGTATATTTGTGATCAAGGTAAACATCTCCAATTCTGTACTTTTCTGAAATAGGTGATGGGGCACACTTTTAAAGATATTTTTGGGGTAGTGCTATCAGACAAAATAGATTAGGTATTATTATCATGGTACCATGCAAATATATGAGGCCAGATATTTCAGAGTATTTTCTTGAGAGCTGCTTATTCCTTTGAGTACAAAAATGGAATCTGGAGACACCACATAATAGGGGTTATAGACTTCTTAAACCTATTTCTTAAACCTATTTTAGGTCCTTTACAAATAAGGTTAGATATCTCAAAGGCCATTGATTCTTAAATTCTGCAGGACTTTTATCACATCCTGACATAATTTTCAGAATTTTTCTCCTCATGTCCATCTCACCTTCAGAAGCCACCTACCTGTACAGAAGACAGTCGTGGTATCTTGATTCTGAAACATCCTCCTAAGATTAATATAGATTAATATAATTAAAATATTAGGCATATTTCCTTGGGGAAAATGTTTGGTCACTCTGGGGCCTCTACACCCATTTATACAACAAACCAGATCACAGAATCTACCTTTCCTTGAAGCAGCAAACTTGATGTTAAATGTCTTCCTACTTGAATATATAAGGCATGAAAAATATGCAATGAGGTTTAATATGCTCAGCAACAAATCAAAACCATATGGGAGAAGCAACAGCTGCAAGTCTTTAAGCTAGCTGTGGAAACTAGAGGTCTTAAAAACAGGATCTCAATCAAGGAGAAAACTATCCTTGGAATCCAGGGAGCTATTTGTACATTTTTCCCAGGAATTTCTATTGGTATCTTGTCAGAACATCAGCAGCTGTTGCTTCTCTCATATTAAAAAAAAAAAGTTCTGGGACTGTTTGAATTAGTAATGTAGGAGAAGCCAACATGCACATGTGCATGAATGACAATATTGTATTTTCTAACATGCCATCTTAGTACAGAATACATCACCATAAATTAATAAGTTAACATTAGCATTAGTCAAGTCAAGGAGCAATCTAGCATGAAACTTGTTTAAAATAGGCATAGTTTAAAAGGGGAATGGGGAAGCTTTTGAAGGCAGAGGCTGCATTTCAAATATTGTGCTTAGAGCTGCACTCCAAAGATTTAGCAAAATCCATAGGACATAAACCTCATTTTGTTCAATTCAACTCAGTATGACTTCTCATATATTAATTAACTCCTTCAACGCATTAAAAATTACTATTTGATGACAATAGTCTTTCAAAACTGCAGGAGTCTTTGGGTTCTGTTGTTACATAAAAGAGATAAACAAATTAATAAAATGTTTGGAAGTTTTCTGAAGACTGCACACAAAATTAGTAGAAGAGAGATTGTATAGGACACTGTATACCTTTGTTTTAAACCGAGTATTTATATAATCCACAACCACATACAATATTATCTTTTTTAAAAAAATTAATTTATATGCCGCCCTTCTCCAGAGACTCAGGGAGGCTTACAATGTGGTAAACAATAGCCTTCATACTTTTGCATATATCTGCTTACTTGGGCTTTCGCCCCCCCCCCAAGCGGTGTTCTTTTTTATACAAAGTCACCTTATTGCCCTCACAATCTGGGTCCTCATTTTACCTACCTTGAAAGGATGGAAGGATGAGTCAATCTTGAGCCTGGTGAGATTCAAATTTGCAGTAATTACAGGCAGCTGGTGTCACTTAAACATCACTTTAAGCTGCTGCGCCACCAAGATCTCAAGAAATATAGGTGATTTTACAGAATATTAGTAGAGTGTGTATATATATATATATATATATATATATATATATATATATATATATATATATATATATATATATATATATATATATGAGTTTGTTGAAGCTTACCATGAGCTCTGCCCCTTGTGGACAATTAGCAATAAGGAACCTGGGGAGAGAATAGCACAATATTAAACTTAGGCCCATATTAGTGTGATTCCAGAATTCTGGGAGTTGAAGTCCACAAGCCTTAAAGTTGCCAAATTTGGAGACCCCTGCTATAGACTCTTGAATATTCTTGCCTTGGAACTGTGCCCCAGAGGGAATTCCTGGATTTGAACTCTCTGAATTCTCCAGTGAGTAAACTGTAAATCTGAGAGGCAAAGTTGACACTTCATAAAATTGCCAAGTTTGAGAAACACAGCTCTATTCTGTTAGATTCTGTTCTGTTGTTGCCAGACTTGGGCAAAATTTCAAGAAAGGCAAGTCACTTTGTCAGCAATGAAGGTCTGGGTGCACGTCAAAAATACAGAACAGTTTAGCATCTGTTTGTTATCATCAAAGGCTCACAGAAACCTACTATAAATTTTTCATTGGCAACTCAAATTTCCTGGCCCTATGAAACATCAAGGCTTCCTCTTTTGGACTCTTGTTTGCCTCTGCCACTCTTTTTCTCAGTTACACAAAGATATTGTCAGTTATAACACAGTCCTGTTTACTGACCTGCAAATATGAAGAGCAAGTTAATCAAAAGGAAGGTTTCTTTATTGAATTCAACGATGCTGTTTCAGTGCCTTCATCTTTACCAGACTGTTTCTAAGGCACCCCAACCCTTTTTCAGCCTAAGACATTATTTTGATTTACTGTGTGATCTCTAATTTACTGTGTTTGACTAGCTGCCTGTAATTTCACTGTAAGCTCTCTGGATATGATATACAGCCAAGGTAAGGCTGACTTACAATTTACCGAGGTTTCACTCCCTATAAATATCCCTAACAAACAGATAGACAAACTAATAAAAAAGTGAGGTTAATTTAATCCAGTAAATAGATTCACAAACACAAACAATCATGTAAATTTACATCTTTAAAATAGGACAGTAGAAACTCTTTTTTTTTGCAAAATAATCAATAATTGTGATACTATTTATTAAATACTTAAAATTAAATATTGTAAGGAAGGGAAGGATACTTTAAAACATTGAAATTTGAAGTTTGTGATGAAGCAGTTCACATTTCTTTATTTTATTATAACATATTATATCTCGGCCTCATTTGCAAGACTTAGGGCAGTTCACAATCCATTAAAAACATCCAAACAGAAAATTCAGTCTTACTGATGGATTATTGATTATGTGCCATCAGGTCAGTGTTGACTCCTACTGACCACACATAGATTTTCTCCATGATTACCTGTCCCTAATTGATCCTTTAGTTCTTCCATTGGTGAATCCATTGCCATTGCAACTGCAATCCACCATGCTGCTGATCTCCCTTCCCTTCCCTTTCACATTTCCCAGTATCATAGTAGATTTCTCTAGAAATCTAGGTCTTTGCATAATGTATCCAAAATAGATTGTTGAAGGGGTAGCACTTCACTCCCTAAGGTTAATATATAATCTGGTCTCTTCCTGAATTTATAGCTCATGCTTGAAGAGCAGGTGTCAGTTGTGACCAGGAAGGCCTTTATACAACTTCATCTGGTGTGCCAATTGTTCCCCTTCCTAGATTGGGGGGACCATTTATACAGCCACTCATTTCCTAGACTTGTGGCTTGACTACTGCAATATGCTCCACTGTAACATCTTCGAGCTGCAATGACTGTCAGTTTGCTTTAGTTGTGATTCAGGGTTCTGGTTATTATCTTTAAAGCTCTAAAGGGCATTAGGCCTAATTTCTTGAGGGTCCAACTATCTTCTATAATATCTGCCCAGCTGATTCAATCCCATATAGTTGGCATGCTCCATTTTCTTCGATTAAACAATGCCATTTCTCAGGACATGGCTTTTTTAAAGCAGCAACTGCCCTCTGGAATGACGTTCCATCTAAGATTTAGATGGACCCACTCTGATGTTGTTGAGAAGAGCCATGAAGACCTAATAGTTTACCCAGGACTTAAGCAAAGAAAGTGACATCGCTCACTTCATCATTCTTTCCATCCTTTACTTTTATTTTTTATGTTGTGTTAATTTTATTGTAATATCCTCATTGTAAGTAATTCATAGGTGTTGATGGTTAGGTGGGTGGAGGAAGAGAAGGAGGAAGAGGAAAAGGAGGTGGAGGAGGAGGAAGAGGAAGAGGTGGTGGTGGTGAAGAAGGAGGCTTGTTAGATAAGGAAACAAAAATGTTGAATTCAGTCTAGAGATTGGGTTGAATGTGTGACCAACCAGAATAATAAGAATAAGAATGTGGTTATTTTTGCTTTGTCAATGACTAGTTTGTTTTCTTGGTTTTCTTTTCTCAGGAGCCTTCTCCAATACCAAGTTTGTTTATTTGCTCAAGGTTAAAAAGATATATTGATATCACTGGTAATCCTTAATGGCTTTTTGATGATATCAGAACTGAAATGATGATATTTTATGGATTTGTTTATAGATAATAATATGCAGAGAGGACAACATTTGTTGTACTTCAGGAGATAGTGATAAGTTACTAAAATTGTTTATACTTTGTTGTGATGAAGATGGGAAATCATTGTGTGTGTGTGTGTGTGTGTGTGTGTGTGTGTGTGTGTGTAGGATGGATATATATATATATATATATATATATATATATATATATATATATATATATATAATATTTTTGCTGATAATTCTATAAATATAGAATAAATAATATAAATAATTGCTGATAATTCTATAAATATAAATAAATCTTTATTTATAGAATTATCAGCAAAAATATTAAAAACATAGAAAAATAGCTTGTCGGCTATATTATACTGTCTGGACGGCCCATGAGATTGGGCTGAAAGGCAAAAATTGGAGATTTGTGATATCTCCTCCATTCGTGGTAATCCAGGATGACTCAACAAAAAAAAAAACATATATATATATATATATATATATATATATATATATATATATATATATATATATATACATATACATATACATATACATATACATATACATATATATATATATATATATATATATATATATATATATATATATATACTTATTTTTTTCTTTTCTTTTTTCTCATTTGTTTTCTTTTCTGCATGTTTTACTGCTTTTCATTTCTTATTTATTTATTTATTTGTCGCATTTTTATGCCACCCAACTCCTGAGGGACTCTGGGCGGCTTTTTTACAGTTTGTATTAATTTTTAGTATTGTAATATAATGTTTAATAAAATTACTACAGTATATTTTTTTTATAAAAGAACATAGAATCCCTCATGATAGTTGCAGGCAAACTATTTCATAATGAATAGGTGGTTACTGAGGAAATTTGATTCCAATATCCTCCCACCATTTTGGCGGGGGGGGGGGGTAGAATCTAGGCACAGCTGGATTCTTTCCAAGTCAACAATGATTTGAACTTTCTTTTTGTCTCTTGTTCCAATTGTTCCAAGTTTAGGGGTAAAATGTTTATCTGAGCTGAATATTTGGGAGAAAATGTGGCTCCTACAGGGGAAAAAAATCATTTTTTTTTCATAGAGTCAACAGCCCATAATCCATTTCTGAATATGAGTGAAGTCTAATGGGTCCCTTTTTAATTCATTCTTTTTATCTTTGATCTTGGACATAGAACTCTGGCTGAATATATGCCGATCTTTGATTCCAGGTTCAGAAGATACTAGTTCAAACTTTTGTCTAACTTCAAGGTGTCAAACTTGATCACATTACATGATGTATCATGATGTATCACAATGTTTTTTTGCCTTTGCTGAGTCGGGGTGGACGTAGCCTGCATGTGATGCATCTGGCCAGTTTGACAGGACTGTACTTGTTACTTTCTGGCATTAGACTCTGACTAATGGCTAAAACAGAGCAAGACTGTGGAGAAAATACCTAGATGAGTCTTGATATTTCTGGAAGTAGTGAGTAGCAGTGGAGCAAGGCTACCAGCAATGCCTAGTTGTTGAATAAACTGAACACATGGTCCATTAACAGAGAATAATTTTTGATTTGAAAGTTTTCATGATAGACTCTATAATGCCAGTACAAATTAAAAACTTTTAAGAGTGGAATCTAGGGATGTTGTAATGACAACGGCATAATTACATGTAAGTTTATTATCTAAATATAGGAACAGTTTAATAATATTATATAATATGTATGGCATAAACAGCACTTCATTAGAACATAGCTAAATATACTTACTGGATATAGCCATTTCTAGAATTCATAAGTAGCTTTTAGTAAATTAATCATGTGCAAATCATACTGAAATTAAAGGTATTTAGCTTTATTATTTATCCTATTAATTTTAATGGATTTTCTCTTGACTAATTTTCTTATCTTATCAAAATCTTATCAAAAGCAACAATAAATTTTGTAGTACAGCACTAAAACAAACTAGCAAAGCTACTATAAATAACAATAACATCTTAATTTTAATATATGGCAGTTTAAATTAAAATTATTTTATGCATGCATACAGTACAAAAAAGGAACAAATTATGCCCTTCACCAGCTTCAAAAGGAACACTACATTTTAATGCTTATTAGACCTAGATAACACCTTGATAGAGTGTTAAGGAAACAACAATGAAGTCTGAAAAGAAGATCAAAATTTGCAAGATGACAGGCGTGGCATCTCGATATAAGCCCCATTTCTTTTTACATGTGAAATACGGAGCTTCTCTTATAATGTTGTGCCCGCCATCTTGCAATTTTTTAATTTACCCAGTAAACACTGCTGGCAATCAAGCTAGAAGCCTTAACACCATCTCCTCTATGAGTGCTGATATGTATTAATGTTATTGTATTAACTACTTCTGAATATGCATTAATGCATATGATTTACACTAGCAAATGCAACATGTATGCTAATACATACCTTCTTTTGTCTTTTTCCTGAAGATGCATCCCTGCCAGCCTAGAGCATATGCATTTTACTGCACTCTCAAAAGTGGAGCATGTGAGAAATATTAGTACTAGGAATATTGATTGGAATGGTGATCCTGGGTTTGTTTTTGTTGGTTGGTTGGTTGGTTGGTTGGTTTTGGAAAATTAGGTGTCTTTTTAACTCATTTTCTTTTTTTCCATGCGAGCATTCAAATACCATGTTTTGAAAGGTGGTTGAATACCACTGTATGATTTCTCTACCAGTTTCTTCTGGGCTATGTCCTGTTGGCTAAAAGATGAAAAGCAATAACTGCAAACTCAGGAAGTGTTAATATTTCACCTTTTTTAAAAAATATCACTGCTGAAAGAGCAGGACAAAGTATTTTTTTTTTTTAATCTAACAGCTTTAGAGACATTAGGAGATGAAGAAGACGGATCAAATTCCTTGGATGTGTTTTATTTCATTATACAAAATAAATGTGGAAAAAATAAATTACAGATGCAATGTGACTGCACCTTCATTCCACATTTTACTCAGTTCCGTCATATTTGGATTTCACATTATGGGTCTCTAGAAGCTTCTGCAAGATTGAAGAATTTCAGCAAAATGTTGTGCTACAGTATTGCAACACGAGCCCTACTCTTTTTGTGTATGCAAGCAACTTTTCATTATGCAAACAAAAAAGAAAAGCTTGGGTCGAGATGGCTTTCTTCATTTGCTTTTCCATGTATCCTTCCATAGATGCTTCTGCAAACCTCATATAACCTTGATTCAAAAAGCCAGTTTGGTGAAGTGGTGAAGGCATCAGGATAAAAACTGGAAGACCATGAATTCTTATCCCATTGTAGACACAAAGCCACTTGGAGATTTGAGCCTGTCACTCTCACTCAGCCCTAGGAAGATGAATTCAAAGATATACCACCCCAACAATTATTGCCAAGAAAATTGAAGGGACTAGTTCAGTCAGTTGCCAGGAATTAAAAACTGACTTAAAGCCCCCACCCCAAAAAACCCCATCAAAACACTAGATCTGACCATATGACTAATGTAAATATTGATGATAGCCATCATTAATGTCTATTAACTCTATAAAGAAGTTAGGCTTTGCATTAACAAGGTCCCAGTTTTAACTACTGGCATTTCCTAGTTGGGCTATAAGTACTGAAGTACTACCACACATCGCTGTAATAGATAGGTCAGGGTCATGATCTAATATAGGGTAGCTTCATTTGTTCTTAACATGGAGGTTGGAGAGATTACATTTTAATGAAAAGCATTCAAAGAAACAATAATAATAAAAATAATGCCAGCAGCATCAGGGGATAAATATTGGTAGAGTTGTTCTGGGAATTAAAGTTCTCTTCCACCTTGTCTATTTCTCCTTCAAATGAATTGCCTTGTTTTATTAGTGGGGTTTTGTGGGTTTTTTTTTTTTAAAAAAAATCTTATTGATTCCTCAGCAGTCACTTCATTGAATTTCAGCACTCATAATTTCCAACCAGCATAACATTCCTTTGTTGGAGCTAAAATCCAAAATATCTAAAGGATAATATAGTAGGTTGTGGAAGAGTTTTTCTAAGCTCTGAACATGTAGGTTTTTTCATTTGAAAATGGATGGGCTTTCCACATTGATTCTGGCACTCCTTTCCATCTGCTTTAGTCCTTCCCTGTAGTGGTCTGCAACCTCAGTAGAGTATGTCACAAGATGCATGGCTCTTGACAAAAATATGTCCCTGGATATTTTAGATAGATTTTTTATTTTTTCTCCTTCTAGGCCCACCTTTAGAGCTGTATAGTAAATTAAGCTGAAAAAAGAATAACTAAGGAATTTGAGATGTACTTAGAAGTTTGTAAGAAACCAGGTTTATAACCTATAGCCAAATGTCCACTCTATCTAGCAGGTAGGGCATGCGGTGGCTCAGTGGCTAAAATGGTTAGATTGTCAATCAAAAGGTCGGCAGTTCAGCGGTTTGAGTGCCATGTAATGGTGTGAGCTCCCATTACTTGTCCCATCTTCTGCAGTTCGAAAGCATGGGGAAAAAATGCAAGTAGAAAAATAGGGACCACTTTTGGTGAGAAGGTAACAACATTCTGTGCACCTTTGGCATTTAGTCATGCCAGCCACATGACCATGGAGATGTCTATGGACAGTGCTGGCTCTTCAGCTTTGAAATGCAGATGAGCACCGCCCTCTAGAATCGGGAATGGCTAGCATATATGTGCAAGGGGAACCTTTACTGTTACTTATCTAGTAGGTATCAATAACAGCCACTAACTGAAGTTGCTATCCTATTTTTGGTTCAGGCAATTTCCTCAGTAGAACATATCACACCTTCTAACTGCAAGCAATTTTAATATATTCCTGGGTCAATGGTTTTTATTTGTGGATGAGGAAATGTTATTTTAAAGCATTAAATGCAGTTTCAGAAATGGCAATGTACCACTGCCATGCACTTGAATAACTGTTCTGGGTTTCTACTAAGGCCCTTTGTTTGCTCCCACTCCATGATCACATCACTCCAGAGGTCTGGGAAGCAACAGCAGCATGGGATTTTTATTTTTTAATTTTTTTGGTGAAAATCCCAAAGGTGCTTTTTCAAGAGTCATCTGGACTTTCTTCAGCTCTGTGTCAGCACTCCAAGCCACATTCACTCTAGTGCTGACATAAGAAGGAGAAGAAGGGCATCTGGAAAGTGACGTTTTGACTTTTCACTACTTATTTTCCCTGGAGATAATATCCCCTAGAAGATGGGATGGGAGGGGGGAAATTCCTTTGAGCTAGAGTGGTAGATTAGGGAAAGAATGACTTGGAAGATGGCCAATGAGACCAGAAGTGGAGACAGGAAGGGAGGGGTTGACGCCGGGAAGTCAGTGTTGGCTATGATGAGTCGGTGTTAAAACATCATGCTTAATAAATGGAAGTTTTTTTTTTCCATCAAAGACTTCGTTCGAAATACAATTTATTTGAGACGACCTCGAAACCTGACATTCTGATTGGATGGTGAGGAATGGAAGGATTTATACTCATTACAGACAGCTGAGTCGTTAAGGTCACCTGGAGGTTTATCTGTGTCCTCAGGATCACATGAGCGGTACAAGTGGGTGTGGAGCTTTCTTGGAACTGTTGAAAGGACTGTGTTGTAGATTGGAGATAGATGCTGTATCCCTTCCCCTCTGTTGAGAGAGGGTTGTTCAATTCTCCAGTCTACAACATGATGGCTTTAACGACTCACCAAAAGAATGCAAATGACCAGCTGAGTGCAAGGAGTATAAATCCTTTCATTCTCCACCATCCAATTAGAGCTGAAGAAGCTTCTTGGATGAGAAGCGAAATGTCTTAAAAGAAAAACCAGAAAGTTCAGTTGGCTCTTGAAAAAGCACCTTTGAGACAACCATGACCTGGATGACTGAGAATCTCCATAGACATTTTTGTGAAGTGGGAAAAGAGAAATGCACTTAGGAACTCAGTCATTGTATCACAGTAATTTCTCTGATTTCAGCTATTGAACAAAAAAGGCAAGTGCTGATTCGCTGGTGGTTCTTTGAGAACTTTTGATCCACAAACATAGAAACATGGCCATGCATGAATATCAGTGGTGGGTTGCTACCGGTTCTCCCCAGTTCAGGCGAGCCGGTAACCGAGATGGTGAGAGAAAGCAAACCGGTTCGCTCTGACCATCAGTTGGGCCCTCCCACCTGGCCCTGCGCTATACCTACCTATATTCATTTGTTTTTAGTCCAACTGATAGGCGCGGCAGAGCGGATTGCCATGCCTCAGCTGTTCTGAAATTCAAAGCGTGTGCGTGAAGCAAACCGGTAGTAACACCAGTTGAAACTCACCACTGATGAATATGTCTTAATGTCTACATAGAGTAGAAGGGTGGGGAAAATAATGTGAATCTATCATTCCATACAGTTGGGAAATAGAAAGGATCCACCAAACACTCCCTCGCCCCAGCTCTGAAGCTATGTGTTTACTATCTGTTAAGGACATATTTTACCAAGAAAATCTCCATCTCAATGCCTGGCTATAGCTGAGGCTGAACTGAAGGGATTTGGCATAATTTTCATTTGAAAGCAGAAGACAAACTCATATGTGTACATGTGCTAAGTTGGAGTAAGAACTCTCTTCCATTACTTTTTACTTTCTTTGTGTTCATAAATGAACTTCTGTAGGAGAATAGGGAATTTGGTTCTTCAGACAGCAAGGAGTAG
Organism: Masticophis lateralis; assembly: GCA_030761175.1. NCBI lineage: Eukaryota > Metazoa > Chordata > Lepidosauria > Squamata > Colubridae > Masticophis > Masticophis lateralis. The sequence goes on from JAUDYJ010000001.1 coordinate 37,186,329, forward strand.
TTCCCAAGCCTTGCCCCCTTGTATCGGCTAAACTTTTGTCACCTATCTGCTACCCCTGACTACTACCCTTGTGGCAATTCTAAAAACCTCATTCCCAAGCCCTGATAAAAGGAAGATTGTGAGGGGAATAATATTCAGAAAGTGATATTTCCCTTCCATCTCAAAAGTAGGAAGCAAGCACACTGGGGTAGGGATGGAGAGGGATGAGCCCCAAACCACTAAGTTCAAATATTTGCTTGTAAAGAAACTGGATAACATTTAGGGTTGCCATCTCACTAGCAGATCAGCTTCGGATGAAGCAGGTGCAAAATGGAAAAAGAGGGAAGAGGAATGTCTTCAATTTTCTCCTGCCCCCTATAGCTTTCCTCTCTTCTTCTCCAACCATCTTCTGTACTATTTTGAAAATCTCCTAGGTCTCTGTAAATAGATGGGCCTCTAGGGCATCTGTGGCAGTAAGGTGAATCAGGAAAAAAATAATTCTTTTCTTTTCGCAGAAGGAAACTGATGTCACAGTAGATGTACAGTAATATGTGGGAAATACCAGAACAACGCTAGGACATAGTGAGAAACATTTTGATTGCTCCATGCCCCCCTCCCCCCTGAAATATATTTTAAATATTTTCCTGACATTTCTTTCGCTCCCAAATATTTACAACTCTGTTTATCTTCTTTTAATGGTGTCTTCACTTTCTTAAATCGGTTGAAGTCTGTTCTAAGACAGTTGTGATTTCTGCTATTTTCTATGAGCAAAACACTCATGACCAGTGAGGAATTGATCAAAAAGAAATCGTACAGTTCAAGGAAAACCAAGGTGGTAGAACTGAGAATACAGAAATGCCTTTATCTTCACAGCTAACATTGCTTACCAAATAATCAACCAGTTTGGGGGAGAAAGTCCCACTCCTATCTAGCAAATGCTGTCCCTATGTAGCTAATTTATTCTGTTGTTCAATTTAAAGCGTAAACACAGAGAACTGCATCTGAAAGCACAATTGCACATGGGAGCTAATCTTGTATGTTGCATTTAGAAACAGATATCACTGATGACACTCCAGATTTCCTTGTACTGCCTTTTCCTTTACTGCCTAAAAGAATGTCTGCAGCAATTTCTGTGTTTGGAGCCCAGCCAGAAAACAATATAGATCTAGCTAAATCACCAACATCTTTCTGCAGCCCAGATCCAATATTCAAGATTCAATACACAATACTGCTGAAATCTGTAACTCAAAGATAAGAGAGAGCTTGTGCAGACTCTTTGGGGCTTTGTCACTCTGTATCAGTTATTAAAGTGTTATCTTCTTTCCTGTTGTAACATCCAGGTTTGCAATGAAAAGTGTGTGAGTCCTTCATATAACGAGATCCTATTCACACCAAATAATATGGCACTTAGTTATGAAGAGGTGAGCATGAGGCGAATATTGCTGTAAGCTGCATGCCACTTTTCTTTTTCTTCACACTCAAGTATTCCACCTCAGATTGTAAACTGAAGGTGGTAGACGCCAAAGAACTCTTGAGTATATCAATGTGCAGTGACAGATATTTTCACAAATCCCACAGTATGCTTGTTTGATTTTTTTAAATAACACACACACACACACACACACACACACATATATTTATAATTGTGATTGATGCTAGATTATTGATTGGTTTAATGAGATAGTGGGAACATTTTCAAGTTTATCTCACCTTCTCATTCCCTGCAGGGTTTTATTACCCCTGAAGAAGTAAATATTTGTTGTTTTCTTCAAAATAAGTTGCACTGATCTCTGAAGAGAAACATAGCTAAACTTTATATTACTCTGTTCAAATTCCCAGTTGGCTGATTAAAATGTAAATGACTTCATAGTGAAGATATAACAAAGGAAGATTTTTGTTAATGCTTCTATATGTAACACCATCTCAAGAGCATGGTTATTATCTAGGGAGGAGCAGATTTCCTTCATTCATTCTTTTATTGTTTTTTAGTTTGCTCTCTCTCAGAATCACGGAATAGGAAAAAGCCATCTAATCCAAGAAGTCACCCTCTGCTCAGCACACAAATTAAAACATCATAGACAGATGGATACCTAGTTTGTGCTTAAATATATCTGGTGAATAGGAACACATTAATTCCTGCTGGATAACTTGTTCACACAATTAAACTTCTCTTACAGTTAGGAAATTCCTTCCATCTCTTACCATTAAGTTGGGTTAGGGTTACATTAATGTTTGTTTCTTTTAGTTTGCTAGATTCTTAATGAGTCTTGAGTAAAAATGTAGCCACATCAAAGTGCTGTAAACAGGAGCTATGCACATGACCCATTCACTCCAAAGCATCTTTGAGTAATTGAATTCAAAGCAGTGTACTTGACTGTTAGAATGTTGATCTACAATCACACTTTGCAGACAGTATTATTTCACATCATTCCACTTTATTTTCTTATATTCAAAGACAAGTGAAATCAAAATTCATTTCTGCTATGAGATGTAAAGATAAAATGAGATGCTGAAATGATAGAGTAGCAGAAAATGCACAGAATGAAGAGATTGAAAAGCTGACATAGAAAGCTGTTGATCCTGTGATCCCAGCAGAGCACCCTGGGTTCTTCTAAGAGCAGGCTGCTCCAAGGCTTGGCTACTCCCTGAAGGATTTAGAATATAAGAGGTTATTATGTGAACTGATGACAATTGTATTATACATAAATATGTAGTAGATAGGTTAGGTAAAAGGTCTTAAGTCATAATGGAGGGCAGACTACCCCAACATATAATGCCCTCACATTTCTGCTGATTATGATATGTTGTGCAAACTTGTTTACTTTTAGGTAAGACCCATTAAATTATATGTGGTTGATTCCCACATATAAAGCTTGATAGACCTAATGTCCAAACTGCTCACTTAACAGAAATACAAGAAATTGTAGACTTGATGTTGAAATTGTCATCCCTAATTTGTTTTAATGAAATGTGCATTTGGGCACAAAACAAATATGCAGTTTAAAACACAAAGATTATATTATATTAACTGGTAAGAATGGCTCATCAACATTATGTGAAAATAAAGAGGCATCCAAAATCTCAGTGTTTCTCCCTGCCCCCCTGCAATAGACACCCCTTCGTCCTACATATGCACAAACATTGGGAGTGTACTGCTGTTCTTCACAGAATGCTTAATAACATTTCTAAGATGAAATAAAGGATGTTGTTCCAATTGTAGTGTTTGCCTTGCACACAAAAGGTTCTAGCTTAATATACTGGCCTTTCCAAGTAAGGACTCAGTTCTGAGGCCTTAAGAGTTGCTAGCAATTAATACATGGATTTTCTTTGCTAATAGCTATACTTCAAAAATAAAATAGGCAAATAGTAAAATAGAGATTGGGAGACCAGACCAAAAATCAACTTTGAGATCATATATACATTAATTTAATCATTTAACTTAATATAAGTTAATTGTGGCAGAAAGAATATATTGAAAATATAGGAGAAACAACAATATTTCCCATGCATATTTCCCATATATTCCTTCTGTCTCAATTTAAAATTTGCAGTTTATGTTAGCTTAGATCAATTTGGGGCCCAATAATGTACGAAGACACGCTGGGTTATTTACCATGAACAAGTCTTTATTTATTTACATCTGCTTCGTTACAGGTATCATCAGGAACAACTGTGGCAACAACAGGGAGAGACCTTAAATACCCAGGGAAGAAGGAGGGGTTAGGTTTGTTTAACTTGGTTAACTCTTGACATGCCAGGGTGCAATATTGAATACGCCCAGGGAGAACATTTACCTGTAACAAATCCCCCTCTAAATGCTTATCCCTGGGACTGACAGTCTCAACCTGATTGATGTTCATGGGTAGAACACAGAGTTTGGAAGTAAGATATGAATGCTGCTTAACTGGTAAGGGTTTTGTGAGTATGTCAGCTATTTGATGCTCGGTGTCACAGTGTGTAATGGTGACGAAGCCTGATTTGTGAAATTGCCTTACGTGTTTGTTCTTGATGTCAATATGTCTTGACCTATGGCCTACAGCATCTGATGTGGAAATTTCTATTGCTGCCTTGTTATCTTCATAAATTTGGATGGGATGTATGGGTTCGGCCCAGATGTTAGTCAGTAGCTCATCGAACCAAACGAGGTTGTTTATGGCCTTGGATAAGCAAATATACTCTGCCTCAGTGGTGGAGGTGGCTACTAGGTTTTGCTTACCGGTATACCAATATACTGGGCAATCATTTAAGAAGAGAACGTACCCAGAAGTACTTTTCCTACTTTTGGTGTCGCCTGCCCAATCAGCATCAGCGTAGCAGTAGAGGAGAGGTTTCTCACTGGTATTGGGTTCTAATTTGAGGCTGTTATTGATACTGTACTTTAGATACCTAAGTATTCTCTTTATTGCTTCCCAATGGAATACTGTGGGGCTGGCTACGTGCCTTGAGAGTAGGTTCACAGGCAGGGCAATATCCGGCCGTGTCCAGTTAGCAATGTACAACAAGGAGCCTATTGTGGATCTGTACAGGGTGTTTTCTGGGAATTGGGGTGAGTCATTGTACACGTTTTTTTGAAAGTCTGCTAACATGGGAGTTTCACAGGGTTTGGCACCTGACATATTACATTTAACAAGAAGTTCGCTGATTTTTTTCCCTTTGGCTTAGAAGGAAGCCCTTGGGTGATCTGGTAACGTGTACTCCAAGGTATTTGTTGATACCCCCCAATGATTTGAGAGAAAAGTGTTTGCCCAGTTCACTTGCGAAGGCATTGCAATCCTCTTTGTTCTTACTTATGAATAATATATCATCCACATATATGAGGACATACTCTATGCCACCGTTGTTTCTCCTGGTGAAAAGACAATTATCGGCTAAGGTAGCCTTGAACCCCATAGATTCCAATACTTTGACCAGACAATCATACCATTGTTTACCCGACTGTTTAAGCCCGTATAGACTCTTATTTAGTAACCAGGTGTCGCCCTTGGTGGTGTCTTTACTAGGTGGAGCCCTCACGTAAATTTCTTTATCTAATTTGGCGTGTAGGTAGGCTGTTTGTATGTCATATTGCTGCACTTCAAGACCTAGGGTGGCTGCAATGACCAGTGCGCTTTTGACACTCTCGGGCCTTACAGTTGGTGAGTATGTCTCTGTGTAATCATCGGGGAATCTTTGGGCGAATCCTTGTGCTACGAGCCTGGCCTTGTATAGATTCTGGCCCCCCTCTAAAGTCTTTACTTTAAAGACCCATTTCGTCCCAATGACGGTCTTGCCTTCCGGTGCCTTAGATGTTGTGTATACATTTAGCTCCCTAAGACTGTTCATTTCTTTTTCCATTGCGGCTTCCCATTTCTGTCTCTCTTCCAATGGCAACTTTGTTATTTCGCTATATGTCTCAGGGGTGACGGGCTCTGTCTGCAAGTACATGACGTAATCATCGAATCTTTTTGGTTTTTGGTTCCTATTGTTTCTGACTGGCCTACCTTGCAGGGTCTCCGCGTCGTGCATGTATCTTGCCTCTTTATTAGTGAGTGAATCTACTTTCTGTTTGGGTTGGAGTGATTTTTGTGTGTAGTTGCGTATGGGTGATCAATATTGTCTGATTTCTGCTGGCTGTTCTCTACCTGGTGATGTAATTCATTGAGGTGTATTTTTGACCAATTAGCCTGTTCGTGAAAAATGGCAGATCTGGAGATGATGAATTTGTTGTTACTGTCTATAAACCTGTATCCTTTCGTGCCTGTCTCATAACCCATGGATCTAAGTCGCTTTGATATTTTGTCTCCCTTTCTACGGAGTTGTCTGGGTATATGCACATCTGCTGTGACCCCAAAGATGTGGAGATGGGATATCCTTGGCTTTCTATTGTACATCACCTCGTAGGGTGTCATGTTTAGCACACTGGACCAGAGTCTGTTGATTGTGTAATTTGAATAAACCAGGGCTTCAGCCCAGAAGTGTTGGCCAAGCCCAGCGTCCTCGAGGACGCACCTCATCATCGTCTGCAATGCCGAATTTTTGCATTCTGCGATGCCATTCTGGAATGGTGAGAATGGCGATGACTTAAAGTGCAGGACGCCCTTTGACCTCAGCCAACGGGAGAAGTCATTAGACAAGAACTCTGATCCCCTGTCAGTCATGATTTTCTTGATTTTTGTGTTGTGCTGTGTTTCCACATGCTTATAGAATTCCTTAAATTTTTGGTAGGTTTCACTTTTGTATTTTAGGGTGTACACAAAGCCGTAGCGGCTATAGTCATCCACTATAGTTAAGAAGAACCTCTTACCATACTTTATGGAGGGCCTAAGTGGGCCTACGAGGTCCATGTGTACCATTTCAAATATGTGATCCGTTGAGCGTGTGGCCTTTTTGGGTTTGGGGGCTACCTTTAGTTTAGAGCGCTTACATATAGAGCAGTCCAAGTAAATTTCGCAGTTTTTTATTCTTGAACCTTCAGTACAATCATTAACCTTTTGAATAACCGGGAAGCTAGCGTGTCCTAACCTGCGGTGCAGCAGATGTGCGCACTCATCATGGAGCGGTTTCCCTATACTAACCTTTTCCTTGTCTTGTGTGCCTTCCCTGCGGGGTCGGGTGCCCTCCTCCTCTTGTTCTTTGTTGCCCTCAGTGTCTTCTTTGGTATTGGCCCTGTCTACGTAAAGGAAGGGTAGTCCCCCTCTAATTGTGATTTTTCCTATGATTGTGTTTCCTTTGGTCATGGTGATTCCCCCCTCTTTAATGCTGATTTCTATTCCTGCCTCCTTGCTGAGTTTTAAGGAGGCAAGTATGTTGTGGGGTATCTCTGGTACCAACAACACTCCTTCTAGTTTTCCTAATCTGGGGAGGGTTACGTTGCCTTTCCCTGTCACTCTCACATCATTTTGATTAGCCACTTTGATTAAGTAATTTTCTTCTGTGAAAGAAGAGAGGAGTTCCCTTTCACATGTGGTGTGATTGGTGGCCCCTGAGTCAATGAGCCACCAGGACCCTTTTTCGTTTGTCTTGCTACTCTGTGTGGCCCCTCCTACTCTGCATAGGGATCCGTCTCTGCTATCCCTTGAGTTGTCTCTGCTTTCTTTCTTCTCCCAGGGCCTGGGGGAATCCCTTTGTCTCATCCTGCTGTCATGGTGGCGCCTATCCGTGTGCCGTTCGCATGGTTCATGTTTGTATCTATCCCTGTGCCCTTTGGTGCAATCCCGTTTGTAGTGACCTCTTCGCCCGCAGTTATAGCACTCGGGGGAGTCGCGGGTGGTGTCAGTAAAGGCCACTCTTCGTGTTTGTTTATGCTCTCTGTGATTCACCTGGTGTTCCTTTCTGTGATTGTCCTCTGCTATAAGTAGATTAGATAGGCTGTCTATTGTCATGTGGCCTAGGCTAAGTATGTTGAGTTGTGTAAGGAATGTTCGCCAAGAAGGGTCTAGCGAATTGAGGATGATACTCTTCATGGTCTGCTCTGACACAATTTCTCCCCTTAGTTGCAATTCTGCCCTAGTTGCATTCAATTCCATTAAATGCTCCCCCATTGACACCCCTGGTTTAATCCTGGCTGAATAGAAGTCTTTGGAAATTTTAGTTGTAGTGGCTACACTGTCGCTATAAAAATACCCAAATATTGCCTGAATAACATCATATACAGTCAAATTATTTTCAATGCTATAATAAATGGTGGGTGATATGCTAGAGATAAGGAGGCAAAATGCCTTGTGGTGCATGCAGTCCAGTTCAAATGTCCATGGTGTATCAGGTGGGTCAGTTATAAAAAACATCATATTTTCTTTTAGAAATAAAACTTGGAGTTGCTGATACCACTCCATTAGGTTTGAACCCTCCATTTTTAAAATAGGAAACCCATTTGGTAAGTTTCCTGTGTTATTTTGTGTATTACTCACAGGTGGGTGTTGCTGTCCATGGTACTTGACATGCTGGAAATAGCAGAGAGGCTCAGGAACGCTGGTAGGTAATTTAAAAGTCCCTCCTTGCATTTTTTTTCCTCTTTTGATCCACAGGAGCTTCTGCGCATGCGCGGCGTTCATTTCGGCCGGGACTTCGTCGAGGAAAGACCTCTTCGTCTCCACTCCGGCTTGGCTGTCTGTCCAAGGTGGGAAGGCCTCTGCTCCGGCTCCAGATGTCCAGCGGCGGTCAAGGAAGGCTGTTCTCTCCGCTGGACGGCTCCTGGTCTCTCTCTGCGGCGGCGGCGGTGGTGAGTATTCTCTCCATTCGATTCTTTCTGGCAGGCGCGGCTTGGGAGTGGGGTGGCGTATCGCGACCGGGGGGCGCTGCAGCGTCGGTGGGTCCTCAGCGGTGTCCGCGTCCCTTGGTGAACAGTTGGGGGGTCTTCTCTTTTCTCCCTTGGGTTTTTTTGCGTTTTTTGGAAGCCCTTTTAAAATTTTTATTTTTGTCCCGAAGGCGGTGGTGAGCGTTTTTATCGCTTCTTCCACCGCCTGATCACTAGGAATGTCCTCGGGGGGTGATTCCTCACTTTCTTCCGAGGAATCATCAGTATTTTGTATTTTTTGGGGTTCGGGCGCTTCATTGGTTGGCGGATCTGCATATTTAAATTTGGTTTTTTGGAGGTCGGCCATCTTTTTTGGCCACGTGTTCAAAGATGGCTGCCAGTCTTGATTTTGCGCAGGAATCCCCCCCCTCAGCCTTTGTAATATAACAGTTTGGGGGGGTTTTTCTTACCGGGTTTGTGTCCGGTCGTCTTTGGATCTTCCTGGCCTCGTTCTGGCTTTGAATGAGGTAGCTGATGCCGGCCAGGAGATCTTTGTCCGTTGCAGGAGTTTCTAGCAGGCTCATCATTTCTCTCCTGAGTCTGCTGGTTTCCTTTTGTTGGGTTTTTTCTTCGTTTAGGTCTTTTTGCCCCTGTTCATCATCTGATGAATAGTCTTCGGGGCTGTTTTCTTTTTCTTCTTCCAAAGTCATTGGCATTGCCATGTCTTCAATTGGATTTTGTTGTTTTTCCCGCCTTTTGGTCTCTGACCTCGTCTGCGGTCTTTTTGGCATGTCTTCTGATTATTGGGTTGCCCAACCATCGACTGCTACCATTTTGTTAGCTTAGATCAATTTGGGGCCCAATAATGTACGAAGACACGCTGGGTTATTTACCATGAACAAGTCTTTATTTATTTACATCTGCTTCGTTACAGGTATCATCAGGAACAACTGTGGCAACAACAGGGAGAGACCTTAAATACCCAGGAGGTGGAGTTACAGGTAATGGGAGGGGGAAGAAGGAGGGGTTAGGTTTATTTAACTTGGTTAACTCTTGACATGCCAGGGTGCAATATTGAATACGCCCAGGGAGAACATTTACCTGTAACAGTTTAATCAACACTTCTAGGAAGAAGTGTGGAGGGTGAGGGTGGGGAACACAGAGAACTACTGAAAAACTGTATTCCTCTGGTATAGGCCATACTGTGCTGAACGGTCAATTGATACGACTTGTATTCTACAATATGGACTCTTTTTCCAAAGTTTATAAAGTATAAATTATTAAATAAGATAGTTCTGCCACATATATATCCACCTATACATACATACACAGACCTCAAATCCTTAGAAGTGTTGAACTGTGTCCAGCCAAATTCAAGAAATAGAGTTGGGTATAGCTCTCTACTTCATAGCTTTGCCTGTCATAGAATCAAAGGGCTGGAAAAGACCCTTTGAATCTATGGTTCCAGTGGTCTTTTATTCTAATCACCTGCTCAGGGCAGGAGTCCTATTCTATCCCAGCCAAATGGTGGTCCAGTCTATTTTTGAAAACCCCCAGGGATGGAGCATTCACAACCCCACTGATTAATTGCTGTCACTATAAGAAAATTTCTCCTTACGTCTATAGTAGATTGTATCTCCCTTTGACAAGTTGCCACCCATTGCTTCTTGTCCTGCCCTCTGGTGCACTAGAGAATAACTCAATCCCCTCTTCTTTGTGACAGACTGTCAAGAACTTGAAGACACTTATCATGTCCCCTCTGATCCTTCTCTTCAATAGATTACACATACTTAGATCCCTCAACCATTTGTCTTACAATTTAGCCTCCAGACCCTTTATCATCTTTGTCACTCTTCTCTGTACACTTTCTAGGGCCTCAACATCTTTTTTGTGTTGTGATGACTGGCTGCAGTATTCCAAATGTGGTCTCACCAGTGTGATGTAAAAGTAGCATTATCACTTCCTGTTGTCTTGATGCTATCACCCTCTTGATGCAGCCCAGGACCATATTGGCTATTTGGCAGCTACAGAAACTGTTGCCTCATAGTTAATTGTTGATCCACTAGGACTCCTAGATCCGTCTCACAATTACTACTGTTGAGCCAGGTAACATCTGTTCTGTACCTATTCATTTAGTTTTCCTTGCCTATGTGCAGGACCTTATTTTTCTCACAATTGAACTGCATCTTGTTGGATAGGGCCCAATGCTGAAGCCCGTAAAGGTCCCTCTGGCTCTTGAGCTTATCTTACAAAGTATTAGCTGTTCTCTAACTCCTCTACCCCCAGCTATTCTGTCAAATGCCTTGCTAAAGTCTAAGTATATTATGTCCTCAGAATTTCTCTGTTCCACTAATTTAGTTAATTTATTTAATGTAATATAATTAAATTAAATAATATAATATAATTACTAATTTAGTTATTTAATCCATTCACACAGTCCCTCAAATTTGTTGTTGTTCTTCTGATTTATTTATTTTATTTTATTTATTAGATTTATATACCGCCCTTCTCCTTACGGACTCAGGGCGGTGCACAGCCAATTTAAAAAACAAATACACAAAAGTTAAAAATTTCGTAGAAGAACAAATATAAATAGCCGTAGATTAAAACTAGTTCATTTAAAAGATAATAAAAACTCTAAAAGTGATAAAATATTTACAGGAATCAGGCTAAGCCGGCAAGCTGAAAAAGATGAGTTTTTAAAGCCCGCCGGAAAGTTGGGAGGTCAGAAATTGTTCTTAACTCTGGAGGCAGATCATTCCAGAGGGTAGGTGCTGCCACAGAGAAGGCTCTCCCCTGGGGGTCGCCAGCCATTGTCTGGCTGACGGCACCCTGAGGAGGCCCGCTCTGTGGGAGCGAACCGGCCGGTGGGAGGCAATTGGTGGCAGAAGGCGGTCCCGTAAGTACCCTGGCCCTAAGCCATGGAGCGCTTTAAAGATGATTACCAACACCTTGAAACGCACCCGGAAGTCCACCGGCAACCAATGCAGCTCACGCAGGAGAGGTGTCACGTGGAAGCGCCCCGTCGCTCCCATAATCCCCCGCGTGGCCGCATTCTGTACCAGTTGGAGCCTCCGGGTGCACCCCAAGGGGAGCCCCATGTAGAGAGCATTGCAGTAGTCCAGGCAGGAAGTGACGAGAGCCTGAGTGACTGTGCATAGGGAGTCCCGATCTAGAAAGGGCCGCAGCTGGCGTATCAGGCGAACCTGATAGAAAGCCCCCCTGGCCATGGCTGTCGTGTGATATTGGAACTGTAGAGAAAATAGCAGAAGGTGCAAAAAGTAGACACATTTAACAGATTAACAAAGTTGGAAGGGATCTTATAGGTCATCTAGTCAAACCCCTCACTCAAGCAGGAGACCTTATACCGGTGATGGCTAACCTTTTTGCCATCGCGTGCCAAAAATGGGAGGAGTGCGGTGGGGTCACACACACACGTGCCTTCATCCATAATTCTATGTGCCCCGCCCCCCTGTGCTACCACCGCTTTTGGCACGTGATGGCACAGTGGGCCCGGTAGGCCTGTTTTTTGCTCTCCCAGGCTCCATGGCCTTTCTAGGAACCTGGGGAGGGCAAAAATGACCTTCCCAACCTCCCCCAGAGGCCCTCCGGAGGCCGGAAACAGTGTGTTTCCTGACTTCTGGTGGGCCCAGAAGGCCTGAAAATCAGATGGCTGGCACATGCATGCGTGCCGGAGCTGAGCTCATGTGCCCTCCAATATGGCTCCGCGTGCCACCTGTGGCACCCGTGCCATAGGTTTGCCATCCTGGCCCTATACCATTTCTGACAAATGGCAGAACCATTGACCTTCTATAGTATTTAGAACTCCTTCTGATATCTTTCTATTTTCCAAGAAAAGGAGCATATAATGATCCATAATTTTTACTATACAGTAATTGAATTTAAATTAAGATTTTTTGACGTGAATTAATCAGTGAACCTTTTAAAGGATTAATTTTTTCATTCTCTAAGATGAAAGTCAATGAACCTTTCTTTTTTAATTTCATGAACCTTCTTTATTTTATAATCCTGACTTAGCAGCTGTCCTATAGCATATACATAATATACATTTGGCAAGTGTTCTTAAACATAAATACCTCTAGAGTATTTTTGCTGGATTTAATATTATGTATTCTACAACTGTCCACCAAATTAAAGCATTAATAACAGTCACTGATTGTTAGGCCACATGAACTGGGTGGTGTGTGTGTTTTAAATGAGGCTGTTCATTAAGCCAAGTCATCTGCATATTCAGCAACAGATTTGCTGCTCTATGAAACAGACTTTTGATTCATGTGTTATATAGTAGTTTGCTCACCCTAGTATGCCTAAGACTTGTGTGTCAGCACTTCAATTATCAACTCAGCTTTTATTGGCTTACAGCTCAGCTGTGAAATCTTACTATGGGCTCCAAATGTGATAGACAATGTCTCTATTCTCTAGTTTGTTGTTTCCTGCCAAAATTTGAAGATTAAGGCCTAATTCAGTTTGTATCACTAACAACTTCATGCAATTCATTTATTTTCAATATACATCCAACACATTTTAAGGATATACATAAAATATAACCGCAATGTATCCAGTTGTTAGTTTGCAAACATGCAGCAGGCAAGTACTCAGGGAGCCACGATTGACTAAGCTACATTACATTCAATAGATTGACTTCCATGCCATGTGTGGAACAGATCTATATGCTATTATATGAATTGTGTGGCATAGTAATAAAAAATAAAATGTAAGGGTAGCAAATGAACTTGGAGATTGATTATTCCAACCCTTGCTGGTGCAATAAACCAGTACTAAAGCATGCCTGACCATTCAACCTTTATTTAAATACTTTCAGTGAAGGAGAGTTCATAACTTCTTGCCCTGGTCTATTCCATTGTTGAATAGTTGTTACTATTAGGATTTTTTTCCTATCTGTTGATCAATTAAAGACTACTTCACTGCAATATAAGCCCATTTGTTCTTGATCTGTTCTGGAACAACTGTGAACAATTCTGTTGTTCACAGAATTGAACATCTTTTGCATGACAGTTGAACATCTTTTGCATGACAGTTCTTCAGATAACCAAAGACAGTTTTCATGCCTTACCATAATTTTCTCTTTTTCAGTGAAAACATACCTAACACTTATAACATTTTCTTGTAAGGTTTCCTTCCCAGACTCTCATTAAGGTTGCTTTTTAAAAGACATGTTCTGCTTTGTCAATGTGGTCCAAAATGTGGTGCTGAAAAGTGATTCGATATTCTATGTATCATTTGACCAACTCAGAATAGAGAAGTATCATGATCTCATAATTCAAGATACAAGAACTGGTGATGACTTCTAACTGGTAAAATTGCTATAAATTCATGGCTAATAAAGACAAGATGATAACTCAGTTTTCATATTCTGATGGAATGAAGCTCTTACCATATTTTAGTTTGTTCCTCATTGGATTTTCCAAAGGGTTTACCTGACAATGAATAGTTGAAGATAAACTGTGAAACTAGAAAAATGTTTGATATGATTCAATACAGACTGCATTAATACATTCCTAAACTTCCCACAAAATTCTTTTATGACAGTGGATTTGGAGTCCCATTCTTTGCTATCAGCCATGTTAATAGTGACTGATGGATGAGAAAGTACAAGACTTTTATAGGAGGCCAAGTTATCTATTGGTGTCCATATCCATAACTGATATTGCTATCTATGTACACTAAGCTTTTGTGAGGGCTTTCTGCATCATATCCTCCTGTGTGCGCTTTTCTATTTCTCATTATCATCCTTTGGGGGCATTCTTCCTCTCTCTAGGAACTGAATCCCAATCTTCCTGAGTAAATCTATTCTTTGATCAATAATTCCAGGAGTCAGAATGCTTACCCTTCAGTGCTGAAATGAATAGCTGGAGGAATGTGACAATATCTATCACATTCTACCTGCAGAACTTTGTTCTGAATTCTCTTTCTCCATCTTTCTGGAATCATTTATCATTCTGATAAAGAATGAATGTATCTAAACATTTTATATTATATTATTGCTATTGAGTTTTGGGGATGCTCATAGCTAGAAATGAAAGTCAAGGTATTTCTATTTCTTGATTTTCTAAAAGAATAAAATATCTGTTTTCCCCCTCCACTCATTGAATACATATTTACTAACTCTATCATGATTGTATGCACTTCTGTCATTTTTATTATGCCTTCCTATTTGAATATTACTTAACTGGAAGCCATGCCAGCCACTTTTAGTTGACATCCTCCTTCTCACCTTTTGTCTTTTCTCAGGTCATATTGACATTTGGTTTCATGGAGTGTCAAGAGAGATATTTACACATGCTGAGCAAGCTGTCACTCATTCCTATAAAGCTGTGAAGTATATGATGAATGTTACTGTGCACTAAGCAACCTAGCAGAGCTTGCGTTAGTCCTTTTATTAAAGATATACAAAGGGAGAGGGAAAGCAACTTAGCAAGAATGGAAATTATATATACATCAATTCCCATTGGCCTTGTGGTTTAAAAAGAAACGTCTTTCTACTACCAGCTTCAAAACACTGCTATGCAATACAGATCCCTCTAGGATTCATCTCAGGGAAAAAAAGTTTGCCTGCAGGTGGCAATTCCATTGTACTGCCTTTGTGTCTTTTGGCTTTAGTAGAATCCCTACTATTTGTATCTGTCAGAAATATCTTTCTGTTTGGTTTACATGTGGCCCCAGGGTATAGGATTTAAACATGATGAGCGGGCAAAAACAAGTGGAAGAATATGCACTCTCCCACTATACAGAAAACTATTGCCATTAATTGGTGGACTATGTGTAAATATTTAGGATCAAAGAAGGCTGCTGGTCCTAGTTGATTAAGGTTAGTTCTCTAATTAAAGGACTGCCAGAGTCAGAACCAATTCACAAAAACTCATAAAAAAAGAGGAATTTGAATTAATTAATTGGATGTTCATCTTATCACAGGGTAATGCTGGGCAGCTCTGGGCAGCTATGAAAAGTCTGAATAAGCCTGCATGCACATAGATACCATTCTCATCCCAATACAGTAACGACTCATTTCATGTAAATTGTGGTCCTTATTAAATTAGCTATTATTATTATTATTATTATTATTATTATTATTATTATTATTATTATTATTAAATGTGAGTTACCTTTCCCCTTTTAAAATACATTTCCTTTCTTTTAACAATTAATGATGCTGGTTGGCATCATCACAACAGCTTACTAGAAGGCAGTCACCCAAGATTCTTTCAAACCCAGATCTGGCCATCCTTAACCTGACTCATAGCAGTTGAAGAAAGGGGTGGGGGGGGGGAGGACCACTTTAAAAAACTTGCATTTCTGTAGATAGTACAGATATGGACTCTACATAGTTGGAAAAGCCAAGTATTTCAGGAAGATGTAAGTGGGGATATTAATAAATTAAACCAATGAGGAAGTACTGAATTCATTACCATTTGCTTGAAAAAGCAGATAGAAAAATGAATGGAAACCAATACTGTAAAGTTCCAAAAAAATGGTGTTAAGATAATGTTGATAATCCACAATTCAGTGGGCTTGCCAATATTAATTAGGTCTCAGATGTTGTGTTTTTATGTATAAAGCATAAAAAGAGTAAAAAGACATAAAGCATAAAAAAATGAAAGCAATATCAGATTTCTTCCTTACCACCACCACCATTGCAAATCCTGCTGTGCTACCTTACTATATCATAACAGTGGAGTGTTCCTGGGTGGGATGAGCAAAGAACCAGGATGTATTCAGGAGTTGATGGTAAGAGTAGAGTACAGTACAATACTGCCAGAAGAATCACCCAAGGCATGAAGATTATCCCAGCTGCCCAGCTATAGCACACAGGTATTTATATTGGTCTGATATAGAAAGATGCTGGAGGCAGATGATCACTTTAGGGCTAATTCAATTAGAATCCTGCATGGAAAAAGCTATCCCTGGCAAAAGGAGCAAGGAGCATGAGCTGATATATTATCAGTAATATATCATTACTGATATATGCTAGATAATTGTGAAAGTCAAAGAACATACACAAAAAATCAGTATGTGCTTCATTGATTATAAAAATCTTTAGCTGGGTCAATCATATCAAGCAGTAGAAAAATCATAATCCCAGATCATCTCAACATCCTCATGCAAAAATTACATACAGGTCAGGAAGCCACAATATGGACAGAATATGATGAAAGCTCTCTTATTTATGTAATTTATAAGCAGAAGCCCCAAGCCACAGAGAAGGCGGCAAGGGAAAAATTTGACTCCAAATAACATTAAGCTCTTGTTTTTTAATCAAAGACACATGAAGAATCACTGCAAGTTTCAATCCATCATCTCATCACTCTTAAGAGGATTTTTCCCCCATTTACCCTCTTTTTCCAATTGTACAGCATTTCATTTTCTCAGCAATCTGCTTTTCAAAAACCTTTGACACAAAGTTCAATTTAGATTCCATACACAGAAAACAAACTTTGGTGAAAAGTCTTCCCATGAGATAGAAAAAGCTGAATATAGAACTTGAAACTGGTTACCACCTTTAAAGCGCTCCATGGCTTAGGACCCGGATATTTATGAGATCGCCTTCTGCCACCAATGGCCTCCCACCGACCAATACCCTCCCACAGAGAGGGGCTCCTTAGGGTGCCGTCGGCCAAGCAATGTCGACTGGTGATCCCCAGCGGGAGAGCCTTCTCTGTGGGGGCACCCGCCCTCTGGAATGAACTGCCCCCAGGGATAGGCATGATCCCCGACCTGCGTACCTTCTGCCGTGCCCTTAAGACCCTACTTTTCCAACAAGCTGGACTAGCTTGACAAGAATCTGGACTAGGTGTTTTTAATTTGTGGAGCCAAAGTATTTAATTAGTTTTAAATTGTTTTTAAATTTTGTATGCTAGGTTATTTTAATGTGGCTGTACACCACCCTGAGTCCTTCGGGAGAAGGGCGGTATAGAAATTTAATGAAAGAAAGAAAGAAAGAAAGAAAGAAAGAAAGAAAGAAAGAAAGAAAGAAAGAAAGAAAGAAAGAAAGAATTTTTCTCCACCTCCTAGCACTACCATCATCCCTTGTCTTTCTTTGAGTTTTGATTTGAACTTCATGTAAGAAAACTATTAAGCATGCTGCTTACAGAACTCATATATTCTATCTAACATATTCCAAAGATTACAGCTTTATCAATATACTTGTTTTCAATGTCAAGTAGAATTAATAGGATACATCCTGAATTTTTTCTCCAAGTTCAGAATCATAGTGTAGTAAACTATGGCAGGAGATTTTCAAGTCTCCAGGCTAAAACATTCAATAAGGGTAAGGGAGAAAAGATAACATATGAATCAGATTCTTGAAAAATGAAGCTGTATGAAATGTGTCATTTTCCTAACCATCACCACCACTACTATTTCTGCTCCCCATCCTCCATATAAAGCTCAGTTAAGATAATGTACAATTACAGTTACTACAGCAATGTGGTGAGCACTGGCTTTCGGTAATTATAAATTATTAACAGCTAGGATAATAGATGTAGAGATGCACTTTTATCTCCTTTTCTTGTCTCAAAGACTTTCTTTGCATACAACATATAATCTATGTTGTAATTATTTGTTACAATAATTGGTTAGAATTATATTCGCAGGGTTTTTATAACTTCCACTCTTTACTACTACTACTACTACTACTACTACTTCTTTTCTTCTTCTTCTTCTTCTTCTTCTTCTTCTTCTTCTTCTTCTTCTTCTTCTTCTTCTTCTTCTTCTTCCTCTTCTTCTTCTTCTTCTTCTTTTTCTCCTCCTCCTCCTCCTCCTCCTCCTCCTCCTCCTCCTCCTCCTCCTCCTCCTCCTGACTGATTGACTTAACATAGTAGGTACTTCTCAGATTCACTCAGTCACCATTATGGAGGAGGCTATAAGTAGAGGGTTTCCGTAATACAAATTTTATTGATTTATTGACATTGATTTATTGATTATGCTGTCCATCTTCCACTTAAGGTAAATCTCGGTTATATACACATTATTTTAAAAAGTAATTAAAATATTAAAACTATGCAAACTAAAATTTTAAAACTATACCAAAAAAAATGAGAATTAAGAGATGGATGGGTGAGGTCTTCTTACCTCATCAACCACTCCCAGTGGTGAGCGTTCCCTTGAGGCCTCAAGCCAATTAGTAAAGCTAAATTTTTAATACCCTTCTGGAAGGTCAAAATGACAGGAGAAGTTCTCACTTCCGGTGGTATGGTGTTCCACAGGGATGAGGCCACACTAGAAAACACTCTTCTTCTTGAGCTGCCTGTCAGAATTCCTTAGCAGATGGATTCTGTAGCAGTGGGGTGGACTAATCTCCTTGGGAGGAGACAGATCCTCAGATATCCTGGATCCATGCCATATATGGCTTTAAAGGCAATAACCAACACTTTGAATTGGATTTGGAAGCAAACTGGTAATCAGTGCAGCTCACACAAGAGTGGTCTTACATGTACCACCTGGCCCCCAAACTGTGAATGCTTTTGCATTCTGCATCAGCTGCAGTTCCAAATACTCTTCAAGGGTAGCCCTAGGTAATGTGTGTTGCAGTAATCCCACCAAGAGATGACTAGGGCTTGAATGACCATGCACAAGAATTCACAATTCAAGTAAGGGTGCAAATCCCAGTTTCAAAACATTTTCTTATAAAAATTATATTTTTATGTCATGTTTCCACTATCCAGCACTTTTTGGCCCTGAAAATTGTTTTTACCCAAGTGGGAAAACTGGTTTGAGCCAAATTTGGGGTGTATTTCCCTCAGAACCTTCCCCTTTTACAATATGCTATATGTTACTAGAATTTTAAAGAATCATAAAAATTAAAAATTGCAACATGTAATTTATATTAACGTTAAATGTCTAGATCTTAAAGTAGACAAGTGTACATTTATTTTACAAATGTGTTTAATCAATGATGCAAAGGGTGCTTAATCAATCCATCCTTCCCCCATTGACCACAAGAAGATTCTTTACCCCAAGAGTTGATTCAAGTTTTTCCCTTCAGAGTAAAATAATTTAAATATATAAATATTACATAATAAGTACAACATGTACACAGTTCTTGAAAAGAATATTAATTATCAGCTACTAAAAAAAGCAACTCCACTGCTAAAAAAAAGTAGAATTTGGAAATATAAACCAATTTATGAAGGTATGTGCTGTGCATGATGAAACCTTATTTAAACTTAGATACATGACTAGAATCTAAACCTTTCAGTTATTGGATAGGCTGCCTGATTATACAAAGGATTTAATCAATACTGGATTGCAGTTTTCTGTCATTCTATGGGCTGCTGTCCAGGAAGACTAGAATACCTATTGCTAATAATGAATTTCTTGGATTAAATCTGTCTCAAAAGCAAATATTCCAGCTGAATTTAGTTGGAAAGCACCCTTCCTCATGTACAGTACATATCAACATTTCCTGTTGTGTTGGCAGATACAGGTTGGAACTCTGTGTGAATCTTCTGCATTTTCAAAGAGTTACAGTCCTGGAGGGACTTTTAATTGTATCATTATTCACTTTCTGAATGCTCTCAGTTGTAGCTTTTTATTCCTAGGAACATAAATTGTTCAGTGAATACAGTGAGTCAGGGAAAAAAAAAATCATATGCAGAGGCTTGCTTTGAGTCGGTTTCTATTTAGCTCACCAGCCACATTACACAGTCATGACTTAGAGCTCTGTTATGAATAAATAACTGTTAAATATATAACAAAGTCTTGTGGCAAGTTAAAGGAAAACAGATTTATTATGACCTTTAAGGTGCTGCAATACCCTTTCCTGTTTTTCTTTAGCATTCTAGCATGTTGCCCTCTATGGAAATTGTTAAATATAGAGATGCTTTAATATATATTGCTCTTCTTAAAAGGACAGATTTAATAATGAGACATTGGTGCAAAGAAATAAAGGGATAGGGACATCCCAAGCCTTAATATAACCATCAAGTTGTGGCAGTGAAGGTCAAGAACAATTCATTTGGTACAAAGACACAAGTCATTTCTTTCTGGGTATCTCCTTGTGCTAACTGTGTCAAAACACGACACTTTTTGCTGGTTTGTTTCTCACCAGGAGTTGCTAATTAGTGATTGGCCCAAGGTCACCTAGATGGCTTTGTGCCTAAGGTGGGACTAAAATCCAGTCTTCCATTTTTTTAGCCTGATGCCTTAACTACCACAGCAAACTGCCTCAAGTTTACTTCTCCTAAAAAAAAGAAGCCAGTACTCCATTGATTTTGCCCCAGAGAACCATGATTTGGAATTTGCTGTTCAAAATGAAAGAGCCTGGAAGCTCAGGCCTTAACTGCCCTTTGATTGGCAGTTTCTAAGGAGTTTTACATGATAGAGGCAACAGCAGATTACAAGTACATGTATCTTTCTCACAATGTTCTAGAATACCACAGTGACAAGAGCATTGCAGGATAATATGACAACATATTCAAATCAACCAGTGCTACTGCAAATAGATCAAGTTCCTGATTGGTTGGTTGGTTGGTTGGTTGGTTGGTTGGTTGGTTGAGTTTATAGGCCACCCATCCTACCTCAAGGAAACTCTGGGCAGCAAACAATTTTGTTGTTTTCAAGCTTTGAAAAATGCTCCAGCCACTGACATTATTCTGGATTTCCCACTCCCATTCCTGATTGGTCCGTTCAAATCTGCCATTCAATACTCAACATCTTGCCCATCCTTTCTCTTTTGTTTCTGCTTTCTCTACTTCCAAATCGCTGTTTGTACATGTGCATGACTTAAAATTGTAAACAATTGGTAAGGAAGTTTCCACAAAGAAGGAAAGGCAATGATACTTTAAATCTCAGAAGGAGAAAACCTAGCGAGGGATCACACTTTACCTTGTTAAACCCTCCTCTCTATAGCAAATTGATACAGGTTATTATACATATATTGTAAAGAGATAAACTTTACAGGTAGTCCTCAATTTACAACCACAGCTGAGACTGGAATGACATTGTTGAGCAAAGTGATCCTTAAGCAAAATGCCCATGTTATTGCATCTTTCAACAACTGCAATCCTAACACTCCTGGTTGGGGTTATTAAGTGATTTCATGGGTCATTAAGCAGAAGCAGTCCTAGGTAAGAAGCATGGGATGGGGAAGGGGTGATGGAGATCCTGGGATACTCTGCTCAGGAGCTAAAAATCCTCCCTGCTGAAATCAAAGCAGGATTTTCAGTTCCTGAGCAGAGACACACTTGTACACATCCTGCACCTGATCTCTCAGAGCCACCCTCATCCTCCAAGGCTCCTTTCCATATCAACTGCCCAGGGATGAAATCTACTTACCTTCCTTACTGGTTCGGAAGCATACACTGGCTGGAGAATTCTGGGACTTGAAATCCACAAGTCTTAAAGCTGCCAAGTTTGAAGACCTCTGACATAAGCAATTTTCTCCAGAGGTATAATTTCAAAACTCTCTTCTTTTCTTGATTTACTGTAGCATTTAGTCCCAAATCACTTACTTTTTGCTTGCTTACCATGAACTTTAAAAGGAAATCATAGAACTTCAGCAACTCAAATATTTGCACTCTGGAATGATTAGTAAAATCCAAATCCCAATTAACTGATAAACCAGTTGGGATTGTGAGACATGCTGAGCTTTCTTCTTGCAAATGGTTCATTACCAACCTAGGTAACATTGATAGTGCTTTGACACAAGGGAATGGGATTTACTGAATGTTTATTTGTGGCAGCTTGGGCTACCCGTTTTAACATTGTTGTTGTTTGTGTGTCATTCTCTTATTGGCCCATGCATGAATAGCAGGTTCTTTTCTTTTCTCTTTTCTTTTTTTGAGGCGGGAGTATAAAAGGTTTTGCTTCATAATGTTTTTATTTATGTCTTATTAATAGTACTTTATCTTCCAGTTTGTATTTTGAATCTTTATTCTCATGTGATTTTTCATTAAAAATTGTTCAAGTGTAACAAAGGGGGAAAAATGGCCTTAAATTTTACCCATACAGACAAATTTAACCACAATTTGAACTGAGCAACTATGACCTTTTCAAAATAAGCCTATTCCAAAAATGCAAAATAATTTCTAGAAGCTTGACATTTTGATCAATCAGCTATTAGAGACATATAAACTATTTCTAAAAACAAGCAAAGGCCAAAGAAGAAAGCAAACACATCTTCCCTTATCAACAGGCAAATAAATGGAAACCAGTGCAACAGATGAAAAATTATCTAAGATGAAACAATACAGCCATCCAAGCCAGGTAGGCTAATCAAATAGGCATTTCAACCTTGAGTTGTTCTTTATTATAGTAAGTTCTGTATAAGGGCTAGACCACATCAAATTTAGGTTATATCCTCATGATGAAATGTTCTTTCATAATGATGATGGTGGTGATAATGATGATATATCTGCAACAGCAACAAAAGAACAAAACCACTGCCCAAAGAAAATGTAAGAAAGCTTGCTGTATGTGCTGAATGGAAGATTTTAACTTGGTATCAGTGAATGGTATCTTTGAATAAGTAAGAGGCAGGCCATTGTCACTGCATGGATTTAGAAAAAAAAAGAATCTTAAAAATCATTGATTGCATGTTTTACCTTGAATCTGTAATAAAGACATTTGAAACACAAATATTTCAGGCTTTCCAATGGTGTATTGCATACATTATCATTGTAACTGAGTCCATCCAATTTGTTCCCTGTCATCTTCTTCCTTCTTTCCATCTCTTGCAGCATTACAGCCTTCTCCAGAGCTAGATTGTCACAGTTGTCCAAAGTAGGATAATTTGAACCTCATTTGTGCCTTGAGTAAGAACTCTGGTTGATTTGTCTGACGGTCCACTTGCTGCTAGAGTATGTGTGTTATGTGTTTTAAAATTCAGGCTGAATAACTTATACTTAACATAATATATTTTTATTTATTTCTTCTCTTTCTGCCTCTTGTCTTTCTTTTCTTCCTTTTTGGCTCCTTTTCTTTTTTCTTTTTTTTTCCTGGAATGCAAACTAATAAAATAGAAAGAGAAAGTAAATAATTGCTTTTTGCCATATGTAGGAATTTGCAGATAATCAAGTCAATAACAGAAAATACAGTTCTGAAAATCAATAAACAGTTTTTGTTGTTTCATCAAACAGGGAAAAATGAAATGTCCCAAATTACAAAACTCATCTGGTAAGAACAAAGAATATTATTTTTTACAAAGAACATTTTTTCTATGTGAAGGTCTCACTCTGCACCCTTACCTCCTAAAGTCCTCCGCAATGTAATTCTGACATATAATTGGAATCACCAATTTACCATTCACCAATGACAATTGTCGTAATGGTATGCAACTTCAGGCTAAATTGGAGCTAAAAATAGGCATCAAATGTTAAATAAATAGTTTGTTCATTTTCAAATATTTCCTATCAATAATATTTTGCTATAACACAGAAGCCATATTTAATGATAAGAATTTGACAGAGAAATCAATTACTGAAGATGGTCAAATATCAGCCAAACAGCCATCTGTTGGAAATTCTTTAATTTGACTTTCTGTACTGAACAAGAGGTTAGATTCAATGACTTTAAGGACTGATATTACTGCTTTTCTAACTTACGAAGAATTTGATTTTGATGGGTGTTGAAAAGCTCATTGCAAAAGACTGAAAAAGAAGACCAGATTTATGTAAGTATTTTATTGATTTGTACTCACCAGTGAAGATAAGGTTATGAAAAAGCAAATATATGAATGCATCATGACATTTTCATAGCACAGGAAAAGCAAAAAGAAGCGGTGTCTCTTTCTAAGCTTCTTTAGCATGGTCATAAATTAATGCATATTATTACTTCTTAGAATGGAAGTTCTGGAAATAATTGGTATTGTTAAGCTGCTGAAACAAGGTGCAATAATAATAACAGCTATAACAGCAAACATTTAAACTGTGAACAAGCTCAATGAGCCTAAAATGGGAAGCAACAATCAAAAGTATGTTTGCATGTTTGGTTAATGATACAACAAAAAATCTTTAAGTGTTGTTAACTTGGTAACACAGACCTATCTCAGTTTTCAAGATATCAATAATCAAATATCAATATCTTCCAAAGAGAATAATGTTTATTTCATGCTTACTATGATCCTTTTTTTTAAGATGTCTATTTCAATTTACTTTATTATTTCTGCTTCCTCTGGCAATTCATATAAAATATTGCTACCAAGCCACAGCCCTTACACAAATGACTTCTGCCCCTGATTAGGAGGTCCTTTGTAGAACTACCAAGCTTGCCAGCCATTTATTTGAATAACCCTCTTGGTATCCCAAAAGATACAGTGGCTGTAGGCAGCAAAACAAAGGAAACCAACCCAGCAGGCCACTTAATGGTTAATTCTTTGCTGATATGTCAAATTGCATTGGTTCACTGTGACTTAATCTTTGATGGTCAATTTGTAGAGCATGAAACTATTCTCCTCCATTGACTTATTCTGCTTCATTGACCCTGGCTAACTATACCTAAAAAAGGTACAAGAGAAATACTTTAAAAAGTTGCCGTGGAGGAACTCTTAGAAGAAATGACACAGTTGCAGGTGTTTTAATGTTTCTTCATTCTTCATTATAGTCTGTGAATGAATCTTTTTTTAAAATAGAATCCCAAATTTGATTTAACTAAATCATACCCTCTTCAGATCTCTCTAGTTCAAACTCTCCAATCAGGACTGAATTGCAGAAGCCTAATTACAAGTAGTAATGTACCATGGACTGATGGAAGTAAAGGGAAATAGTCTATTTCTTCCAAATGATTCATTGAAATATATGTACTTTTAACAGGAAGGAAGGAAGGAAGGAAGGAAGGAAGGAAGGAAGGAAGGAAGGAAGGAAGGAAGGAAGGAAGGAAGGAAGGAAGACAAATTATGGCATAATTAAAATTTCATGATAGTCAATTTAGCAACTTGATCTTGAAAAGAAGCACAATAGCAAATCGTGGAAAGTTTTCTATACTCCAAAGAGATTTTAACAATAATTTAAATTAGTAAGAGTTTTCTTTCACTTTAAATCAGACTATGAAGGGATTGAATTCCATCCAATAATGTGAAAACAAGGTATATGTAGTATCCTGAAAATCCATTTCATAAGCCAATCTTTTTGCTTTACATAGTATTTTTTTTTCTTGATTTTTTTCATGTAATATGGTAAGAACGATACATGGAATTTATCATTTCCCTTTCAGGGGCATTTGTAGATTGGTCTTTCTTTAAAATTCCATTCCTAGGAATACATCTGAGAAACTTTACAATAAATGGCTGAGGATTATCAACTATATGAAGAGGAGATGCTCACATAATGAATCCTCTCAACTGGTACCAGTAATTGAACCCTTTCTGGCAGGCTAATACTTCCAGTATTCATATTTTAACAAAGATAACAGACTGATCCCTTCTTTTATTTTGGCATTCAATACATTTCTTTATATTGGAGCCACAAGACTGACTTTGTCATGAATAGTCTTTATTAAATATATTGTAGAGGTATCAATAAACATCTCACAATCTATCAACTGGGATATACTCATACACATTCAATATGATTAATACTAAATTTGATATATTTTTGATACCACCTCATGTAACTGGAGTAGTTGAAGATAATTCCAGAATTTGGGACCCATATCCTCCATTTTGCAGTTTCTGTTTGGTTTAGATGAAAGAGTGGATGTTGCTGAGAAACAAAGGGCCTTTGGCACTACAAGGGCACGACTTAAGATTTAGGTGGCATGGCTATTTAGGATATGACTATGCTAAGGTTAATTTAGATTTTAAAAATAATTTTGTTAGATGTAAGATATAAGACAGATATAAATACAGGTTGCGCCCGAAAATTCCTTTGTATGTTTCAGCACAATAAGCATTTTACAGAAAAGAAATTATAAGTAAAGAAATGGCTAACATATTGTGATATATTA
This sequence comes from Masticophis lateralis, assembly GCA_030761175.1. NCBI lineage: Eukaryota > Metazoa > Chordata > Lepidosauria > Squamata > Colubridae > Masticophis > Masticophis lateralis. The sequence continues at coordinate 37,212,439 of JAUDYJ010000001.1, forward strand.
GAATTTTGTCAAGGAGCATGCAAAATAAAACCAACCAAAAACCTGGCAGCAGAAGGCTATACTTGTCAATGGTTTTCTTATACACAACTGCTAGAAAGATTTAAAATAAATGAAATAACTTTTGGTTTTGAGAATTCCAAGATTGAGTTTCAAATAAAATTGTCTACAAATGATGAGCATGTTAATGCTAAAATGTATAGACGTCTATTGAAATTTGAAACAGAAACGAAATAATGTATGATGAAAATGAGCTAAAATGTTTGGTTACAATATAAAAATGAAAAAGTAGCAGGATATGTGGTTGAAAGGATTGGAATTTACAGTATATTATAATTTTAAAGAATTTTTTTAAAATGATATATCATTAGTATTTGTCACAGGAAAAAAGTGTCTAGATTGCTTAAAGATACTTCAAATTTATGTTAGAAATGTAAAAAGGGAGGACATTTTACCATGCTTGGTAATATGCAAAAAAGCTAGAAAATTTTGGACTCAATTACAATACATTAATTTAAAAGATTTTAAAAGTTAATTTACAGTTGAAACCAGAGGCCTTTCTATTGGAGGTGATAGATAAATAGATGGCGGGGGGGAAGAGTCATGGGATTTTGTTTTTGTAATGATAACTGAAGGGAGATTATTATATGTACAAAGGTGAAAAAATGATATAATCCCCAAAGGAGGAATGGATGGTGAAGATGATGGAGATGGCAAATAGATAGCTTTGATCAGAAAAAGAACATTAATTAAATTCAATACTGACTGGAAACACCTTATAGATTTTTTTGCATGAAACAAAAGCAAAATGAAATATGATATATGGTTTTGATTATTAGAAAAAATAAATTATATAAAAATGTATGTCATGGTATAACCATAGAGAAAATGTTAATTTACAATCTGTATCTCTTAACATCTGTAAAAAAAATCGGGAACTACTTCTTTGTAGATGTGTTGTAATTTTCCTTTACTTTTGGCATTGGCTTTGGCTTCTGGATCTTTTTTCCTCTTTTCTACATATTAGTTCTTAGTTTTTATCTTTCTTTTTAAAGATTTTAAGATAGATGGGATTTTAAGATAGATGGGTAGGATGGATGGATGGATGGATAGATAGATGAGAGAGAGAGAGAGAGAGGGAGGGAGGGAAAGATTAAAGACCCTGATCTTCAAATGAATGGAAACAAGAGGGAACAATAAATTAAAAGAGAATGGATTGTTACAAATTTAGTCAGAGCAATAGAGGTTATATCAGCAGAACAATGGAGGTCAGATTTCTTTCAGCTGATAGAAATAATTCTACTTTGGCTGAATCACATTCAGTTGCAGCTCTACAAACCATAAAAGCAGTATCCAAAATTAATTAATATTGAATCAGCAAAACATGTTTCCAAATGAGGATGCGTGAGATCAGGCTACCAAAAAAAAAAAAAAAAAATCTGTGTTCATATGATTCAACATGAATTTGCCTATACTTGCTGCATCGAATACATTTTGAGTGTTACAAAATATAATGAGTATCACATATTTAACCCTGGACATATTTCTGGCTTAATGTATAGGTTATATACATTAGGTTGAAACCTGTGTAGGTTGCAATCACTACCCCAAATTAATATAATAATGGCACGCAAAGGCTGCAGATGGTAGCAAAATAGCTACATTTTTTTTAAAAAAAATTAATTGATATGCCACCCTTCTCCGGAGACTCAGGGCGGCTTACAATGCATTAAGCAATAGCCTTCATACTTTTGTATATACCTGCTTAGTAGGGCTTTCGCCTCCCCCCCAAATGGTGTCCTTTTTTTATACAAAGTCAACTTATTGCCCCCACAACCTGGGTCCTCATTTTACCTATCTTGAAAGGATGGAAGGCTGAGTCAACCTTGAGCCTGGTGAGATTTGAACTTACAGTAATTGCAGGCAGCTGGTATCACTTTAGCATTACTTAAGCTGCTGCACCACCCAGGCTCTTGCCAACAAAAGCTACAAAACTGACCTAATATGTTCAGTATATGCCTGAAACAGAAAACAGTTAATACATGTGAAAAAAAAATGGTGATGAGAAAAGATTTATGCTTTCCTGATCTATTACTTCACAAGCATATTTGTGAAGTCACACTTCCCTAAAACTGTAAAACTAGAAAGACATTTTGGATATCCTCTATAGAAGAATTAAGAGTATTTTTACCACTTGAAGGAAATCTGACGTATGTGGATCTATCCCTGCATAGGGCAGAAACTGGATAATTCTGGTATTGTAGTACCAATAGCTGTTATCATCCCAGGCAAATGTATTGGGTGAGACTTTCATAATTCAGGGACCACCATGTATTCATTTACCAATATTGTAACATATTCCAGCTGTCCTTACTTATGAGGGATGATATGTGCAGGTTCAGTCTGGAGAAATCAAGATGATAATTTGCAAATGTTTATACCACATGTAATTTAATATTGATACAGTGACACAGTCACGTCAGTCCTTTTTCCCCTGAATCCTAAGATAAATCTGAAGAGGTGGGAGGATGTAACCTGACCTCATTGGAAGTGTTTGCAAGCAGATGTAGCTGAACTTGCAAGATGCTGTGCTATTTCCCATTCTCTTTTCCTACCCAATGACTGCTGTGCAGATGGTAAATGTTGCCGAATGGGGTGTGAGTTTCTGCTATTGCTATTCTATAAGAAATAGAACTGTATCCGCTGGGAAATTAAGAGCCCTATTAAATGGGATTAAGTTTTGCTTTGTTCCATTTTGTTTTAAGGAAGCTGCGAGAGTCAACTTGACTAACTGTCTCTGCTTCAGAAGCCGGTACAATCCGGGCTATTGCAGAGTAACAAATAAAACACACAGCAGGCATGCAAAGGCCTTCAGCAGTGTATAATTTGTATAATTGTGGGTGAACAGGGTGAGGCAATAATGCTTGGTGTGAGAATTAATGGTCTGTAAGAAAGTGAGGCTTCTTTTTTTCTCTCAGTATCATTGGGTGTGTTTCAGGGGAGACTCTCAGTGACTACAGTGAAGTGAATAGTATCTACACTTTATTATGGGGATGTTTTTGCTTCTTCTGACTTTTAACTCACAAAGTAATCAGTGGTGGGTTGCTACTGGTTCTTCCCAGTTCGGGAGAGCCGGTAGTGGAAATGTTCATGTGTTAGCCAACCGGTTCGCTCCGACCATCAGCTGGGCCCTCCTGCCTGCCCCTGCGCTATAGGTACCTTTTTTTTCCTTTGTTTTTAGCACAGCTGAAAGGCGCAGCAGAGTGGATTGCCATGCCTCAGTTGTTCTGGAAATCAATGCGCATGTGCGAAGTGAACCAGTGGTAACACTGGTTGGAACCCACCGCTGAAAGTACTTTGAGAATAGGACTGTGGGGTGGGATGCATGTATAAATTAATTGCATAATTTTACTTTTGTGTGGCAATAGGAAAATTGATGTATCCTGATCACCACTCACTCTGGTGATTTCAATATGTGTGTGTGTGTGTGTGTGTATGTATGTATATGTATATAATATGTGTGTGTGTGTGTGTGTGTGTGTGTGTGTGTGTGTGTGTGTAGGTCTTTGGTTATTCAGGTTTTCTCCTGCGTAAAATTGGAAGTGTCTTGGCAACGTTTCGATGAAGTCTCATTCATCATCTTCAGGCTGGTGTTTTTGGCTTCGTGCTTCTAGGAGCAATGTGTGATCTCAGCTGTTTCTTCCTTTTAACTGCTAGTGGGGGTGTGAACTGATTGGGTGGGAGCTTGCTGTGTTCTGATAGGGTGGCAGTGTACTCTGATTGGTTGGGGGATTAGCTGTGCTCTGATTGGATAGGGGGTTGGCTGTGCTTGGGTTAGTCTGAGTTGCAGGGGGATTTGAGCTGGTGAGCTGCATTGCTGTTGTTTGGCTTCACATTCATGGTTATGCCACATCTTCATGGCAGGTGTCAGTCTGCTTCATGTATGGATTGGAGGGGTTTAAAGTGGCTAATTGCTTCCGGTCTGTGGTCATGCCTCATCATCGTTTGAGTCTGCTTTCTGCGTGGATGTGTGGTGGTGACATCCTGTGTGGCCCTTGTGAGTGTGGGTCTGGTGTCATTCCTCGTGTTAGGGACTCGTTTGTCTATAAGGGTGGGTTTCCAAATGGCTGATAGGCGGGAGGTATCATCTTGTTTATTCATGCTGTGTGGGCATTTTTCTGTCTCGATGGCTTCTCTGATCATTCTGTTGTTAAAGTGTTCAGTTTTGGCGATAGTTCTGGTCTTTTTTAAGTCAATTTCATGTCTTGTGGCTTTAAGGTGTTGGACCAGGGAAGAAGTTGGTTCCTCTTTTCTGACTGAGTTCTTGTGTTCTTCAGTGCGTGCACTTATTTTTCTGTTGGTTTGTCCAATGTATGTGGTGGGGCAGGTGGGGCATGAGATTTCATAGAAATCCTGAATAACCAAAGACCTACATACAAAATCCCGAATAACCAAAGATCTACGCTTAGCTGACGAACAACACCTAAAAACCGAATTACACACCCTCACTAATGTACTAACATCCAATGGATTCCAAAGAAATAAGATTACCAACCTAATACTAAAAGAATCCCCACTAAAATCCAAGACAGAGAACAAGAAAATGGCAAAGCCATCCTCCCATACATAAAAGGTACCACAAACAGAATCAGCAAGATCCTCCACAAACACAGCATCAAGACAGAATTCTGCACAAACCAAAAAATATCCATCATCCTAAGAAACCCCAAAGACAAAATTGAGTTAGAAAATCAAGGAATATATGAAATCCCATGCACTGCCTGCCCCACCACATACATTGGACAAACCAACAGAAGAATAACTGCATGCATTGAAGAACACAATAACTCAGAAAAGTGGAACCAACCTCTTCCCTGGTCCAACACCTAAAAGCCACAGGACATGAAATTGCCAACTCCCCATCCAATCAGAGCACAGCCAAGCTCCCAACCAATCAGAACACGCCGCCACCCAATCAGAACACAGCCAAGCTCCCACCCAATCAGTTCACACCCCCACTTCTTCCTTCTTCTTAAAAGGAAGAAACAGCTGTGAACACACTTTGCTCCTAGAAGCACGAAGCCGAGAACACTAGCCTGAAGATGACGAATGAGACTTTGTCAAAACATCGCCAAGACACTTCCAATTTTACGCAGGAGAAAACCTGAATAACCATATATATATGTATGTATATGTATATGTATATGTGTGTATGTATATATCTATATATAGGACTACATGCAGCCTATAAATATAAAAAACATGTGGCCAGGTTGACAAAAATATGTGCCCCTTGGGAAACTAGCATCATTTAGTTGGCAAAGCATTCTAACAAAATTAACTGGCAGTCTAGAAGTCAAGCACCAGCTCCATTATTGAGATGTGGCTGATGAAAAAGGGAGGCTCGTCTACCTCCAAATGGAATCAGTGTGAATTTAATGAAAAACACCACCCAGGACTATTATTGTTGTTGTTGTTGTTGTTGTCTTTTAATGACCCCATAATCCTTTGGGGTCAAGACAACTGAATTGAGCTGAGTGTTTACTGTTGGATGCCCTTCCTATCGCCAATGCAGATTTGCAGCAGATATTTTCTCATTGTGCCGAAAGAGAGAAATATCTGCCACCACCTAGGATCAAACACACAGCCTCCTGATTGTGAGGTAAGATCTCTACTTCTAGGCCACTGCACCACTCACAACACAGGACTATTATGCCTATTCAATCAATCAATCAATCAATAAACAAAGTTCATACCATCCAATTTTCTCTTGTTTTAAAATGAATGTTTAGCTGAAATAAGAATATGAATGCTGAAAATATGTCAGTAAGACCTATAATACAAAATTGTGATACATAATATAAAATCCAAATCAATCAGCAGCCTGGTGATATCACCTGCTTCTAAAAGGATGGCATTTTTCAACAATATAGCAAAAGTCCAGAGATAAGCTAAATAACATGTATGGACTCCAGGTTGACAATCCAAGCAGTGAATATTACTTACAGAATTAAATTAACCAATAGTATATTTAGCAAGATATTAAATTGTCAAAATTACCTAGGGTTCTTAAAGCTAACAAGATTTCAGTAATCTCATGAAAGATTTTTAGGTGTTTAGGTTTTAGTCATTCTTATGTGACATCTTGCAAGTTTTTAGAATGAAAATATTAAAATTTTATGAAATTAGGTTGTTCATGAAGTTACAAGTGTTTAATGGCAGTAATTGGCTCTGAAATTTCTGTCACTAAGTGATCATAAAATGCTATATCATGTCACCAATCTGCTTAGCAACAGCAATCCTTTCAGTCTGTTGCTGTCATTGAGGATTGTCATTAAGTATGGACCCTCTGGTGATTGCCTGCTGGCCTTCAGTAAGCAAAGTCAATGGGGAAATTGGCAGGAAGTTGCAAGTTCTGGGTAGCTTCCAAGAAGGCTGGCAAGCTGGATGCTAGCTGCTATAGTGCAAATGTAGCCATACTAGGGGTGGCTGCTGGTGGCTGTGGGCTGTCCTTGTCAGATGGAGTGACTTACAGGGGTAATTTGCAATCTTCCCTATTGGCTTCCCCATTGACTTTGCTTGTAGAAAGCAGCAGGGAAGGGTACATGACAGTGATCACATGACCACAGGATGCTGCAATCATCATAAGTGCTATTTGGCTGCCAAGTGCCCAAATTGTAATCATAGGGGTGCTGAGAGAGCTAAAATATCAAGAAACAGTCATAAGAACCATTTCTTTGTTGATGTTGTATCTTCTGCTAAATGAGTGGTCATTAAGGTGGCACAGTGGTTAGAGTATATTACTGCAGCTACTTCAACTGACTGCTAGTTCAGCAGATCAGCAGATCAAATCTCACTGGCTCAAGGTTGACTCAGCCTTCCATCCTTCTGAGGTGGGTAAAATGAGGACCCAGATTGTTATTTATTTATTTATTTATTTATTTATTTATTTATTTATTTATTTATTTATTATTTCAATTTATAAACCGCCCTTCTCCTTGCGGACTCAGGGCGGTGAACAGCCAGAATAAAACATGGTATACAAAAGTTAAAAACAATTAAAAATTATTAAATATTATTCGGCCGAGAATTAAAACAACCCATTGGGGGCAATATGTTATTTAGTATACTGTCAATTGTTGTAAGCCGCCCAGAGTCCTCGGAGAGTGGGTGGCATAGAAATATGATTAATAAAAAAAATGATTAATAACTGAGGATTACCTATAGAGGCTCTTTGGAAAAGTGATGCCAGGTTATGATGTGTGATCACATGTAAGATATACATTCAGAGCACTGGTGGGTTCCTCCTGGTTTGGCCTGGTTCGGCTGAGGCGGTAGCGGTGATGATATGACGTCACCGAACCAGTTCTCTTTGTTCGGCAGCTGGACCCTCCCACACACACACACACTGTGTTATTCTTACCTTTTATTTGGCCCCACCCCCAATTTTTTGCTGCCTCCCGAGTCCCAGCTGATCGGCTGGAAAGATAAAACCTGTTTATCTTTCCGGGGCTTCAAAGGACCACCCTACAGCTTATCAGTGTTAAAAGGCAGTGTGGTGGTAGACCAGTGTGCTCGAAAAATGAATGGGTAGACCAGAACGCTCCAAAAACAAATGGGTAAACCAGGATGCTCCAAGAACAAATGGGTAGACCAGTGTGCTCGAAAAATGAATGGGTAGACCAGAACACTCCAAAAACAAATGGGTAGACCAGGACACTCCAAGAACAAATGGGTACCGGTACAGCTCTGCGAACAGTTAAGAGCCTGGTAGACCAGTACTTCTGCTAAATCCTAAAGAATTGTCACATGACCATCAAACCATGCCCATAAAATAAGCCATGCCCACAGAACTGGTAGTAAAAAAATTTAGAATCTACCCTGATTCAGAGATGGAGTTCTCTATTGGTCTATGGGTGGTAAGAACATTCATTCTTTCATCTGGAAATTATTGGATGGTCTGGAATTCTAAAAGATACCCCACCCCTTTCTGTGGCCTAATAGCTTAGATTGCAGCCTTTGTGTCTTGGTCATTTTTGGATGGCTCAGTTTCTGTTTTGCAGTTAACTGTGCAAGGAAGAAAATACTTATAGGATATCTGCTCCTTTCTGCTTTTATTCTTTTGCAGCTTTCATCAAAGCCCTGCCAAATCCTTTCCAGATTTAACAAGACAACAGCATCAAAGTAGACCATGCTCCTCTTTGCAAAAACAGCCATCCTTCGTCTACTAATGAGTGAACTCGCCTTGTTTTAAAAATTGTTGGACTAATAAAAAGCCATTTAATCAGTTCTGAGTTAAACAGGGTTCAGGCTAATAAGTACAAGAGCTAAGAGAAACTAAAACTCTGCTTAACAAGCATGGCCATTGCAAAAGGTTTCAAAGCTGGGTAGTTTATAAGGTCTCAATTGAAATAATTTGTTATTAAATTAAAATATACCCTGGATGCTTAGATATTAAATTAAACATATTGAAATAGTTAAGGGGACTTTCCAGTTCTTAAAATTCTTATTATTTTATAATAATTTATTATATTTTTACTTCTGTGATAGGCTTCTTCCTTTTTCTGGATCAAATTAAAAATGCTAGAATTCTGTAACAGTGGAGCATGTAATTTATTGGACACTTTTTGTCCCCAAAACTAATTGCAACTATCTGTTCATTCTCATAAGAAGGTTTTAATTAAACAGTGTTCTAATTTATTTTACTGTTAAAATATAGATTAGAAAGTGATTGCCATATCACCCTATAACTTGCCCAATATGCATATGGTTAGTTTATAAAACAAACAGTGCAGAAAGGAAAGGAAAGGAAAGGAAAGGAAAGGAAAGGAAAGGAAAGGAAAGGAAAGGAAAGGAAAGGAAAGGAAAGGAAAGGAAAGGAAAGGAGAGGAAAGGAAAGGAAAGGAAAGGAAAGGAAAGGAAAGGAAAGGAAAGGGCTAAGAGTGAGGCTAGAGCTCTCACTGTCTACAGTTCAAAAGAAGGCTATGAAGAGAATACAACAAATGTATTAGTGTACTTTACTCCGAGTACTCTTCTCTGTTTCAGAGAACAATGCAAAGATTTTTATTTTTGTTTAAAATGGGCTTTGGATAGTTGAAAGGGGTGTGAAATGGTTTCTTTGGATCAAATACAACTGAAACTGTTTTATTACTTCTTTAAATTTTCATTCTTTTAATTGATATTTTATTTAATAGATGCATAAAGTTTGAACTAGAGCAAATCTGAAAAGGCAGATAAAATGTGTGAGAGAGAGAGAGAGAGAGAAAAAGAGAGAGAGAGAAGGAAAAGGAGAAAGAGGGGGGAGGGAAGGAGGGAGGGAGGGAGGGAGGGATCTGGGACTTTGGGTGATGTCATTCTCTGATCCTAGGAATGAAAGTGGACATTTTCAAAATATTGCAGAGAAAGAACACATGAATATTTTCATGTTATCAAATATGTGATTAGCAGTCTCTCCATTAAATCAAATCCTGATTTAAAATGTTCACCGATAAGTGAGGGCCAAGGGACACATGTCCACTTTCCCAAATTCTGGAATCTAATTTCTTGTATAATGTCTGTGGAACTATTCAGTTATCCAGGTTATGGTTGTCCCAAAGGTGCTTTTTCAAGAGGCAACAGGACTTTCTTGTTTTTGTTTGAAGACATTTCACTTCTCATCCAGGAAGCTTCTTCAGCTCTGACTGGATGGTGGGGAATGGAAGGATTTATATTCCTGGCAGGCAGCTGGTTATTTGCATTCTTTTAGAGTCATTGAGGCCACTTGGAGGCCTCTTGAAAAAACATCTTTGGGATAATTCCTTGCTCATTTCAGTAAATCTGCCTATTTTGAATACATGAGAATACATCTTTTTTCCTTGAATGTGAGCTGCTTTAAAGAACTAGATCCTTTGGGGAATTCCATCTGATATTGCAGCATTTGATCATTGCTGGATGAGTGCACAGAAATTTGGCAAGAAGTAGTAAAGGAAGGAAGAGGCAGAGGAGAAGGAAGAAGAGAGTGGAAGCAAGCAGGTGGAGAGATTGCTGACTATTTCCTGAATTCTTCTGATTGATTGTTAATTGTTCCCCAGAGTGCTCCTGATTTTACACCCTGCTGCTGATGGCTGTCAATTGTCCACTGTTTGTTTTCAAGCATTGTTTGCTGTTGACCTAGTTGAGGCAGCTTCAGGGGACATATAAGGAAGCTAGCTCCTCTGAGAATGAGCTCACTTAGCAAGCAAATAGGAATGTAGCAGGGGAGTATGGCAGATTAAAAAGAACATAGGAGGGTTGGAAACTTTTAAAATTAAGGTACTGGAAATACAATTGCATATCTTTCCAATGAGAAAAAAAAATGAGGGCAGCACTGGAAACTGTGGATGCATAGGGAATTTTTGATGAAACTCAGGTTTGAAAAGAACATGTATAGGAAATGAAAGATGGGTATAATCATCCCGGAGATATAGCAGCAAGTAGCTAATATCTGCAGCGAGAAAATTAGAAAGGCTAAAGCACAAAATAAACTTGGGCTTGCAGTGAGACTAAAGCAACTATAACATCAAAAGGCATTTTGGCAACGTCAGTGGTAAAAGGAAGAAAAAAGATGGCACAGGCTTGCTGATAGAAGAGGATGGCAGAATAATAACAGTGATGGGAAGAGAGAAGATTTCCTCAATTCATTCTTTGCTTTGGTCTTTTCACCAAGAGAGAACTGTTCAAATGGACTTAAGAATATTATCACTGGATAATACAGAGCTGGTGAATAATCACTACCAATAGTATATCAATGCTTTCAAACCACACTAGAAAAAAGTTTTAGGTGGTATATTGCAGACTCTGTTAAGGCTTTGTATTGTTTGACATATTTATAAATGTATTGAATGAGGTTTTAGAACATTTAGTTATAAAATTTGCAGATGATAAGGATGGTCATAGGGGACAGCAAAATCTCAGAGCAGTGAGCAGCATGGCTACCTGGGAAATTCTGGAATATGAAGTTCACTCATTTTAAAGCTACCAAGGCTAAGAACACTGCCTTACAAGACAGAGTCAAGATTTACGAGGATCTTGAAAAGCTGGACCAATGGACAGAAATGGGCAAATAATTAATGTTAATAGAGAGAAATGAAAAATTTTATATTTGGATAGGAAAAAAGTAAAAGTATAGGATGAGACGAAGCAGCAGGACATGCAATATATACAGGTTACTTACTTACTTACTTACTTAACCATCTTTATTATTTTTACAAATAACTCAAGGTGGCAAACATATCCAACACATCTTCCTCCTATTTTTCCCAGAACAGCAACCTGTGAGGTTGGTAGCACTGAGAAAGAATGACTGTCCCAAAGTCATCCACTTTCATGGCCGCTTTCATGGCTAAGATAAGACTTAAACTTGCAATCTCCCACTTTCTAGCCTGATGCCTTAACCACTTAACTTGAACATGAATCAGCAATATAATGTAACTGCAATAAAGGAAATGCCAAAAATAGAAGAATAATGTCAAGATCAAGAACAGTCATTGTTCTCTCACCCTGTATGGATTGTTCTCTCAACCTGTATGGATGAGGTTCTGGGCATTGCATTTTAGGATGCCTGCAGAAGTTCTGAACACTCCAATACTGGAAATTTTTAAGATGATGTTGGATAACCATCTGGCTGAAGTGGTGTAGGGTTTCCTACCTAAGCAGGGGGTTGGACTAGAAGACCTCCAAGGTCCCTTCCAACTCTGTTATTCTATTCTAAACATTTTGTTTGTTCCTGTGAATTGCTTTTCAGCTGAATATATACCAAATTATTCCAGGGGGTGGGGTGGGGGGAGGAAACAAATATTTTGAGAAAAAGTAAACATAATGGTGCAATTAAATAATTAATTAACTGTACAAATGAAATCTTTGAACACATTTGCATGAATCTCTCATCTATCAACCTGTCTTTGACAAGAATGTTCTGATCAGGAACAAATACCATATAACTGATTTCTTTCTTCTTCTTTTTTAAAATCATGATTAGGAAAAGGAATGACATGCTGCTTGACTTAGTCCCTCTCTTTCTACTTGCCTGCCTGCTTGCCTTCCCCTAAAAAACAATAATCTTTATTCTAGGCTGCCTTCCTGAAGGTGCTTAGTCACTCCACCTCAACTCGACTTTAATAAAAAATATTCTAGTAGAAATTTGCCAACATTTAAGACTACATTGAAGGGCTAGAAATTAATTCCAAATAAAGCTCCCTAGGATTAAGTGTGCATGAGTCTGGTTATAATGCTCTGTTTTAAACCTGTGCATCTCTGTGGCTGTTTCGCTATATATGCAGAGTCAAAAATAAAAATGCAAAATATTTGGTTAAGCAAACTTTTATTCATTGCAAAATGAGGCTATATAATGTATGCATGATTGGCACACAAGTATATGGTTGGAATACTTAGCAGCTGTTCTGCAAGCTGGAGTGGGGATGGAAAGGGATGAAAAGGGAGGGAGGGAGGGAGGGAGGGAGAGGGAGAAGGAGAGGGAGAGGGAGAGGGAGAGGGAGAGGGAGAGGGAGGGAGGGAGGGAGGGAGGGAGGAGAGAGAGAGAGAGAGAGAGAGAGAGAGAGAGAGAGAGAGAGAGAGAGAGAGAGAGAGAGAGAGAGAAGGAAGGAGGTGTATGGCTGGCTGCAGTTCAGCCATAATACCCAGACTGCTTATTCTACATAGTCAGCATGTATGAATAGTGTGGTGATAACTCATCATATTGAGCTGGTCATAAGCTAGCTGGAAATTTTAAAAAGAAATAAAACAAACTCAGTGAATAGATTATAGATGATGATGATGATGATGATGATGATGATGATGATGATGATGATACACATGGGCACATGACAGGAGAGTTCATTTCCTCAGGAGTGGCATGTATCTTTCCCATTGTTTACACAGGCACTAAATATATTCTGAATCCAACTCATCTAATCTCAGCCAATCACAGGCAAGTTACTCAGGCTGAGGAAGCAAGTCAAGAAAATTCCTTCTGTAGACTCAGTTGCTTCTCTAGGCTATTTAGTCTATTGTTGGTTCTCTAGGTCACCTTAACCTTTGCGGGCTGTCTTCCTGTTGTTTAGCTTTTATGAATCTACCATCTATTTCTTAATAATCTTCCATCCAGGAACTAACCATACCTGACACTGTTAAACTTTTGTTCTGAGTTCTGAAATGTACTGTACATGATCAAGGTGTTTCTGTTGTACATCTGCAAAACTTAATTTATTGAAATAAAAGATGACAGAGCTTTGACAGAGCAAAAGCAAAATCCATTAAGTTCAAACCATAACCTTGCCTAAAAATTTCCTTTCTTTTTTGTTAGCTGGAGTAAGCACATCGATGCCCCAAAAATATTTCAGTCATTTCAAAATGACTGCTCTTCATTTTGCTTTTTTTAAATGTAGGGTTTTTTTTTTTTTTCTGAAAGGTGAAAAATATTTTAAATTCTCAGTTAGGGTATGGAGCTTGGGGCATATTTTAATTGTCAATGGTCAAACATGCAAGCATCCTATGTTTTACCAGGCAATAATATTTCCAATGACATCCAGGGATTTTTAAGGAAAGTGTTATTTTGTTCATTAAAAATAAGCTATTGTATCCAGTGTTTGTCTCTCTGTGCAATATCCCCTTTTCCAGGTTCCCAGAACAAATTTATAGAGGGCAAAATGGCTGTAAAGAAAAGAGGAATTAGTATCTAAACTGGGTCAGTCCAGGGCCAGAGCTTCAGTCTTCCAAGCTTTCAGATTCAAAGGGTGTGAGAGAAGTTCCCTGAGGATGGGCCCCAGCACAAATCCAAAAATTCAGAAGACTAAATCTCTGGTCCTGGTGGGTAATCCAGATTGGATCCTGCAACATTATCCCAGGACATGTATATTTGCCTTCATTTGTAAAAGAGGGATCAACTATAGCTTCTGCTGGCAAAACAGCCAGCAGAACCAATCAAATAAGGATGGTACTGAATTATGGCTCTGATTTTTCAATAAAAAATTACCTAAAGTCCATCAATTTATTTAAAAAAGAAGATAAAAATCTCTCCTCTCTTTTTCCTGACATTTTGAATGGATATAGGAAAAGCAGAAGGTTCTCTATTCAGTGAAATCTGAGGGAAAATCCTTGATTTTTTAAGGATTGGCCGTAATTCACAAGGGATTTTTTCCCCCCATAATCTGAAGTGCGGGGGGGAATCAAGATTAGGAGGACAAGGAAAATGCAATTATGTGTGCTTTATGTGACTTTTAAAACCCTTCACGTTTCATGAAAATATTGATGAAACCACAGTCTCCAATTTATCTCTGGAGGTACTAAGATCTAAAAGAGACTTCCATTCAGATTTCAGGCTTCAAGGAATAATACTTTGGACCCTGAAGTCAGAATTTTAATCGTTACTCTACACCAGGGGTCAGCAAACTGTGACTTTGGAGCCATATGCGGCTTTTTGGGCCCTCTGCTGTGGCTCCCTGTCATGTGATCCCACCATTGGCTGGCCCCGCCCCTCACCCTCCCCTACCAGTCACTCCTCGCGTGGCTTGAGAAGGTAAGGGCGACAGCAGGGGATGGAGAAGTGGCTTGGGCAGGGAGAGAGAGATACAGAGTGGGGGGGAGGGAGGGGGGAGAGAGAGAAATGTTAAAAGGGTTTTGTGGTTCCTGGCATTTTGTAACAACTGGGTCTCTGTCCTAATGACCGGCTTGATAGGCATGGCTGGGGAACTCATGTGACTGGTGGAAGTGAGTGACATTGAGTTGGCCACGCCCACTGAGGTTTTGTGGCTCCCGGTGTTTTCTTTTCTGTGGGAAACCGGCCCAAATGGCTCTTTGAGGTTGCAAACCCCTGCTCTACACAATTAAAGTTTTTTTTTTAAATTTTAATACACATTTTTGGAGCAGCATGATCTCCTAGATATGAGATATACCCCAGGTCGGTTACTTTTTGGAAAACAATTATGACACAGTTATTCCAACAATTTGAGGGGAGGGGGTAGGCTAAAGGGCTATTTTTGTTCCCCCCCCCTTGAGGGGGGAGGTTTTATATGTTATGATTCTTCTTCAGTGGATAATTTTTATTGCTGTATTGTTTTTCATCCTAGTATTATCTGAAGGTCTGTAAGATGCTAAGAGTCAGTCATGAATGGAGTAGTGGCACAAAGAAATACATGAAACATATGGGACCAAATCTGAATTTAAAACCTTCCAAATTTTTTGCATCAGGAAGGTCTAGATTCCATGCCAGAAATTGTATTATTTTTCTTTACACAAATTAAAGCTGTGTGGTATACTTTAAAGTGTACACTTTCCTTAATGTTCACATACTTAACATTTAGTTGTAATTATGCAAATATATACTACATTTGTTATGCACATTTTCTAACATTTGTGTCACCCTTTACAAACAACAAATAACAAGTAAATAAAAAGGTGAAGGAGTCAAAATAAAAGAGGAATGAATTAATCTCTTTTAAATACTGTTGAACTGAAGGAAAATCTATCTATGGCCTCTGAACCACTAGCAAATTCTGGATTGCCTTTTTATAGTCCTTCCAATAACTGGATTTTGCCTGCTTACATAAGGAATGCAGCCTCACCCTCATTTTACATCCTGAGAGCAGCCAACAAAAACAGCTGTGCCATCGAACCACAGACACAGACACTCTGTTCAAAATTCACCTTTTGAATATATCAAGCAAACTAGGATGAATATCTTTCCCTTTTGTGTACAGAGATAATTGACTTGGATTAATGCTTGGTATTTTTCAGTATATATATTTTTTTTGTCAGAGACCTAGAATATGGCAGCAGAATGCAGTGCAGCAGACTAGATATTATAATGGAAAAATGTATGCAAACATTAAAGGATACAGTATTCATAGTATCAACATTTACATATTGCAAATGTACTATATCTAAAAGAGAAAAAGCTTTGTCTTTTAATATTAGGGAAGCTGGTAATTATAGACTTATTTTGGTTTACTTTTCACCTGGTACAGTTCAGTGGTTATACCTATTCAGAAACCTCTAGGGCCTGGTTCTGTATGAATTTCTTGTTATGGCTGCAACAAGGTAATGAGAAAAGAGTATGTTCCCAGGCAATAGAAAAAAGATCACAATCCTATTCCAGCTAAATCTATATATTGAATCAACTGGAGATATTTCTAAATAATTTAATTCCTTTATATTTCACTTACTAATAGGTATTCAGTATGATATATTTAATTTTAATTTCCCAACTCTTGTTTCGTGCTAATAACAAGAAATATTTTTTTTAAAAAAATTAATTTGCCTTTGGATGCCAAGGAGCAGAAGTTTTGGCAGAACTCATTTAGGAAATCTCACACAAATTGATTGAGATAATGGACAATGGTATAAAAACTTGAAAGTTCATGTAGATGTGAAGCAGCAGCAGGGAGAGGAACAGAACCATGAGGCATCCCATAACTGAGTGGCTTCAGACTCAAACTTTCTCTCCCATCAACAGTGACTGGAATCTGCCCTGAAAGAACTAGCTCTGGTTTCTAGCCTGATGCTTTAGCCACTCCACCAGGCTGGCTCTAGAATCTCATGCCTTTAGGATCCATTATATTTGTAAGCTGCCGTAAGGTATGCATTTCTAGAAATATATCAGACATAGTATTAAGATAAAGTTGTATATTTTCTTTTTATGTACACTGAGAGCATATGGATCAAGACAAATTCCTTGTGTGTCCAATCACACTTGACCAATAAAAAATTCTATTCTGTTCTGTTCTGTTCTGTTCTGTTCTTTTCTGTTCTAAAGGAAACAATTTGGTGTAGTGATTAAGACATCAGGTTAGAAATCAGGAGAGTTCTAATTCTGCCTTAGGCATGAAGCCGAGCAGCCAGCTGACCTTGTACCAATCCCTCTCGCTCAGCCCTAGGAAGCAAGCAGTAGCAAACCACTTCTGAAATTTCACCAAGAAAACCACCACTTCTCCAGGCAGTTGCCAGGAGTCAACCCTGATTTAAAGGCACCTATAATAGGTCAAATTAAATATTACTAAATATATAGATGCAAATTTACTAGATGTAAATTGATGGTTAAAACTCCCATTAAGTCTTTGGGGCATGATTAATTTTGTCAAAATGAATATCTCATTGAGATTAATGTGTATTCTAAGAGGGATTCCAATATTAATTCCTATTAGATGCTTTACATAGATAAGTTAATGAGAAAATTGTTATGGCAGTCTAAAATCCCTCAAGCATTCTTGGCCAAATTGAGGTTACCTTAGAAAGATGGCAGCTTCAACCTACAAGATTTTCAACTACATTTATTTTAACATCTGTATTATCTTGGAAAATACCTTTTATGTTTACACCTTCTTTGGACTGTTGTGGGAAAAATGTCTACCTTAGTAAGGAATCAAAACATTTGGAGATAAATGCAACATACTATTTTTAATTGACATATATGCTGCAGTGATCACTGGGTTCCTGGCCACAATAGGAAAGAACTCTGAACTAAGCAAGGTTATGACCTATATACCTCCAGAAATGTTACATAGGAATGATAAAGAAATTGGTGCACTTCATAATGTGGCTAACCCCAAAATAACATCTGATAACCCTATAGCTACAACAGCACCATTCATTCTTCTCTACAATTGGGATGCTTATCTGCAATAATTACAAATACTAATATATATACGACAACCAATGGCAATTACTGTGCCCACGTACTGCCTCCCTTCTGGTTTCTGTGATCTGTCTCCTCTCTCTTGCCTGCTGCTTTTTATTTCTGTGCCTTTTCTCATGGTTATGTGATGTATAAGCTATCATATATAGCAACCATTCACAGGGCATATCTGGAAAGCAAGCATGTAATACCTTTGAAATTATGGCATAGTTTAGGGACCAGATATATTAAACAGGCACCTTTGTTTCCAGCCTTGGTCTTTAATGGATAAGTTAATGTATTTTGATCCTGAATATATAAGAAATTAAAATTGTGGAACAATTCAAATTTGAAAATATTGGGGATATTTTACTGGAATCTTCAGGCTAAACAAAGATTCAACACTTTAAATCAGTTTGTTTCTAATTCTTGTTTTAAAGACTTTTATAATTTGTTGAATATGACCCACTTGGCAATATATGCTAGGCAATATATGCAGTAAAAATACTAACCAAATAATATGGGCTGGGTGTTCCATTATGTATTAATATTTGCTCAAAGAAATCTTTTTGCTTTCAAAACTTTCAATGATATGATTGCCAAAGTAATACGTTATTTTATAATAATAAAATCTCAGGTCTATTTTGTATTTCACTGTATGTGAAATCTTTATTTTAAAAAAACAGTCAGTTTGGTGCATAACTTAAGGTGTTGGCCTAGAAACCAGAAGACTGTGAGTTCTAGGCCTTCTTTAGGTATGAAAGTTGACTGGATGACCTTGGGCCAGTCTCTGTATCTCAGTACTAGGAAGGAGGCAATAGCAAACCATTTCCAAAATATTGCGAAGAAAACTGCATCAACTTGCAATCTCCAAGAGATTGTGAGATATTTAACAAGTCCAAAAATACTATTGATAGATTATGTGCTATCAATTAATTTTTGATTTCTAGCAACCACATAGATAGCTTTTCTCTATGACAATCTGTCCATAATCTGGCCTTTCAGGTCTTCCAATGGTGTATTCAATGACATTGTAAGCCAGTCCATTCACTTTGCTGCAAGTCATTAGCTTCTTCTTTTTTTCCTTTCATCTTTTCCAGCATTAGAGTCTTTTATGGACAGCTGGATCTTCACATATTACAACATTGAATTGCAGCTCATTTTCTGATTTAAGCCAAATATTTGGATTTTACAAGTTGTTTCCTCTTATCTCTGTCTCTCTCTCCCCAGATTCTTTCCTTTTCTCTTTCTGTTAATAATCTATGTCAAATTGTATACAAAGGGATTGACTGCAATAGGCATGTTTAAATTTATTTTGCAGAGTAAAAGACAGAATATGAGCCTCAGCTTTGATGAAACTCATGATCCATTTAATAAAACATAATGCATGGCATGAAAGAGAAAGAAAGATCAAAGTTCCATCTGACAAGTTTAAGGTGGACAGCTTTTGCAGCTACATCCTTTGGGCTTTCAAATATGACCTATTTGAAAGCCCAAAAGATGAAGAAAACTGTTGGACAATTTGAACACACTAGAAGTGCTCTATTGGTACATAAATTTTTCTCACCTCTGACAACTTGTTGATTTTTTTCCAAGCCATTCTGAGTCATCTTAGAACTTTTATCAAGTGACATTTCCTTAAAATGTGAGACAGTCTGATCCATAATGTGATAGTAATATGAAATCATTTAATATTTAAGTAAGGGAAGCATAATCCAAAAGTATATGGGCAGGAAAAACTAAACATTTCCCAACATTTGGGGATCAACAGCAAAAATTTCATTTCAAGCAATATTGATGATTATTATGTACTAATCACCCAAAAAGACAATGAGTGTGTGTATCATGCCCTATGTGCCAAATCTGTATCTGATGGAAAGTGAACCACTGAAGTTGTTCTGTTTCCATTGTGTGGAGGGTTCTTCCCTTACCTTCTTGCCTTCTCCATGTAGGTTTGACATAAAGCTTTCCCTTCCTAACCGTGACCAGTACAACTCTTGCACCATTAAATAAAAAGGAAGACTTGCGAAGGTCTTGTATGTTCATGAAAGCAATATTTTTCTTTTTGTGGTCATCTGATCTGAATTCCTACAAATAGAAATAAGAGTCAGCAGTATAAAGAAACATATGAAAGAATGTACAGGTTTTACTTTGATATTATTTAATCTCTTATTATATATACTTTTATGCTACTTCATTCAATGGAATATATAAGACATATCATAATTAACTTAATACAACCAGGAGAATTCAATACATGTATAAATAACAATTCAATATTCAGTAATAATGGGGCTCAGGAGCTGGGCAACCAGGGTTTAGCCTTGTAGGATTACTGAAACAACAACAATCACAGACTAGATAAAAGTATACTATGTTTGAAAATAACATCATTAGGGCCTCCTATTCTAAATCAGAAGCAGCAAGGCTGAACTAATTAAAGCAAATTTTTGAATGTTTAAAAGAATTTATCCAGATTCAAATATCACTGAACAATGCTTAGCAGATCAAAAGAAATAGAGCATCAGGGATGAAAGCAAGCATTCCTGTCCTCACATGGTGCTTGCAGAATCTCTCCTGCAAGCTTCCTTATGAGGAGCTGCTTTCTAAAACACATGTGGGTGATCTCTTTAGCTTCTTCTTGTCCACAGAAGCTCTATTTATCTAGGTTCATTGCGAAGTCATAGTCCCAGCCTCAGTACTGTCTCCATGATTTAGAGATGCATCAGTTTGCCATTTTCTCCATGTAGAACACATCAGGGGTGGGTTCTACTTACCTTTACTACCGGTTCACATTGTGCCCACGTGCGCAGATCACTTATGATGACGTCCAGGTCAGTGGGTGAAGCCTCCTACCAGTTTTACTACTGGTTCTTGCGAACCAGTCTGAACCGGAGGCAACCCACCACTGGAACACATCCCTTAACCCTGCGATTCTTCTTTTTCACCTCTTCTACTTTGAAAGCTTGCTGTTAGGCCATAAAAGGAATAATACTTTTTTTTTTGTATGTGCAAAAAATGAAAAAAATAACCATGTAAGGCAAAACTTTTAATAAGTATTGAGAAATAGTCAATGTGCCATATTTTATGTTTTATGTGCCATATTTACAAGTATTGCAATTCATCCCAATGCTGATTTTTTGCTATTGTGAGATAGATTGCTGGATTAATTTTTCTTTCTTCCTAGTGACATCATTTTCTCATTGATCACAAAATTATTATTCCATAATATCAGCAATCATCCAGGTTCATATTCTAGGACAGGGGTGTCAAACTGGATTTCTTCAACAGCCAGATCAGGATTGTAGTTCTCCTCAGAGATGGGACAGACATCTCCTGCAGCACCCTGCTGGATAAAACGGGGTGTGGGGGGATGCACACGCCCCCCCATGCCTCATTTTTGCCTTCCATGGCCTCCTGCAGCACTCTGCTGGCCAAAAACAGGCCACATGGAGGCTTCCCAAGGCCTCCCATAGCCCATTTTCTGCATCCCCGGCCTCCAGCAGCACTCTGCTGGTCAAAAATGGGCTGCGTGGAGACCCATGCACATGGCCCATTTTGGCCAGCAGAGGCACCGCGGGCTGGTCTGTTGATATTTCCAGGTCGGCCCCATGGGCTGGATTTAAGCACCCTGTGGGCCAGAGCCAGCCCACAGGCCTTGAGTTTGACACCCCTATTCTAGGAGAATGCAAAGAGCCTGGTTAAATATCTAAATTATGAAAATACTTCATAGCGATTCCCAAAACATGGGCATAATTTCCTTACTATGAGAGCATCAGAAGCAATCTTCAGCAACTCAATCAACACTTCATTGGTTGATCAAAAAACTAAGAACAAATTTAGTTCATCAGTATCCGACAAGAAAAGTCACCACTTGATTATATTATCTTGTCCCATTAAAATATTTCCACAATGCCTCTGCGTGATCTACATTTAAAAAAATTCTTAAGATCCTTTGTTTTTATCCTTCAGGGTGCAGGAAAATGACATATTTCAAGATCTATTAAAAGCTACAAGACATATATGAGCCCACCTAGCAGAGATGCTTTCTTACGTTATATTCCTAAACATGCACATACAGAAATAAATGGAGTAGAATCAATATTTAATTAGTTAGTAATTGGTATTTAGTAGTAGAGCCAATTTCTAGTGGTTAAGGTGCTGGGCTAGAAACCAGGAAACTAAATTCTAGTCCCACCTTGGGCATGAAAGCCGTTGAGATGAGTTTGGATCAGTCACTCTCTTTTATTCCAACTTAACTTGAAAATAGGAGAATAGAAGTATTTAACATCTTTGCTACCTTGAGTTATTTATAAAAATAATAAACATGGGGTATCAATCAATCAATAATCATTCAATCACAAAGGTGTATATACTAGAAGTAAACAATCTGAGATTCCAAGCTTGTGCAAAACTCCCCCAAATCTTTGACTGTGGGAACTGAAAGTCCTTCTAGAAGTTGTTACTGAATTGCTATTTGAAATATGATGGCAGATGGTTTTAAATCCATGGGAACTAATCATATTAATTGAACTTTAATAATTTAAATGTCATTTGAAATTAGATCAAACTTATTTTTTGTTGCACAATTCTTTATATTGGCAGTTCCTACTCTGGAGAACACTAACTCCGATAAACCTTTCAAAATCCCAGATGTACCTGGACCCGCTCTCCTTTGAAAAGTTGCACGTCTGATTGACTAGGATGTAGCCTTAGTTAGAAAAATGCTCAGGAGGCAATTCCTGTGTTTGTAGTTAGCCAGAAATTTCTTTAATAAAATTTCTAGATGCTGGTACATGAAATATGGCCATGCTAATATTAGCATTGAGAAAATAATCTGAGAGATTGTAAGGCTTTTAGTGTAGATTTTTCCTTTTGAAAACATTTTCAGATAGAGGTATACATATGCATAAGTGTATGACTATGTATTTCCAACGTTTTAAATTTTTTAAATATGAATTTACAAATACTTGCATAATAGTTTGATTCATCCTTAAATTCCTCTAGAACTTATTTCTTCAAATAACAAACACCAACCATCTTCAATGTACAATGCAACATGCAGTTTTCTTTTTTGTTTCCTTATTTTTTTTTATCATATTTATATGGCCACTCATCTCCCAACAGAGCTGTTTGTATTCAGACCAGATTCTCATTCAAGTTTTTTTCTGTTGAGGTTTATGATGTTTCCTCTTGTTTTGTTTAGCAATACTTTGTGTGGAATATGTCTGTGCACAACTTTTCCTCATCAAGTTTGTACTTGAAAGTATTTTCCAATTTGAAGAAATCTATTTATTACAATTGGCTTTACCAGTGCTATGAGTCATCCTGATTTATTTATAATATTCTTCTTAACAGTCTTTTCTAGAGTTTATTTAAAACTCTAGAAAATCAGCCTTTTTGTTAGCTTTTACTTTATTCTTTTACTTTTACTATCTTGCTAGTCAATCTAAACGTTCAGAATGGAGTTAAGTAAGAAATGTAACTAACTAAATCATCATACCAATTAATCTTTTAGCAGGCAATTAATTATAATATAATCAAGATACTGAAAATAACAGCTTTAATTTAAAAATAGTCAAGTTGAAGTTTAACTGTCCCAATTATTCATCACAAATCATACTCATTAATTGCTGGCTTCCATATAGATCAAGTACATACTAGTTTCTGTGAAAAAAATACTGACTTATTGATTTGTTTGATGCTTTATTTTTTTATGTGTATTATGAATCCTATTTGTATTATCTTAGTTTCACTAAGAAAAGTCAGTCTTCAGACATTTGGTTTCTAATGAAGCCAATAATGTTGCCTGCGTGTACTATGGTAGCATATGAAAAAGGAGACAATTTGATAACATTGAACTGAATGTTATAAAAACATGCCATTCAATGGTACAATGGTACAGAAGCACTCAGTGTATATGTAAAACAAAATAAGCACATTATACACATAACATTTAAAATATAAAACATACATTTAAAATACGTACAAATTAACATCTTGCCCAGAAAATAGCAACATGGGGTTTTATATTCTGTAAGCTGCCTTGAGTCACCATGTACAAATAGGTAGCAATATAAATAAATAAATAAATTCTGTTGTGTTGCTGTGAGGTCTTCAAGTACATAATAATTGGGTCATAAAGGGTAGTTTAGAATAGAATAGAATTTTTTTAAAAATAATGTTATATGTGTTGTTTTCTGCATGTTACCACAGTTGCAAAAAGTAGAAGCAACTGAACAGCCACTTTATTCAGAGGGTCTCTGGATCTTTCTGTACCCATGCATAGTCTTTTCAATAATTACCATACTTCCCAGCTTTTGTCAGACCCAGATGCCAGCTTTTCTCTTTTTTTTATAAAAGTTTTTTTATATTTTTTTAGACAAACACACATAAAAACATACAATGTATTTACTTTGAACGGAATATTTGGCCGGTTCACAAATTTAAACAATATTTAAATTTAATTTAATATTTAAATTTAATATTTCAATTAAATTTATAATTTCTATATTTCCTTTATGCCATAGGTATTCCTTATCTATTTTTTTAAAAAAACCAATAGAACCCTTCATTCTCAATCTTAATCCTACTCAATCCTTAATCTTAATCCTACTCAAATTCAAATTTTTCCTTCTATCTATATTATACCCCTTCCCATTGTCATCTATTTTTATATCTATCCTCACATTGTTGGATTTTAAAATCCATTGGATGTTGGATTTTAATATAAATCCAACATTTTAGTATAAATCAGTTAATTATATAACTATCTTTTTTTGGATATTAATCAGTATGAACATACCATATTTTTCGATGTATAAGATGCACCTTTTTACCCCCCAAAAAGGGGGTGATAATCTGGGTGCGTCTTATACACCGAATGTAGCCCTGTCCACCCACTGGCCCCCACCCTAGGGAGGTTGTCAACCTCTGTGCATCGCATTTTCTGGCAGTTTCAGGCAGTGGGGATCCTCACATTGCCAAAAATGAGCAATGTTGTATGTTGGGAGATGTGTGGCGGAAATGGTTAGGGTGCTGCTTGGAACCTGCTGAAAACTGCTGCCATTGCACTTTCATGAGGGTGTGCGGCTGTATAAATTCGGGGAATCGGGGAGGAAAATGCCAGAAAACACAATGCATGGAGGGTCTGCTCTTGCAAAGTGGGTTCTTCTGCATGAGACGTGTAAGGCAAGGTGCTCACAGCCCAGCCTGCCCCTTCTCCAGACAACCCAGGCTGAGGGCAGTCAGCTTCTGCTCCTGGCCCAGAGACAGATCTGGTCAGGAGGGAAGAGAAAGTGAGACTGCAGAAAAGGAGAAAGAGGGTGGGTGGCTTTGTGAATTGCTTCAGGGGATTGGGGAGAAAAATGCCAGGAAACGCGATGCATGGAGGCAATGATGTTTTTCCTCCCCAGTTCCCTGAAGCAATTCGCAAAGCCACCTAGAGTCTCCTAGCTTATTTCCATTCTTATTTCTTCCTGAAAATGTATTTGATATCACTTAGAAAGCTTTTTAATTGATGAATAGGCATTTGATATGAAATTATCATATCCATTCAGTGATAATTTTTTAAAAAAGAAGCATGTGATATCTACTGCACTTGGAAGGCCACACTTGGAGTACTGTATCCATTTCTGGATATCACAATACAAAAAAGATTCTGAGGCTCTAGAAGGAGTGTAGAGAACAGCAATGAAAAAGGGTCTGAACTGTACAATGAACAGTTGCAGGAAATAGATATGTCTAATAGGTAGGTCAGGGGCCAGCAACCTGCAGCTCTGGAGTCGCATGTGGCTCTTTGGGACCTCTGCTGTGGCTCCCTGTCAAGTGATCCCACCACTGTCTGGCCCCACCCCTTGCCCTCCCCTCCCAGTCACTCCTCACCTGGCCTGAGAAGCTAAGGGCGATAGTGGGGGTTAGAGAAGTGGCCAGGGCAGAGACATAGAGATACAGAGAGAGGGGGAGAGAGAGAGAGAGACATAGAGTGATACAGAGAGAGAGAGGGAGGGGGGAGGGAGGGAGGGAGGGAGGGAGGGATGGGAGAGAGATATGTCAAAAGGATTTTGTGGTTTCCTGGTGTTTTTTAACAACTGGTTCTCTGCTCTAATGACCAGCTGGGTAGGCATAGCTAGGAGGTCATGTGACTGGTAGAAGTGAGTGACATCGAGTTGGCCACACTCACCCAGGTTTTGTGGCTCCCGGTGTTTTCTTTTCTGTAGGAAATGGATCCAAATGGCTCTTTGAGTATTTAAGATTGCAGACCCCTGAGGTTGGTCTAGTCTAAAAAAGAGAAGAACTAGGGTTGACATGATAGCAATCTTCAATATTTGGGGGATTATCACAGGAAAGGAGGGATCGACCTATTTTCCAAAGCATCTAAAGAGAGATCCAAGTGTGGTCTAAGGAGAAATTTTGTGATTGTGAGAACAGCTAATAAGTAGAACAGCTTGCTCCAGAAGTTGTGGGTGGTCCATTACTGGAGGTTTTCAAGAAGAGATTGGACAGCCATTTGTCCAGAATGATATAAGGTCTCTTCCTTGTGCAGGGGTTGGACTCCAAGGTCCCTTCTTACCTTGTTATTCTATATTAGGCCTCTGAGATAGACTTTGAAAATCAAATATAGGAGATTTGAATTAATGTTTTCTTAGAAGATGCACTCTTGAACATATGTAAAGTGTCAAAAGAATATCGAGTAATGAAATAGAGCATCTTATTGAAAAAATAAAGTATGCTCATATTATATTTTATTGTCTGTTAGTTTACCAATTTAGAGGCTGCTTGATTCCAATTTAGAGGCTGTCTGACTCTAAAACAACTCTGGGTAGCTGATATTTTAAAAAGAATACAAAGCAATAAAAATGTGAATGACCATATACATGCAGACAAATTGTGTCAGATATATCACAAAAGACACAACTAACGGGAATTGCATAACCCCCTTGCCCAAAGGCTGGGAGTTGTTTTGGCTGGAGACTAAGGGTTTAGACCAGCTATCTATGAATGTTAAATGAAATTCAATAATAAAAGCTAGATTTAGTAAGGAATTCCCAAGGACTCGAATGACTCATCCTATCTCAACTACATTTAGAAGAGCGGGAAGGAAAAAGGAGTAGGGAGTTGCCTTTGTCTTTTAAACACAGAATAAGAACATTTAACTAATAATAGGCCATGGGAGAGAAAGTCACAGGGACAGTATGTGGGGATCCTTCCTCTTCTCTACCTCTTGCCACTTGCTCTACTGTCAAAAGTACTCAAAGGTGCAAAAAATGGTGTTGAACTCAGATATGAAATATATTTGATGGAAGTTTAACCTTCCAATGAATTCTCTTTGGTTAAAACTAGATATTTATTTGGTAACTTTAGTCAGGGCTGAAGTGCTCAAAGGACGTGAACTATTTTTGCCTTCTGCCATCTTCAGACTTAGAACATAGCACACACACACACACACACACACACACACACCCTAGACACATAAATATATGTACCATCACATTATTTGTCACAGAGTAGGTAGGTTCTTTATTCTAAATCTAGACAAATGAATTTTCTTTTCTATAACCATCCCCCCCCCCCATTAAAACTTCATTTTCCTTCTGAAATTAGGGGCTTCACTTTCCTTTGCAGCTGTTATTTATGGCTCTTCCAAACATGATGAATAAGCATTTTTGGAAAAAAAAATGAAAATTATTCTGGTTTCTTTTGTTCTGCATGCTGGGGAATTGACGTAGAAGTGCCTTGAGGTTTTGAACTTATTTAGATGAATGTTGAACTACACTTGAGCTGGGATGCAGAAGTACTCTGAAAACATTCAGCCTTGTCTGCTGCATCACATTCCAATCTTTTGCTTGTATAACACAAGAATTGATGTTGTACTACAAGAAATCATCATTTTTCAATTACGTTTTAAAGTTTTGTTCTCCAGAGGTTTTCATGTTATATCTTGCATACATAAGTTACAGCTGTGGAAATAATGCATTTACCTACTCAAAAGCATTGCTTATTTTGGAGATCTTGGATCATCTGAACCTAAACCAGGTATGGATTATTTCTTTAGGCATTAAAATATTTATATTCTGCTGACTGGACTTAAAAAATGGGTGTTTAACAAAATCTAATTATTTAGTTGAAGGTTCCCTGGCAGCAAAGAGTATCCCAGTGAATTTTCAGCTTTGCTGTTCTGGTTCTTGAAGAATTTCAGATAGTTGTGTGGTAGCTTCTGGAGGCCACCATTTTGCTACTCAATGACCTAGCAACTTCAAGTTCTGCTGTTTTTGTCTGGTGGCAAACCAAGAAAGCATATTGACAGCAGCAGCAAATGTTTAGTCTCTGATTAATTTTATGAGAGAGATGAAATGAGAGATGGAGGGGGAGGGAGGGAGGGAGGGAGAGACAGTACTATGCTCTCACAATTATACTCCACATATTTGTTTTGGAAGTTGCCTTCCAAACCTGTCGGGGTAAAAATATCAAAGAGAAAATGTAATGGTTAATAAAGGTAATATATTTTATGCAGATTTCTAACTTCCCTATATTACTTACTTTTTTTAGTTTATCATAGTAAATAGATACCTGAATCATTGATACTTTATCAGATATGGATTCTTTCTTTTCTTCTTCCTGCCAAATGTTTTCCTTTTGATAGTTATACAGATACAAATCTTTATTTACATATGAATAAATGAACTTGGATTCATGGTACCCCACTGTAGTTGGACACTCTCAATAGGGCAGCCTAGTTAATAGAAAGCAGCTCCATTTTCTCTTTACCTTAAAATCTTCAATCCAACACCAGTCCTTAATATATCTGTCCAAGAAGGTGTTTCTATTAGCATGAAAAAGAACCTGATTTTGCAAATCCCTTTTAATAATTCCGGCAAGGATATGGGTCTCAACAGTAAATCATTTCTTTCTTAGTTGTTACCATGGATACCACATTTTGTCCTCTGTTTTGTTTCTCCTCTTCATCATATTTGACTCTTTGGTCCTGGTGTCCATGGTGACATACTCCATAAAATAAATAGCTCTTAAAAAATAGTTTGTTTCTTGAGGTTCTTCAAACTGTGGCTATAATGTGCTATCTTAATGTAACAAAATAGCAGGTCCCTATTTTTTTCCCCTTTACTCATTATCAGGAAACTTTAATGGCTTAATTAGATACCTATTCAATTTGTGAAATCTTAGTACCAATCATTGCTCATCTTCCTTTAATCATTTTTAGGAAACAGATGCCATACACTGAACATCAGTTACCTGCTTTGATGCTTGAATAGGATCTTGAATTTCATTCTGAATCTCATACTTTGTTCTGTGTTCTGCCCAAACCTTTATGAGGCAAACTCTGTGGTTTCCTAAGATGAATTGGATGAATTGGATTGATGTACTATTCAAGTATATATAAATTTCATACTTTTGTATGTCTTTTGGCCTCCAGTGCAATAATTATACATGTGGTGACAAAGAGACAATGTTCTCAATTTCTGTTGACCAGCTCTGTATGCTATTTCTGGAATGGGCCTAGAATTTAAATAATTCCTGTTCCAGCAGATCTCTACAATTTTGAATGGGATTTTGTTTTTGGATATAATTTAACTGTATGCCTAAGGAGATAACAAGGAAACGCGGTATTTTATGGCTGTGCAAACTAACACATGATATGCCCATGATGCCTTTTGAAAATTCCAAGCTACTTATTTATCAATAATATGTTTTCTTAATTTCCAGTTGCAGTATCATCTTCCCACTGGAAGTGTCTACATCATATACTTACTATGAAAGTTAATTTCTGACCAAATACAGAAAGAATGCCAATTTGATTACAGCTCCATAATCAAAGGCCAAATTTATAACAAATAAACTAATCAAAAATATGGTTGATCATCAGGATGCTTAGTTAAAATTAAACAAGCCTAACTGGCCATGAATCCAGCGCTGTTACAATGTCTTTATCTTTTTAAATGACAACAGGATCATTCTAGAATACAACCATCAATTTGCATAGCTCTAGTTGGCTATTTTTGCAGACCAAGAATAGAAACCTTATTTTTGTTTAGCTCACTAATGAATCATGGTTACACTATCTCAATATATTGTGCCCAACTCTAGCATTAATTGGAGTAACAAACAATCATTCACACACAAAGACATGCAGATATAAATACACTATTGATGAAACTATGGATGGACTGTAAGAGATGACACAGCATCTCTTACAGTCCATCCATAATACCCTGCATTAGCTGCCATAAGGCTGGAAAAATGGGTAGTAATCAAAAAATAGGATGTTCTAGCCTATAGACAGTAATAACGGTTTAATTCTCCAAAAATAGGAGTAGGGATGCCATTCAATAGCTTATAAATCTTCTCTTCATGATGTCTGGGCTCCATCATTAGGACTTTATGTGTCCCTTTATGTATCCTTATAGGGATGCTGAACCCACATTCCCATCTGCTTCATCCTTGCAAACAATACGACTCCCTGGCTGTCTACTTTGCCTTTCTCAATAATCTCTTCCATTTTCAGAAGCAACCACGGGGGTAGGGGGAGGTCCATCCAATCCAAAATCATGAGGGTCTATATAGCAGAAGGAATGGAAATATTGCAATCAAAAGATTGTCAATGGTTACTGAGAGGAACAAGGATGAGCAGTTGAGTAATCTGAGCAAAAGCACAAACATGATATAACAAGCTAATTGCTGAATTTCCAAAACACAGCCAATGAGTTATGAACAGCAGTGAGATTTGTTGCCACTCTAAGCTCAGTTCTAATTGGTAAAGGGTTATATGCAGTTGATTTGTAATTTGGGCTAAAGCAGGCTAGAATTTTAAGGCTTAGTACCAGGAAAAGAATTGGAAATAGAGGGGTCTGAAAATTCCTCATTTTTTAAAAGCATCTCATCAAATAGAATTATATCCCCTGTGGTACTCTCTGATTTGGAGAAGGCTAGGGATCAGATCAAGATTCTGGTGCTTGTTAGATCCTCAACTCAGTTTAAAATCCAAGACATATTAACTTGGACAATCTTTGAAAATTATTTAATACAAATAATAAATACGAATTTGTATTTATGAAATACAAATATTTAATAAAATTACTAGAGGCCACAAATCCTGAGTGTGTACTGATTTGCATTGAGAAATCTAGGCCTAAAGGAAATAAATTAAATGTATCCCAGTTAATCTGATATCCAGAATATAAACCATATGACGAGTAGTGGGTTCCACTTACCTTTGCTACCAGTTCAGAACTGTGAGCTCTCATGCGGCTCTTCTGTGCACATAACCTTCTGCGTATGCGCAGAGTATCCATGATGACATCCAGGTGGGTGAGGGGAGCTTCCCACTGCGCAGAGTATCCATGATGACATCCAGGTGGGTGGGGGGAGCTTCCCACTGCCGCCACTATTGATTTGCCTGAACCGGGGTGAAGCAGTAGAAACCCATCACTGCATATGACTGAATTTTATTCATTAGTTTAGTAATTTTTAAGCATAGCCACCTTATTATTACAACAAGGAAAAACTTTGTATTCAAAAGAAGCAGCCTTTATATCACTTATGTGAAAAGATGTTGTAATGTGTACCTCTAATATTTCTAATTATTAGTTGTTAGCCCTTTGCGATGGATCAAGGATTCCAGAAATGCCATTTTATTATTGTAGAGTAGTTTAACAGAATCTTTATTATTGAAATCATCTTATACCAAATAGAATCAAGGCAGAGTTTCTTTGGATTTCTCTAATTCCTCAAAGCAGAAGGTTCATAGATTAGCACTTGATAAAGAGATAGTGAAGCAGGGGTGAAATCCTACCAGTTTGGACCGGTTCGGGCAAACCACTAGGGATTATGTGCATCAGTTCGCTGAACCGGTAGTAATTATCCCTCCTTGGCCCCACCCATGCCTGGCTGGTTGCCACTCATCTCTTCCGGCCACTTGATATTCCACAGAATTCAATGTTAAATGCAGCAGAGAGAATGCTAACTTTTCTCCCTCCATTCACAACAGAGCTGCTGAAGCCTATCTCTTTAAGGTAGTCCCAGGAGGGAGGGGGATGGTGGGAGCAGCTGAAATGGAACTGTTTTCGTGAAAGACAGGAAAATGGGGAAGGGGATTTTCCTGTCTGTCATCCATTCCTCAATCTCAGCACAGACTGAGGGAAGGATGATAGGCAGGAATATTCCCTTCCCCATTTTCCTGCCATTCACAACAAGGAGTGGCTGGGAGGGGAGGGGCTGATGAGGAATCTCTCGATGTGTGTGATGTCAAGTTGGCCACACCCACCCAGTCACATGACCTCCCCCCAACAAGCCACGCCCACAGAACCGGTAGGGGAAATTTTTTAATTTCATCCCTGTAGTGAAGGCCTTGGAAAAATAGGAAAATTCAAATGTTGTGATATGTTTCTACTTACAAAGATCAGAATCATGCAGGCAATGTTTTTTTTAACCTGTAACACTCAATAAAGGTGAAAGTTTCACTTTAAAAAGCAGGACAAGAAGGAACATTAGTTCATTTGGACTTTAATGTTGAACATGAGTCCTAAAAATACTATGGGTAGCCAAACAAAGGATCATAGAACAAATCAGATAGAGTACTTATTTGAGACACAAATGGCTGGCTTAAATTATCCTACTATACACATTATGCAAGGACCTAGCTCTCTGGAAAAGATGTGGTTCCTAGGAAAGGTGGAGCGAAAAGTGGAAAGAAAGACAATGTGAATGGACTATGTTACAGCAGTAATGGATTCCTAGGAATTCTGATATAATTCTGTGCAGAAGTTATTTTAGACCATCTCCAGTTGAATTTAACGTAAAATAGAATAAAACAGGAAATATAGCAAATGGATATCCCCCAAAAAATTCTACTGATGGGGCAGACTATAGCTTGGACTCCAAAATGGATTAAATCGCAGAGCCACTGGAAGATTAATTAGACTTTGCTACAATTCTCTCAAGTTATAAGAAACTTAGATTTTAGAATTGAACATTCCTGGTTAGACTAATAAATGTACAGCAGTGTTAAAGTTTATTCAGCAGGAAACTTGTTTAATTTAAATTGGATCTTTATTTTACAGAAAGGTTTGGGGTTATATCAGTAATAGACTCCAAAAATAAGGAAAAAACTTGTTATGAATTCACAGAAACATGTAGGGTCTCTCACTGATATCTTCAGATATTATTTTTGAGAAGTATGAGGATTAAAAATTCAATATGTTTAAATGTCCCATTCCCCAATAAATCATCAGCAGCTAGGAATACACACACACATACACATACACACACACACACACACACACACACACAACTATTATTATCCATGTGACCTTAAAGCAAGAATGAGAAAAGGTGAGCAAGGATCCTATTCTAGATCTTGAATTTTCTTCAGCTCATGAGCAGAATTCCTCAGACAAGTTGGAAAATCATGGTGGATAATATCCAGTCTATTTCCATACTCTAACTCAGTCCCTATATTCAGATCAGATTAGAGCAAGCATCCATACCATTCAGTTCAGTAAGTGATAGTATAGCTTGATGTTTATTAAACATCAAATATCAAAACAGTTAATTGACAAAAAGTGCCAGAGGGCAAGCAAATGAAATGAGAGAGAGAAAGAGAGACATAAAACACTAGCAATAATTTATATTACCCATTTATCTATATCTCAGTATATATTAAAAGTCACATAAATTTTTAGGGTGCTTGGGAATAATATTGTTCTAGTCTTAACCCTTCTATGTATATAGAAGTACAGTAGCAGAATGAAGTTGGAAAAGGAATCTTTGTTCCCCATCATAAAGAAAACAACTTGTTGATGTATATAATGCATTCAATATGATAAAATGATAGTGGTTTCAGGATTAAAGCCCCTTTTTGTAGTATAAATTTCATCTAAAATGACTAAATAGGGATGATATTTAAAAAATAATAATAAAACCAGTGAAGTAGATTATATTTTTTTATTCAAATTCTTTATTCATAGTAATTCTCTTTAATATTAAAGACATGGTAGAGAGTGATAATTTCCTTCTTACAGTGTTAGATCAATTATCATACCAAAAAAGGCATCCTCTAGAGAACATGTGAATTGTTAGCTTCCAAGGGAAAAACACATAAATGGTCACTACAGATGAAGCAAAAACTGGCTGATATCCTCACGAGCCCTTATAGAATACAAATCTATTTGCATGTCTTCACATGTCTTATAGAATGCAAATCTATGTACATGTCTTTGCATGTCTTGTAGAATGCAAATCTATACAGGCTAGAACAGAAGATGTGGACAGAGTAGCTTCCTATCAACTGCAGTTTCTTTCATGAGGCCACACCTTTTGATGACAAACTCACATTTTCTTTGAGAATGCAGACAATGCAAAAAGAAACTCCAATAGATAACTGATTGTGAGAAGAAAAAGAAATCTATGGAATCTATTTGAGTGCTGGATATAAATTGCACCCAAAGATTATACAATCTCTTGAAATCACAGAAATTTTATTATTTAAAGAATATGTAAAACAAGGGAA
Organism: Masticophis lateralis; assembly: GCA_030761175.1. Lineage (NCBI taxonomy): Eukaryota > Metazoa > Chordata > Lepidosauria > Squamata > Colubridae > Masticophis > Masticophis lateralis. The sequence goes on from JAUDYJ010000001.1 coordinate 37,246,581, forward strand.
GTACTTGTTGAAAAGATGACCAGAGATTCTAGGAAATTATTGAATCCATTTCTAAAATAAACAGTTTGGAAATACTGATGTCAGGACCTATTTTTCTTTATGATCTTCTAATATATGAAAATCAATATGTCAGGTTTCGAGGTCGTCTCAAATAAATTGCATTTCAAACAAAGTCTTTGATGAAAAAAAACCTCTCATTTATTAAGCACGAACATTCTAACTCCGACTCATCGTAGTCAGCACTGACTTCCCAGCGCCAGTTCCTCCTTCCTATCTCCACTCTTCTGGTCTCATTGGCCATCTTCCAAGGCACTCTTTCCCTAACCTACCGCTCCAGCTCAAAGGAATTTCTCCCTCCCATCTCATCTCCTAGGGGATATTATCTCCAGGGAAAATAAGTAGGTGAAAAGTCAAAACATCTCTTTCCAGATGCCCTTCTTCTTCTTATGTCAGCACTAGAGTGAATGCGCTTGGAGTGCTGTCATAATAATCTTTAGATCTTTCTAATCTATTCTAGATTAGAATAGGCATTTACTAATCTAGTAAATGCCTTAGTGGTACAAGAAACAATTGGGATTTAAAAGCTTCCTAAAGCCCAAGATGAAGTTATTATTCCTTTACAAATGTAGGAACAGAATCCAGAATGGTAAATCACTTGATCAGATGAATCTATCTAGATCTTTCTCTCTCCTTCTCTCTCTCTTTCTTCCCCCTTCTCTCTTTCTTCTCTTTCAGATATGTGGACCAACTCCCAGAATATCCCAGAAAACAATATTAATTTGCTCAGGTTGAGAAAGACTGGTCTAGACTATAGGTTTGCTTACAGAGGAAATTCTCTTGTGCAGAAAAATGGCAAGATGGCATTCTGCAGGTTTTAACAGCAGAAACTTTGCTGTAGTTACAAAGCTTAGTCTTTCAAAAGAAGTATAAGGTCCTTTAGGTAGATATATTAGGTTCTTCATTAAAGGTATAACAATACTATTCCATATTACTTTTTCTTATCAAAAGAAATCATTTCAGATCTTTTGACATAAATTGTGGCAAAATAGGCCTACACCAAATTTATCACATTTCACAAGCTTTGCTAGATGTTTTGAACACATTTCTTATTGGGTTATTATCTACGGGCAGTTTGAGATTCAATTCAGTAAAATATTTGATCATTGGATATAATGAGGAACTATCAAAATGCCTGAAGCTGCTTCATTTAGGGGCATAATGGAATGAAAATAGCAGGGATGATAGACCTTTTAGAGAACATTAACCCTGAGAAGTTTTGGCCAGATACCTTCAAAGGTTTTACTGCAGTAAAGTTTGAAATATTACCCCTATTCCTTTTCTAAAGCAGAAACAGCAGGGTTGAGAACAAGATAGTAGAAAAATCTCCAAATTGTTCTCCCCCCCAAAAAGGTTTTAGAGAAACAAGTCTTGAACCACTTTAAATCTATCTTACTCAAATTAAAAACAAAACTTTTAAAAATGATATTACTATACAAAGAGATATCCGTCATCTTCTCAGTAGTTGTTTTTCTAGACTAGCAAGCATGACAGACAGAGATAACAAATAATTTGGAGATGGAAGAAAAATATGTTTAAAAAGTAGGAGTAGAGCAAGTCTGAATTTCTCTTTCTATATTTTTTCTAAGTGGCCCTGCCAGAACAAGTCCAATAGAACAGGAAATAGAAACAGCAGAAGAACATTCCCTCAAGGAGTCTGACGAGCAAACTTTATAAAATCAATACTATATCGGCCTCATCTCACCTCTGTATGTATATGTCTATATGCATTATTTAATCTAATTTCAAGTTTGCCCAATTTCTTGACAAGTTTGGGTGCCTTACAAATAAAACAGAATTTATACACATAAAAAGAGAATGCAACAAAAGAGCAATAGCCAATCTTAATCCAGACCAAACAAAACACAACTATTCTACTGCAAGGCCTACCCTTAAAGAAAACAGCCAGGTTTTTAAAAGTTTCCAAAATATCATAAGGGTGGGATTCACACAATTGTCTGGGGTGATATCAGAATGCAGGCATTATAATGGTTCAGGAAAGGATGCAACTGGAGAAGTAGATATACCTTTGTAAAAACTCTCGTGGTCAAAAGCCCTTTATGACCAGGAACAGAGAGTCCAAGAGGATCCCAGATACCATGTAAGATTCAGTTAGGAAAGTGCTATCCACTCAGAGTTAATGATGAAATTTCCCCAGAATTAAGGAAACCAAGTAGATACAGCCATTCAGTCTTGTCAGCAAGGATTCTGAATCTGTTCCTCCCTATCCGGACCTTATAAGCATTGGCCTAGGGCTCTGACAGCATTGCTTGGATGGTTGGGTGAAGCTGTACAACTGGGCATCATCTGCATACTGATGGTATTTTACCCAAGCCAATAGATGACCAGTAATTTCATGCAATAATTAAATAGAAGAGGAAATGACATTGAACTCTGCAGTACCCCATAAGTAAGAAGCTATGGATACAGTCTTTCCCTACTTCAAATACCAATTTGAATTAGCAATTGAGAAAGGAGGGGGGGAAAACACTATTAAATGCTGCAGCCAACCTAAATTACTGAAGCCAAGTCAAAAGGAAAAAGGATGGTTCTGAAAGCTGCTGACAGATCAATGAACACAAAGAAGGATGATACACTTCCAGCTCAGCTCTTCCACAGGTCACCAGTGAGCATGATTAATGCAGTTTAAATCTTATCTTAGGGGAATTTTATCTAATGAGAAATTGGTTATTATATCTCCAGGGCCTTTGGATTCAATGGTGAATTCTTGAAGACAGATTGCAACACAACCTTCTTAATTTTCCAGGACTTCTGATAACAGTCAGCTATCTCTTCTTATGCTTCATCTTCTGGAGCTCCTCTGAGCTCCAATATATGCCCTCTATGATCAGCAAAGGGTGAGAGACATTTTGGTCTAAATATTCATCACCTGCATATTCCAGACTGTGATCAAGACCTCAAGCAAGCTGTCCATAACACCCATATAGAAACCATAAAGCTCCCTCCAGAACCTAGCCAGTGAGTCACCAATCTAACCAACCTATTTGTCTGTTAGGTAGGATGGCACCAGGAAGTTAAAAATCTATCATAAAATGATTTGGCTATGGCAACAGAATTAGCAGTAATGTCCTCCAAAACCAATATCATGTAAATTTACTGGTTCAAGAAGGAGTGGAGAAATTAACTTACTCTAAGAGGCATCACTTGACAAGTCAGGGATCAATAGAATAACAGAGTTGGAAGGTCTTCCAGTCCAACCCTCTGCCCAGGGGTAACCATTTGTTGAATAACCATTTGTGTTTGATCAAAATAATTTTGAATTGAATAATTCCTTAATACCTCTCCTGTCAGGTGATTCCATAAGCCAATTATTATTTATCAAGCCTTAAAAAGCTAGTATAAAAATCTTAAGCAGAGCACTTGATCATTAGAAGATGCTGCCAAGCCACCAATTCATCTTAGACAATGTCCTTATTTGGATTCTTGACTTTCAGCTGTAAAATGTTTGAGGCCTTCCTGAGAATTAACAATATGCTATAAGAGAAATATAAAGCCAGCCAGATTAATATGTATCTTGCTCCAAGAAATTGATTTGGATGATGTCAGTGTTTCCTTAACCCTCCTTCAAATGATCCAGTAATTCATTATAATAAACATATAATTAACCCTAATTTATATCTACAATAACTACTGAGCTCTATGGGTTTTAGCAAATAATGCTGCTTCTTAAGCAAAGACTTCTGGCAGGGATCAACCATCTGAACATTGAAATTGTTCATCTGATTTAATTACATAGAGGATATCAACACTCACTTATATTAATTCAATCCAAAATAACAATATGAAATGCAGCATGTTTGAATGTTAAAGGTCAGTTTGTGTATAATACTACTAATAAAAAATAGAACCAAATACCTTACTATCGCTTCTTTTCCTGAAGGGGAAAAAAAAGTATACTGACTTTCAGAAACAATCTGATTTCACAGAAGAACTAAAAGGGTTACTTTTTAACTTAGACCAGAGATTAGACATGATTAATTTTCCCAGAATGTTTCCCCACGGTCAAGAAAGAATTATTTAGTTCTTAAGAAATTATAAAATATCAAGAAAAGGTGAAATAGGGAACCAGGTTCACCCACTCAAGTGTTTTGGATTACAGATTCCAAAATTATTAATAATTTATCATGTTTTATGAGAATTGCTGCTCAATATATCTAGATTGAGGGATGTGGTGGCTCAGTGGCTAAGACGCTGAGCTTGTTGGCAGTTCAGTGGTTCGAATCCCTAGTGCCGCATAACAGGGTGAGCTCCTGTGACTTGACCCAACTTCTGCCAACCTAGCAGTTTGAAAGCACGTAAAAAATGCAAGTAGAAAAATAGGGACCACTTTTGGGGGGAACGTAACAGAGTTCTGTGTGCCTTTGGCATTTAGTCATGCCGGCACTATGACCACAGAGATGTCTTCGGACAGCGCTAGATCTTCAGCTTTGAAACGGAGATGAGCACCACCCCCTAGAGTCGGGAACGATTAGCACATATGTGCAAGGGGGAACCTTTACCTTTACCTTTATATCTAGATTATATCATGGGGGGGGGGGAATGAGCTCTTAATTATTTGTTTGGAAATTGTCTCAGTCAGAAAATGAAGAGGGAGAACTAGTGAGGTTAGTTATCCCAACTAACCCACTTGAATGGGGCACAAAATGTACAGGGACTCTGCAGTGCCAGTGCACAGTTTACCTTAGATTAGTATCCCCCCACTCTCCCTCTCTCCTTCTCTCTCTCCTTCTCTCTCTCCCCTCTCTCTCTCCTTCTCTCTCTCTCCTTCTCTCTTTCTCTCTCCTTCTCTCTCTCTCCTTCTCTCTTTCTCTCTCCTTCTCTCTCTGACATGCGCTCTCTCCCCCTTCTATCTACTTCTTTCTCTCCTCTTCCTCCCTCCCTCCCTCTCCCCCTTCTATTACATTTATATAGTCCCCATCCATCAGATAATTCTGGGTGGCTCCCAGACTCCCCCCCCCAAATTATTTTAAAACCTGAAAACCACTCAATTAAAACAAAACAATAAAAACAAAAACAATAAAAACAAAAACTTGGCAACAATTCATGCAAACATATCATCATCTAGTCTCCCAATGCTTGGATGGGAAAGCCAGATCTTTAAGGCCTTGTGAAGGTTCAAAGGATGGAGGCCTGCTGAACTTCAGGGACCAATCTGTGCCATAGTGCAGGGCTGCCACAGAAAAGGCATGCTTCTGAGGTCTCATCAGATAAGAATATTTAGGGGAAGGGACTAGGAGCATGCTCATCTTATCTGACCTGGTATGTTTTAGGAAAATGCAGTCTTGCAGGTAGTATGGCCCTATGCCATATAAGGCTTCAAATTTGATGACCAACATCTTGAATTGCACTAGGAAACAAACTGAAAGCGAGTGTAGCTTGCACAATAGAAGTGTTACATGGGCAAATACAGTGCCTCTAGTACTGTATACGCTGCTGCGTCCCATGTAGAGCACATTGCAGTAAGCCAAATGGCCTTGAGAAAAGCCTCCCAGACCAGGAATGTGTGCAATTAGTGCACCAGACAAATCTGTGCAAAGGCTTCCCTAGCCACAGCTGCCACCTGCTCCTCAAGCAGAAACAGTGAAGCCAATAAGACCCCCCAAATTGCATACCAGCTGAGTTCAAGGAAGTGCCTCCCCCCCACCCCCCACCCAGATCAGTGGTGGGTTTCAAAAAAATTTACTACTGGAGGCAGAGAATAGATGGGGGTTAGGCCATTCAGAATTTTTACTATCGGTTCTCCGAATTACTCAAAATTTCCACTACAGGTTCTCCAGAACTGGTCAGAACCTGCTGAAACCCATCTCTGGTCCAGATGTATACCAACAAACCTGCAACTGAACTTGGATTCTTTGGATGAGAAATGTTAAGCTTTTTATTGGCAAAAACATTCTGCCCAGCCTTCATCTATTTTATCTAGCTAGCCCAACACTTGGCATAAAAACTGCCTGATCAGCATAGGAAGATCATTTGCTCAAATCTAGTATTTTTGCTAAAGAATAACCTTGTCCATTAAATTTGTCATGTTTCAATTTTATAACATAGATATATTAAAAAACAGATTGGATCATGAAAGACATAAGTCAACAGCAAACAAATTATCATAGTTCAGTGATAATATAGAACTGTCATTTCAGATGTATATATGATTGCTGTTGATGGAAGTTTCTGCAATTTTCTTTCCTAACTGCTTACTAGCATCCTAGTATATACTTTGATCTTAGCTGAATACTTTGATATTAAGCTCTCTTTGAGAGTCTTTCTATTCATTTTGAGATTAAAGATTTATTTTTCTTTAGAAGACCATCGGTTTCTAAACAGCCTACCAATGACTCAAGAGAATCAACTTGAACAGGGGCTACTAAAGGACTATGTGACCAGATGGGATGGCAGAAGAACAGTAGTTTAGCTCACAGATCTCATGCCATCAGATCCAATATCAATTTTATATTTCTACCATTCTAATTCAGAAACTGGCTTGGAGCCCTTGGTAGGTAGCCAGTATAAATACAATTAATTCTTCTAATTCTTGCTTATACCAAGAGAGCATAGAATGATGGGCAGTATACATGTATCTTTCAATTAATTTTATCAATTGCTTTATATTAGATCATTTGACACATGTTAATTAGAAAACTATTCAACATCCCCTTCTACTTCCTATTTGTATCTCAAAGGTAGTGCTGTGTCAAAACCTATTCTCCAGATTTTCTGAAAGAACTCTTCCTCTGTGGATCAGGCTTCATCCTCATCCAGTCCCATTAATAGGGTATTGCAGAATGACTTTTGAGTTTCATAGTTCATTTATCTTCTTATTTCCTATAATCTTCTGAAATCCTGTACTTCCTTATCTGAAGTCACAGACTTACTACAGACCTTTGGATAGATATTTTAATTTAAGAAACAGACAATTTGTTTTCTACTTAATTGAATAAAAAGGAAACAAAATCTCTATTACAATTTAAACAAATCTAACAAGAATTTTAATGGAAGGGAAATGGAATATAATTTGCCAAAATGTATTGTGTCACAGTATGGACTATCAGGAATGAATGAATCCTACTACCAGCCTTTATAATTGTTTGTTAAAGAAAATCTCTCTCTCTCTCTCTCTCTCTCTCTCTCTCTCTCTCTCTCTCTCTCTCTCTCTCTCTCTCTCTCTCTCTCTCTCTCTCTCTCCCTCCTCCTCCTCTCTCCCTCCCTCCCTCCCTCTTTCACACACACACACACACACACACACACACACACACACACACAGAGAGAGAGAGAGAGAGAGAGAGAGAGAAGGAGGAAGAGAGAGAGAGAGAGAGAGGGAGGGACCAAATATATAAAAGTGGAGTTATCTTTCAGCTAAGAATAAACTTCATATAGCCAGGATTCTAACTCTGAGCAAAGCATGAGCTTTGGATGGTGGCAATTCAAGAAAGATTTTAAACAGGTGGATATTTCTGATTCACTCTACTTTCAGCAAGTGGCAGTATCTGGCTGATTTTTTTCAGGGTTTGAAAATTTAGCAGGAAAATAAACAAACAAAAAACAAACAAATAAATAAATTTATTGTCATTGTACGTGTATATACAGTATACCTATACAACGAAATTCCAGGTCCAACACACATAACAATCCCCAAACACACTCCAAACCACCACAGTTCCCCACCCCTAAACCACCCAAACATCCACACAACAGACCAAGTAATGCTGTCCAACAGCTCACTGATGGTGGCCCTTTAGTTCATTGTTGAATGCAATTATAGCTCTGGGATAAAAACTATTCAGAAAACGTGTGGTCTGAGTTTTAATTGTTCTGTATCTTCTGCCAGAAGGCAACAGTCCAAAAAGATTGTAAGCAGGATGGGAAGAGTCTCTGAGAATGTTATGCAACTTTCTCAAACAGTGAGATTTGAAGATGTCGTCCAGGGCTGGTAGCTGGAGTCCGATGATATTCTGGGCCATTTTAATGATTCTCTGTAGAACTTTTTTGTCTACTACAGAGTTGCTCTTACATACCATGCAAGAATGCCATATGTCAGGACATTCTCAATGATGCTGTGATAGTAGGACAGAAGTAGATGCTGAGATAGATTTATCTTCTTGAGCATTCTCAGGAAGTACAGCCTCTTCTGCGCCTTCTTCACAAGCATGTTAGCATTCATAATCCATGAGAGGTCCTCCGAGATATAAATGCCCAGAAATTTAAAACTACCCACCCTCTCCACCTCCTCACCATTTATGTACAATGGTAGATGTACATCTCTCTTCCTCTTGAAGTCAATTATAAGTTCTTTAGTTTTTCTGGTGTTAAGTGTGAGATTATTTTCATTACACCACAACATCAATCCTTGTACTTCCTTCCTGTAAGCAGACTCATTGTTCTTATTAATGAGCCCCACCACTGTTGTGTCATCCTCAAATTTAATAATTGTGTTGGTATTATACAATGGGGTGCAGTCATGTGTGTACAAGGAATAAAGGAAAGGGCTTAGCACACAACCCCGGGAGATTCCTGTGCTTATCAGTACTTGGCTGTTTCCTGATATGAACACATTCATTTAGAAAGAACCAAGATAGTCATACTCCACTCAGTATGGATGCAGCTGTAGAGGTGGTCATTAGTATTAAGTATCTGAGGGTGCAGATAATTAACAATCTGAATTGGTCTTTCCCAGGGGTGAAATGTTACTATTGGTTCTGTGGGCGTGGCTTGGTGGTGGTGAGAGTAATGTGACTGGGTGGGCATGGCCAACTTTTTTTTTTAACTTTTCAAAGTATTTTTTCTAATGCTTTGAAAAGCCTCTGCCATCAGGAAACTCAGCTGGGATCATCAGAGAAGCTTTTTAAAAAATACCTCTCTGCAGATCAGGAAACTTAGCTGAGATCATCAGAGAGGCTTTTTTAAAAAATACTTCTCTGCCATAAGGCAACTCAGCTGGGATCGTCAGAGACTTTTCAAAGCATTTTTTTTACTACCTCTTCGGCCAAGAGGTTGCAGAAAAAAATGCTTTGAAAAACCTGACTATCCCAGCTGAGCCGCACGATCATGAGAGGCTTTTTTTTTACTTTTAAAGCATTTTTTCGTTGGAAGAGGTTGTAGAAAAAATGCTTTTAAAAATAAAAAAACCAAAAAGCCTCAGCTGGGCATTGTGTGGAGTGGGGTGGGGGTGGGCCAGGGATGTTTGCTACCAGTTCTCCAAACCACCCACTGCCATCGCTACCGGATCAGACGATCTGGTCCAAACTGGGAGCATTTCACCGCTGGTCTCTCCACGCATCATCCTTAGTGAAGCATGCAAACCAGCGTCTGCATTTCCTATATCAGATGAGAAGAATATATCTTTCTCCTTCTGTCCTGGCCACTTTTTACAGAGGCACAATTGAAAGCATTTTAACAAACTGCATCACTGTTTGGTTTGGTGGCAGCAGTGCCTCAGATAGAAGGTCCATACAGAGAGTGGTAAGGACAGCCGAGAAGATTATAGGGAGCTTGGTTCCCGTTATTCAGGTACTGCTTATATGCGCTATGTATTTAGAGGTCAAAGCATTGTTAGAGACCCCACACACACACTTTACGGTCTGTTTCTGTTGCTCCCCTCTGGGAGGAGGTTTTGTTGTGGCCCCGTCCTCTGAGCCTATCCCTTTGGAGGAAGGCAGCTCTGAGCAGGAGGAAGAGGAGCCAGCCAGATCTCCCAGCCCTCCCCCTCTGGCACCGGCTCAGGTGCCAGCTGAAAGAGAGCCAAGTAGTGGGGAAACAGGTGTCTCAGATGAGAGTGAGGGAGAGACGTCATTCCTGGACGCACGCCAAAGAAGGCGAGAGAAAAGGGTACTGCAGCTGCGGCGTATGAGGAAATCCTGAGTCATTGGATTGGAGTCACAGGATCAATGACTCACTGGACCACACCCAGAAACATATCTATATAAGACAGTACGGTGGGTCACGAAGTTCGTGACGAACAAAGCTAAACAAACAGAGCAACCTCGTAGTCTTGGAAGCTGGATGAACGGCAAAGCTACGTAGGTGATTTTCTTGTTTGTGTAAACCAATAAAGTCCTTGGCAGACGGTGTGCATATCGCTGCCAAGGTTGAGATAAGAACTGCGGAGTGTGCCAAGTGATTCTTAACCCTCGGCTGGCTGTGTTTTTGTGGGTCTCTGAAGGGGGGGGACAGATCAGGTTTCTAAGTATTTGTAGTGAGACTACCTATTCTGTAACAGCTTTGTTCCCTATGCCATCCATCTGGTAAACTCGCAAGACTAATTTTTCTCACCATCTATATGTATACATCTGAACTAGACTGTATTGTTTCTCTGTAATATATGTGGGTATGTGGATATATGCATATTTATTTATTTATTTGTCATGTTTATGTAGTATATATTGGAGGTGGTGACCCTTTGAGAGCTGTTTGCAATGAAATTTCATGTTAATGTATGCCAATAAAGTTATTCTAAGTCTAAATCTTCTAAGTCTAAGTCTATTCAAGGCCATGCACAAACATTTGAAGAATACTGGTCATGCATCTATGATTTTTATGTATTGTTAGGGAGCTTTCAAATCAGTGGTGAAATCCAGTCAGATCTATCTGGCTCACGCAAACTGGTAGCGCCAGCAGCAGGAGGATCCACCCACCCACCGGGACATCATTACATCCCGTTTTTGACCCTCTGTGCATGCGCAGAAGGTTCTGCACATGTGCAGAAGAGGCATGCATGCTCACACTTCTGAACTGGTAGCAAAGGTAAGTGCATTTCACCGCTGTTGCAAATATACATTTTCTCAGAACAACTGCATAAATCGAACCATAGATTAGTAAATGTGCTTTGGGAAGAATCTATAACATTTTTTTTAGTAATGTTGAAATGGTGAGAAGTACACAATAGCATTAGAAAACATATACCAAATACGGAATGCCATAAAAAACGTTAGACTAGGCAATCATCAAATTAAGCCCAGTGGTACAGGCTTTTAAGAAGGATTATATTGAAAATCTTAATTATCTTTGTAGTTTTATGGGAACAGCTGATTTTTAAGATCCCAGACAGATATCTTGTACCTTGGATGATTTACTTGATAATGGAATATTTAAATTCCTTTATTCCTTGACTCTTCCTAACTTCATCAAATCTTCCATTCTTCTTCCATCTTTTGCTGTTACAATTATATCAATTACAGGTGGTCTTGGAACAAGAAAGGTTACATTCAAATTCTTGCAGCAGTTTGTTGCAGGTCCTTCTTTCTATAATGTGCTGTCTTAGATAGCCCTTGGGTCCTTTAATAGCTAAAGTGACTTTGGGTTATCTTGGGTCACTGAACAGATGGCTAAAATGAAATTACCATGTTTTTACCTAGCTGTCTACCTTACATTTTTATCATCTGTTGTATATCTAATAAAACATTGAGCATTGAGACACCTGATGTTCCCCTAGATGTCTGTCATATCTTTAAATTATATTTCCAGATTAAAATATACATTTTCCATCTACCTTGTTGGACTCTTGCTTTAATATAGCAGATGATTAGATTTCCAGCAGAACAGAAGCTAATTTGTGGGTTTAAGAGAGACTTGGATTCACCACAGTCATAAAATCCTTTTCTGAAACACTAACCATACATTACTATTGCTATAAATCAACAGGCTTTTACTATTATTTCTCTGGTCGCTCTTTTTATTTAGTTCACTAATGACAATGCAGTGATTATTGCCATTTACCGTAATTGGTCACTGTTTTGGAAACAAGATACTACTCTTAATTACTTATAAGGAAGGCTGAGAAAGTTACACAAGTTTGCTTATATATGTTCTGCTTGAGCAGGGGGTTAGACTAGAAGACTTCCAAGATCCCTTGCAATTCTGTTATTCTATTAATGGGAAGAGTCTTACTAGAGTGATCTAGTCTTTCTCACCCTGCTCAGAGATCAAGGCATGAGTACAAATGTATACGTTCGATCAATGCTGCCTTGTTATTGTAACCCACCTGGATCCCTTACTGAAAAGAATCTAGATAATCCACTTCACTCAAGGTCTTCTGAAGCTGATTGCCTGTCATCCTTCTAACAGCCTTCCCTTAAAAGGGAAGTTGCAGAAAGGATAAGAGTTATCCTACATCTGTGATGACGAACCTATGGCAGCGCCCTTTCTGTGGGCACACGAGCCATTGCCCCAGTTCAGCTCTACCGCATATGCGTGCACACCTCCTGCTGGCCAGCTGGTCATCGGGTCTCTGCCACACATGCATGGGAAGTGGGGCACATGCAGGGGGGCACGCACACATGTGCAGGGGCAGGGCACATGTGGGAGGGGGTCACACATGCATTGCATTTTGGGGATTTGGGTACTTTGAGCACTCAGTCCAGAAAAGGTTAGCCATCACTGTCCTACATGGCCAAGTCCAAGGTTAACTTTTTGACAAGGGAATGTACCATTGCTTCTTTCAAGGCTGATAGAACTATCTCCTCTCACAAAGAGACATTAAACACTACTTGGAGCCAACCACATGTCATCGCCCTGGAGGCTTGACAAGGAGGAGGGGTATTGAGCCAGGATCCTGTTGCCAGAGTTCTCAACAGCAAGGATCTTGTCATCTTCCCCAGAATCAACCTCAGAATCAAGTAATGAGAGAGTTGAAAATCTCCCAGATAATCAAAGTGAGAATGCCTTGGTCACTTCAAGGATCTGTTCAGCTATAGTCTGAGTAATGTTGAACAACTTTATTTGACAAATGCCAAGAACTTTCCTCACAGCAGCTCCACAAGGGCTCTTCTAGACTAGAAACTTGATCATCTGAAAAAGGGCTACCAGCTGGTTCTCTGCAGATATAATAAAAGCAAAGATACATGTCCTAATGAAGGCTCAATTTGTGGTCATCTAATTTCACTCTTCATCTTTCAACATTGTACTCAAGAAATCATTTGTGTTTCTTCATCTCTCAGAGCTCCTTGGTAAACCAAATAGCTGTATGAGATCTGTGACCACAGAGAGTCTGCACAGAAGCAATCTGGTCCAAGGCCCAGTCTTGTGTTCATTTCAAGCCACAACCAAGGTCTCAGCTAAACTATGCCCCAGAGCTTTGGGGAAGAACCCAAAGTTCCATCTATACACAGGGTCCATCAAGTGCCTGGGTAGTTTGATGAAATAGGTCTCACCTTCTTGCAGTATTCATACCTAATCTCTGCTACCTTAATCATTTTAATATGGCCAAATGAGTATCAGTTAATCTTATGAGGCAAAACATTACCCTGTAATAATTTTTTAAAATACAAAAAAGTAGTCCAAGTATCTGCAGAGTTTGGACTTTTTTTTTAAGTCTGAAAAAGTTTTCTTTTGTCATAAGCTAAACCAAGGTTTTCTAACATGGTTTCTTCAACATGTATTTAAGTCTCACCTATTGCTAAGAATTGTTAACCATGGTCATTTTTTTTGTCTATTTTTTAAACAGTCTTTATTTACATTCATAGTTAAAAAAGAGGACAAGAAAAAACAGAAGAAAGAACAAGACAAAACAAAACAAAAAACATAAAAGAATATAAGCAATACATTAATAAACTAGTATTTAGTGTAAACCTATACAATAGATTCATAGTACAGTCTGGGTGAGACAGAGCAACCTATTTTGAACTTATAAACTAATCAGGTCTATCCAGCTTTACTCTATATATACAGTAAAGTATTTTCAATATATACAATGCCCGTTTATATTAATCTGATTGTTGTCTTCTTTTCAATACCAAAGATACCATTTTTCCAAAGAGAGACATATTGATGTTTGGTCTCTGTCTTTCAATTTTTTTGTAAGTCTATCTGCTTCCGCACAGTCCAATATCTTTTTTATTATTGCTTCATCTGGTGGGTATATTTGTCTTTCCAAAACTGAGCAAATGTTATTCTCGCTGCAGTAATGATATGTAACACGAGGTACCATGAATCTTTTTTAATGTTTTCTGACCTAGAGCCGAGCAAGCATATCTCTGGTCACAAATCAAACTCCTGATTTAAAATTTCCTTTAGCCATTTTTTAATTTTCTCCCAAAGTTTAATTGCTGTTCTGTCCCCGTCTCCCACACATACACACAAACAGACAGCCGGGGGTTAAATAAACTGGCAGGCAACCAATTAGTCCGATAAGAAGCTTGGCAGCAACCCCAGCAGCAGCTGCTTGCCAAGACCTTTTATCAACAGAGAAGAAATACACACAAATAACAATTGTCCAAGAATAAATCCGAAGCCGAGATGCAAAGTGACTCAAAGGAATTCGTTTTGTCCGTCACAGAGTCTGAATGGCTAACTCACCCCCTTTTATAGCCTGTGGGGTGTGGTCCAGTGAGTCAGCTAATTACGGGCACACCTTCCCTTTTGATGTGCACGTTTGTCTCTGCGACGCTGATGAGGGTCCAGCCAGCACTTATCTCCTTCGTCATTGTCCACCTGTGGCTGCGGGGGATGTGCTTGGCTCTGGGCCTATCTCTTGCCCTTTGGTGTCTTCCAGAGGCATTGCCAGAGAGGAGGGTCCTGGAGAAGGAGGCCTTGCCAACTCCTCTCCCTCACTCTCAGAATCTGCATCTGCTTATGACACAGGCTCAGGCAATGGAGCCACAACAGTTGCTTCTAGACATGTCCACCATTGATGATAATAAGTAGCACCTTCAAATCCACATTTCCAACATTTGGCAGACTGTCCAGCAAACATTTTTGCCAATCTGGTGGGAGATGCCATCTATATAACATCTTATAAATATTTTCCTTGAATGTAGTAGATACTACCAGTTTCATGTTTCCCCACCAAATCTCTTGCCATTTTTCAAGGTAAATTGGGTAGCCAAAATTTTTCCCCCAGGCAATATCGTGTCCTTTACTACTTCTTCGCCAATCTCTATCCTCATAACAATTTATAACATTTAGAGATCATACCCTTTTCTTGACCCATCAGAATTTTATCTAGCTCCTGAAGGTAAACATTTATCCCACTTCCATCTCGATCACTTTTATATTTTGATTGGACCTGCAGGTAAACCCACCAATCTAGTTGAGATCCCTGAGAATTTAGTTCCTGTCTTGATTTTAACTCTCCTCGCGCATTCAACAGATCTTTATATGTTGACTTTTTCGTGATGTTAAATAGTATAGGATAAGTCAAAGCTTCTAGAGGCAATATCCAACAAGGTACTTTGGTATAATATTTTTTACTAAGCTTCTCCCAACTCCGAATTAGAATATTCCTTATATAGTGCTGAGTGAACCATTTACTTTGGGGGGCGCTGTCCCGCCAAAGTGCCGCATGCCAACCTTGTTGCAAATCATGGCCTTCTATCCTGAGAAGACGATTGTTGCTTAGAATGATCCATTCTTTAACCCAAACTAGTAAGGCGGCTAGATAATAGTTCTCCCAGCACGGGAGACCAAGACCTCCTCTTTCTTTTGTTTCCTGCATCATTTTCTTTTTAATCCAGGGTTTTTTCCCTGCCATATAAATTTGGTTACTACCTGGTTTAAGTCTATAAAAAATATTTTGTAGGTTCGCTGGAGCTGTTTGAAAAAGAAAGTTAAATTTCGGTAGAACATGAGATTTTATTGTTGCTACCCTTCCCAAAAGTGATAATTGAATTTTACCCCACTTATCAAGATCTTTTCTTACCTGGGTTAGTATTTTAATATAGTTATCCTCCTGGATGCTTGAGCATCTACACATTAACCAAATTCCCAGGTATTTGACTTTACTAACTACTCTAAGTCCTGTTGCTTCCTCTAAATCCTGCTTATCTTTCTCTGAGATGTTCTTAGTTAAAATATGCATCTTCTTTTTCTTAATTAATAGACCTGCTACAGCCCCAAACTCCTCAATTTTATCCAATAAGGATATACATGATTTTAAAGGGTTTTCCAAGATAAAGGCCATATCATCTGCAAAGGCCTGAGTCTTGTATGTCTGATCTCTAATTTTGAGGCCTTTTATTCCTTCATCATTTCTTCTTTTACGAAGTAAAGCCTCTAGCGATAGTATAAAAAGTAAGGGGGTCTTACTTTTGAGAGTAAAGGTACTGTCTTGTACCTTTACCGATGGGGAATTCTTCTGATAAATCGCCATTTATCAATAGTCTAGCGGTCTGTTTAGAGTAAATGGCTTCGATTGCATTCAAGAATTTTTGTCCAAAGCCCATGTATTCTAATTGTGATAATATGAACTCCCAACTAACCCTGTCAAATGCTTTCTGGGCATCGATAAAAACTAAAGCAACCTGTTTACCTGGATGGTTTTCATAATATTTGAGTACATTTAACATAATTCTAAGATTATCTCATAGTTGTCTTGACGGTAAGAACCCATTTTGACCAATATGTATAAATTCATTTAAAAAACCTTTTAACCTATTTGCTAGAATTGCTGTAAATATTTTATAATCTAAGTTCAGGAGGGATATCAGCCTGTAATTTTTTATATCTTTTGGATGGGGATCTTCCTTAGGTATTAAATTAATACTAGCCTCCCTCCATGAATGGGGAATTTCAGCTTTTCCAAGCACCTCATTAAATAAATCCTGTGTATGTTCCCCCATTACTTCAAACTATGCTTTGTATATCTCAGCTGGGAGTCCATCTGTGCCTGGCATTTTAGAGTTCTCCTGCTTCCCTACTAGTTTTTTGATCACTGTCAAAGTTATTTCCACATTAAAATCTGTTTCGTCAGACTAGATATCCTAGGTGGATCTGAATTCTCTATGTACTTTTTCACCTTTCCTGCCAAAATCTCCTCCCTCCTATATAATTCCTTGTAGAAATCTGCAGCAATTCTTTCTTTCCCTCCCTTGTCTCTTATTAGGTTCCCACCCTTATCTTCCAATTGTTCAATTCTTCTGCTTTGTTTCTCCTTTCTCAATCTAAATGTTAACCATCTTCCTAATTTATTGGCTGATTCAAAATGCTTTTGTTTTGGCACCTTTATCTTATCCTTCATCGCATCAAGGTCCAAAAGGTTAAGTTGGTGTTTCAATAAAATTATCTGCTCTTTTGCTTCAGTGGCCAATGGATTATGTTGTAATTGTTCCTCAACCTTCGCTAATTGACTTAATATCTCACCCCTATCTTGTTCTTCTCTTTTCCATTTGATAGCCATGTGTTTAATGATTAGTCCTCTTATGAAGGCTTTAGTGGTATCCCACAGTATTTGGAGGGGCATCCCTGGTGTCCTATTCTCTTGAAAGAAGAAATTCACTTCTGTCTTAAGCATTTGCACAAATTCAAGTTCGTATAGTATATAGTATAGTGAACTCTTAGTATAGTCTTAATCTTATGTAATATACAAGATATATAATAAACAGAATTATAATAAATAGCAAATAAAATAGACGATTAAATAGTCAACCAATTAATTTATCAATTGTTGTTTGTAATTAATAATAGTTGGTCAGCAAATAGATTAACTTCAATTACAATTAATTAATTTTTACACTGTGTATTTTACAGTAGAGCAAGAGAATTAATGGGAGTTCAGAAGGAGATTAAATCCAAATATTATTCCAACATATTAAAGTAAAAGGGCTAAGTGGGAGAGAGCTCACTGCAGATAATCCTGGAGAGGGAGGGGGGGTCAGGAAGAGAGTCACCCCCTAATCAACGCCATCAACTTCAGAGTTACTATTTCAGAAAATTGTTACTCTTTTATATAAGGTTCCTCTCGGTTGTTGCCACCACTACACAGATTCCGCCCTGACACTCATTCACCCCTGTATAAAACACTATCAAAAACTGTCAATGTTAAAGAAGTAAAAAATTCAAAGGAAATAGGGGGAAAGAGGTCTTCTGTCGTGTTCAAATCGCTAGTTCCATAAAATAGGCAACAAAGTAAAAGATACGATAGTTTAGAAGTTTAACAATTCAACGAGCACCAATTAAAGAGCGTCCTTCTTCTTCTTCTTCTTCTTTTTTGTCTTTTAATGACCCTGCAATCCTGCAAAAATAAATAAATAAATAAATAAAATCTCTTGCATCAGGGTAGAGTCGAAGCAACTGAATGGAGTTGAGTGTTTACTGGCCAGATGCCTTTCCTGTCGCCAATGCAGAGTTGGCAGCAGATATAATCTCATTGTGAATTGTTAACCATAGTCATACTGGCCAGAAATTCTGAGAATTGAGATCTATACATCTCAAGTTTGGGAAAGGTTGGTTAAAATCTAGAAATATAACTCCAGGTATTTAAAATTATCTTCATCATACATTTAAGTCACTTATGCCAGGTTTTTAAAATTATATTGCAGGCACATGAAATGTCATGCTTATATTAATGATGAGAACTTACATTTTATTTATCAAATTTATATGCCTCTCATATAGCAACTGGAGTTACAACCTAAATGAAACAAAATAGTTTTACAATTTATCCAATCACACCAATAGGAGGGCAATGAGATGTGGCCTGCAAATCTCTAAACATTCATTAGATGGCAACACAGAGTTAGTATTACATGTCTTCCATGAACATGATAACTACAGTCTTTGAAAAGATTTGTCTTGAAATGCTGTTCTCTTCAGAATGTATCCACTTTTTATGTGGCATCCTGAAACAGCTTCCACTTTTCATATTGGCCAGCAATATGGCCATTTCTCTCATGTAACTTACTTAGCGACTTTGGATATTCAAATGAAAAATAGATTAAAAATGAAGCAGTAAATGAAGAAAACTCCTTTAAAACTTTAGAAAATGAACAAAGAAGTATTTCGTCAAAAGTGAAATACAATATATATAATACAACAAATACAATATATATAATACAACAAATTCTGCCCTCAGTTGTAAAGTTGTTGCCGTGGTGGGTTGCTCCTGATTCGCACCAGTTCGCAAGAACCGGTAATAAAAAAATTTAGTAGTTTGGAGAACCAGTAAAAACATTGGCTGGCCATGCCCCCGAACCAGTCCCTGGCCCGGTCACTGCTTGCTTACCCTGCCCACCTCATCAGAGGCTTTTTTTTTTTTTACTTTTAAAAGCATTTTTTCTACAACCTCTTCGGCTGAAAAAAATGCCTTTAAAAGTTTTAAAAAAGGCTCTGATGATCACACGGCTCAGCTGGGATCTCAGAGGCTTTTAAAAGCATTTTTTTCGACTGAAGAGGTTGAAGGAAAAAAAATGCCTTTAAAAGCCTCTTGTGATCCCAGCTGACTTGCCTGATCATCAGAAGCTTCTAAAAACATTTTTTTCTGCAACTTCTTCAGCCAAAAAGGTTGTAGGAAAAAAAAATGCCTTAAAAGCCTCTGGCGATCCCAATTGACTTCTAAAGTCTCTGACTTTCAGAGGCTTCTAAAAGCATTTTTTTCTGCAACCTCTTAAGTTTGTAGAAAAAAATGCTTTTAAAAGTAAAAAAAAAGTTGGCCACGCCCACCCAGTCACTTTACCCCCCACAAGCCACGCCCACAAAATAAGCCACAGAACTGGTCGTAAAAAATTTTAGAACCCACCCCTGAGTTATTGGCTATTAATCATCTGAAAATGAAATTGTTTTATTTGGATAGATGAGAAATTCAGGAATTTTATGTAGCCTTTTGATGAAGTTAATTTTAAAAATCACATTTCATCATTAATACAGAGCATTTGAATTAAAATTAAAAGTTTAGCCCCTGAAAATCAATACCTGATAATGACAAGACAGTAAAGCATTCACCAGGCATGACATTCTAGGGAGATATTCCAAATTTGAGAGGTTAACTACAATTTCAGTATGGATCAGGGCCTTTAAAGATGACCTTAGTGCAGAATTAGGAATATTTCTGTGTTGTTGAACTATGAGAAATCTTCTATATAATACCAGCATTTTGAACTGATATAGGCAATGACTTAACTCCAGTGAAGATGAAGATATATTAGTATTAAGGGATAATAATGTCTATTTGACAATTCAGTTGACATATTTGATATTTGGTGAAGTTTCCAACAGCTTCTCTCCCCACCCCACCCCCATCCAAATACTCTTAATTGGATCAATGGTAAATAATGTGTGTAGAAACATCAAAAAAATATTAATTGACCAGTCAATTTAAATTAAAATGATTTAATTTATTCAGTCAAAAGGCACTCCTTCATGCAAATATTAATGCCACCCATTCATTTATTTAGTGGTATTATTAAACTCATTTTGCATATACAGAGAACCAAGAAAAAGTGAAGAGAACGAGTAGCAGAAAAATAAGTATCTCCCTTAGAGAGATGCAAGGCACACTGCAAGGCTTAGTAGCATGAAATTCACTTTCCAAAACTGATTAGCTATAGTGTCTATGCCATGCCTAGTGATAGTACTAGTGACATCATGAAGACTTTCCAATAAGACTCTGGTTAAAGAATTCACAGGGCACATTCTACATTCCCTGAATAAAATGAGGCTTTAGTAATTCCAAAACTGCAACTTTCGACTAAGTTACAAGTTGGTAAGAAAATATTTTTGGGTTAATGGTTGATTGGGTCAAGTAAGAATGTGGCCTTTTAAGGGAAAGAGAGAACAGACTAATTTTATCTTGTTGACAAGTTAGTTTTTCCTAAAACTAGAGAAAGGAACAAGGGATTTAGCTATCTTTAATTAGATGCTGATTAATAGGAAAAATTTATGAAATGAATGGTGATCGTTACTCTGAGGGAACATGATCATACCATGCTCAGAATCCTTAATATTAAAGAAACAAAAGCTATGTTAGGCAAAGATATTCCTTGGAATCCAAGGAACTGATTTTAAAAAGTAGAAACAGAATTTCATGGAAGCAAAGAAAGTAACAGGAAGAAAAATTCAGTTACTAAAAGCATTATATGAAACAATCCCAATGAGTAGAACCTAACAGAGGAAACATGGCTGCAGAAGAAGTTCAGTGACAACTGACTACCAAAATAACACACAACTAAAATAATAGAATATATTACTTTATATAGAATATATTACTTCATAATAACTTCTGTTGTTTTAAGGATAAGGTAAGAGGAATCTTATTTAACAATATTAATATATAATAATAATAATAATAATAATAATAATAATAATAATAATAATAATAATAATAATAATAATAATAATAATATTTTAGAGTAAGGTAAGAAGGAGGGACTTACCACTAAGGAAATGTTCAGACAAATAGTCAGGAATTTCAACAGCCAAGAACATTAACATGATGGAAGAACAAAGAATGAAAAATATTTAAAGCAATTGCAATTCTTACTGACCATGACAAGATACTAATATGTGATGCCCCACTCTCAAAAAAGAAAAAAATCATGAATTTTTATTTTGGTTTGTTCTTTATTGAGAAAAGGGTTAGGGTCCCATCAAATAAGCATGATGAGCAGACAAAACTGTAGCTTGAGGCTGCTAGAGATGTGATGACACTTTAAACATTATCAATGATTCACTTTGGGTCCAAATGAATTTCATTATGTAGCACTGAAATGCTGAAAATATTGACAGATCCTCAGTTCCTGACTAGTAATTTGGGCTACAATGTCACCTCTACTAGGGAGATCTCAAAGGAGAAATGAAGCCATCAATGAATGTTGAATATACTTATCAAACTAGAGAGGCACATCAAGTAGGGCCCACTAGCCTTCATCCTAGAACTTGTACTCTTCAATGTTTTATTTTATTAGTGACTTGAAGGAGAGAGGTGGAACAGGGAAGTTTATTAAATTTGTAGTTGGCACAAAACTGGGTAGAATTTCCCACAATTAAGGAATATATTTTGATATGTCAGAAAATTATAAGAAAATAGCAAAATAAAATACAAAAGAGATAAACATGTATTTAGAAAAAAGAAATCAAAACTCACTGATGACTCACAGCTGACTTACCACAAGGCCCTCACTTGATACACCCACATTGAAGTCCTTATGAACAGAACACTGACATTCCCTAAATTCTGCTGAAGATGTTACCTAGCCTGATAACGAAATGTTCAGAAACCAACCCATAAGCTTGGAGAACAAACCTTTATCCTCAATCAAATATCCTCAATCAATTATCCAAGAAAGATGCATTGTACCTTGCTAGATATGTAGATGTGAAAAGATACTGTAATTGGAGCAGATCATAAATGAAGTTTATATAATTGCTGAAAAATAAGCAAATGTAAGTTTCCTTTGTATTAGTACATATTTTCCAGAATATGGGAACTATAGGAAGAAACAGTTCAATTGTACTTTCTGCTAGTCATACTTGAATATTGTGTCCAATTCTGGTCACCCCACTTTAAAAAGCACTCAGATCAAATCAAAACTGTTTCAATGAAATAATGGGAATATAAGAAATGCTTGACTAAAGAGAGCAGGAAAACACTTTTGATGTACCTGAAGTATTTTCATACACATGAGACTATGGCCTGTTTTTCATTACACAAGAATGTGGAAATGTAATAATGGGTTTAAGTAGCAAGAAGGCACATTTCATTTAAACATCAAGAGAAGAGTATTATAAAAGCATTTTGACAGGGGAACCAATTCTTTTGAAAGATAATAAACTCTCTCTTTCCCCAGACTTCATTTTTTTCCCTTCCCTGGTCACTTACAACATCTAGCATCAGCCAGTTATTACTGGAAGATATAAAGCCTCCCCTTGTTACTATGTAGACTCAACAATAATTGGATAACTCTAGAAGAGGCCATATAAAACCAGTGTGGAAATGAGCATGTTCAAGAAGAAACTGGGTCGCCTGAGCTTTACAGTGGCTTAAACTGGATTCCTGCATTGAATAGGAGATTTGATTCAGAGTCCTAAATGGACCCTTCCAGCTAAACCTTTCATTCTTATGTTCCTTTGTAAACTTAGTAAGAGAATTGTCCCTCTCTAGAAGACCATTAAATTCACAAAAATTACAGTTCTGAAGTGACAGTGAAAGGGACGCTGTGGCATGCAAAGAAACATTCCCTCTTTCAACTCAGCTCTTCAAAAGGCACTTGCTTTATTTGACTTTAGGAACATCTCTCTGGTGATATCAAAAAAAATTCTCACTTTCTGAAATGCATTATAGGTGGCTGTTAACTCAGCTACCAAGATGAAATGTTGTTTTATCTTAGAATGTTAATTGCACCAAAAAGTTAGAATCTTGTCTGGATTTATATGTGCGTTGTTTTTTAAAATTTCTTGCATCCATTAAATAGTTTCGTCTCAAAAAGAAAACCCACCAGTGTAAACAAAGAATCATAGAATTGGAAAGAAGCTGGACTACATCTAATCCATGATCATCCAGTCTGTTTGAAGAACTCCAGTAGAAGAAAAGCATAGACCAGGCTAGAGTGAATGTGTAATGTGAGAGGAAGGTGCCACCTGAATCATAGATGTTGAATGCTTGATAGAAGCATTTAGTGCTCAGGTTCTATTTCCTTCCCTCCCCGCCCCAAAGCAATGTGTTACTGAGGTGGAAATGGGCATTTTTGGCCTGGAAGTGGAAAGGTGTGGGATTTAGGGAGCTGGTTGGTACTGGGCAATAGAAGTGGGTGACAGCATTGAAGTGATGATGGACTTTGGGAGATATGGTGCGTCACAATTTGAGATGCTCTCAAAGAAGGCAGACTCGGTAATGTAACCAGTACCACATTGCAGCCAACTATGCTCAACCCCAAGATTTGGTTTCTGGAGTATAGGAGACACTGGATTCTGGTTGTTCCTGCTCATGTGGCCTGTAATAAAGCTTACCTCATCTATTTTTAATAATCTAATGAGGACTGACCCAATATACATTAGAGAAATGTGGTTGGACGCAAAAGGTTTCTTTCTCAGAAATATGGCCTTCTGGTGGTAGCCACCACTCTGGGATTGGGTGAATATGTGGCAGTGGTTGGTTTCTACCAGTTCACCCCAGTTCAGGTGAACTGGTATTGGTGGCAACGGGAGGCTCCCCCCACCCACCCGGATGTCATCAAGAATGTTCTACGCATGCACAGAAGTGCTGTGCTCGCACTCCCGATTCCGAACCGGTAGCAAAGGTAGGTGGAACCTAATACTGGTATGTGGTTATTGTCATCTGGTGTAATGAAAATAAGAAACAAACTTGAGGACCAGAAGAAGAAACCACAAATAAGACAATGGTCATAAAAAAGAACTCTGAGTTCAGGCCAGAAATGTAACCTGACCAAATGTCTCAGACAAAACCCTCCTTGTTCTTACAAAGATAAAGGAGAGGAAGGGGGGAGAGCACATTCAGACTTTCAAGATTCTGTTACTGTAATCTTATAATAAAAGTAACAGTAGGATGCATGACTTTGCATTCCTTGCCACTGTGGCTGAGTTGGTGATGAAATTCCTTTGATTGATATTCTTAATGGATTTCAATCTGTCTTCTCTGGACCTGGATTCAACAGTGACTCAGTAGTTCATGCCTACCATGGCAACCAAGAACCTGATCGAGTTTATGTAATGGCCTAACTCACAGCATTGATCACGTATTACAGTCTGCTTTTTTGACTAGGGATGGTGGCAGTTTGATCTAGGGTTGGGGAATATTTTCATCCAACCAGCAGCTTCAAAGGAGTCAATAGTTCACACCCCTCTCAATAGGCCATCCTTAGACCTGATTTCATTGGACAATTTTCATCATTTCATAACGTTTCAGGGAAGGTTGTTGAAAGAGCGGCAGCTCATGAGCTTCAGAGCACCCTGAATTGCTCCTCCTAGCTGAATCTCTTGGAGTTGTTTAATATAATTAGCCAGGGTATTCTTCTGGACTTGGCTTAGTGGGGTGAGAATGTACTGTTTTACAGTGGTTCTCTTATTTCCTCCATGATTATGTCTAGGGTATTAGTAGAAAAGTGGAAATTCAAGATCTAATGTGGGATTCCTTAGGGCTCAGTTGTTTCACCCCTTCTATTTAATATTGACATATAGCTGCAGAGTGAGATCATTCAGTATCATGAGATGTAGTATGATGACTGCATTGATGATATCAGTTGTATATTTCTACCCTTCTGGATACATGATGCCATTCAATGTCTTACCCAGGGCCTCGTGGCTATAAAGGTACGGTTGGGGAGGAATCAATTATGACTTAACTCTAGCAAGCAGTGATGGGTTCCTCCCAGTTCAGCCCGGTTCTCCCTAGCCAGTAGTGGTGACAATATGACATCACCAAACTGGTTCTGCCCCCCTGCCCCCCCCCATCCACCCCTGCATTATTCTTACGTTTTATTTGGCCCCACCTCCAATCTATTGTTGCCTCCTGAGTCCCAGCTGATGGCTAGAGGGAAAAAAAACTGTTTAAATTCTTGCTGTGCAGGGCTTCAAAGGGCCGCCCTACAGCTGATCAGTGTTAAAAGAAAACAAATGAATAGATCAGTGCCTGCAAAAATACACGAGTAGATCAGTGCCTAAAAAAAATACATGAGTAGATCAGTACCTGCAAAAAATAAATGGGTTGATTGGTACAACTCTGCAAGCAGTTAAAAGCCTGGTAGACCAGTACCTCTGCTAAATCCTAAATAATTGTCACATGACCATCAAGCCACGCCCACAAAATAAGCCACGCCCATAGAAACGATAGTAAAAAAAATTAGAACCCACCCCTGCTATCAAGATAGAATGGCTCTGAGTTTTGGAATCTCCTGGATCTGGAGAATTGCCATTAACAGACAAAATCTGAATGTAGTCATTCAACCAACTGTGGTTATATCTAATACTAGCAAAATCTATCCCATACTTTACCATTTTACTAAGAAACATTATGCCACATCTTCCTCTTAAATTGATTAAGAATTAAGGAACATTATGCCATCCTTCCACTTAGATAGATTAAGAATTATGATTTGACATTCTGATGTTGCCTATTCAGGATTAGGGCATCTGCCAAGGGAGGAGAGAGTCAAGGACATGAAAATACAAGGTATTGATGACTGAATCTCAACTCTTTTTTACATGTATGCAATGTGTGTGATGCAGTTTTCTCAGTTTGTATCTGTTTATAGCTTGCCATTTTTGCAAAATCTGGATACATCTATACCAAAACTCTTTATATAGGTGATTTCTTAGCCAGCCTCCATAATTAACTGTTAACAACATAACAAGATCTTGCTATAATGTAACCAATTTTGAAATCTTAAATTTCACATTATTCTCATACAATCTTGTTTCCACAAGGCTTTTGTGGAGATTACTGACAGGGAAAACAGCTGGCTCTTGTAGAAGCAGATAATTGATGAGTGATTAGCTATGTATGAGAATCAGGATCATAAAAAGTGCCTCAGAGCAAGAGTAGAGAAGTCAGACCTTCTGGTGTTAGAAACAGAAACCCCTATGATTCTTCTACTTGATCATGCTGGGTTGCTGGGAATTGTAATGGTTCAACAACATCTGGAGGACCACAGATTTTTTGCCCTTCTTATGGAGGCTTAGAGGAAATTATGCTAATTATACCACTTAGAAAAGAGCTGTAAAAGGAATGTATTTTTGCAGTGTTAATAATTTTTTTAATTTGATTTATATGTGTTACAATGCGTTAAGCGATAGCCTTCATACTTTTGTATATTTATACAGTCAGCTTATTGCCTCCATAAACTGGGTCCTCATTTTACCTACCTTAGAAAGGATGGAAGGCTCAGTCAACCTTGAGCCTGGTGAGATTGGAATTTACAGTAATTGCAGACAGCTGGTGTTAATCACAATGCTTTAGTCTGCTGAGCCACCAGGCCCTTTATCATATTGTAATCATATTGTAAAATGATTTTTTAAGAATAGAATAGAATAGAATTTTTTATTGGCCCAGTGTGATTGAAAACACAAGGAATTTGTCTTGGTGCATATATTCTCAGGGTACATACAAGAAAAGATACGTTCATCAAGAATCATAAGGTACAACAGTTAATGATAGTCATAGGGTTCAAATAAGCAATCAGGAAACAATCAATATCAATATAAATAGTAAGGATACAAGCAACAAAGTTACAATCATACAGTCATATTATAAGTGCAAGGAGATGGGTGATGGGAACAATAAGAAGATTAATAGTAGTGCAGATTTAGTAAATAGTTTGATAGTGTTGAGGGTGTTATTTGTTTAGCAGAGTGATGACATTCAGGAAAAAACTGTTCTTGTGTCTAATTGTTCTGATGCTCAGTGCTCTATAGCGTCGTTTTGAGGGTAGGAGTTGAAAGAGTTTATGTCCAGGATGTGACAGGTCTGTAAATATTTTCACAGCTCTCTTTTTGGAAGGCAGGTTGGTAGCAATTGTTTTTTTCTGCAGTTCTAATTATCCTCTGAATGTTGAGTTGCAGAACCAAATCAGACAGTTATAGAGGTGCATTAGATGTGTATTAATGCAGAAATGGGATAGTTTAAGCCAGTGGTCAAATGTAAAATTTGTTACTACCGGTTCTATGGGCGTGGCTTGGTGGTGGTGGGGTAATGTGACTGGGTGGGTGTGGCCAACTTTTTTTTAACTTTTAAAAGCATTTTTTCTACAACCTCAGAGGTTGTAGAAAAAATGCTTTAAAAGTAAAAAAAAAAAGCCTCTGATGATCGCATTGTTCAGCTGGACATGGGGGGGAGGGTTTGCAGGGATTTTTGCTAGCGGTTCTCCAAATCACCCGCTACCGGATCAGGCGATCCAGTCTGAACCGGGAGCATTTCACCTCTAGTTTAAGCTTATATGTGGACATTTGCAAAAATATGGACAGGAATTTATTTTATTTTATTTATTTATTATATTTCTATACTGCCTTTCTTCTGCAGGACTCAAGGCGGTGTACAGTCAAGAAAAAATAAAAGATACATAAACATCATAAAATTGATAATTAAAATTATAACATAATTTAGCCCAAATTAAATAAAACCCAGAATTAGATAATATTTTAATCATTTCCAGTTAACATGTTTAGCCCCGCCTAAATAGGAATAGTATTATCCACACTGATATTGTATTCAAATTTGTTTTACTAAGTCTTGATACATGGCACTATTTAACTGAAAGGACCTAGAATATTCCTACTCTATCTGAACTTGATGATGATGATTTTATCCATTAAGTCAAGTCTCATTCTTCGTGATTCTATGGGCCAGGTCTTTCCATGTCTTCCAATCTTGCAACTTTCCTTTGAGTTGTTCCATGCTCTGGTGTCAGTTTTGATGGTACCCAGCCACCATGTTCTTTGGGTGCCTGGTTTCCTTTTACTGCTAACTCTTCCAAACATAATTGCTTTCTCCAATGACATGGCCAAAATAAGTGAGACACAATTTTGTGATTTTTGCCCTGTCTGAACTTATTGGCAAAGAATCCTAAATGTTCTTATCCGGTTCAAACACATTTGCTTTTCATCTCCCCTGAGCACCACTCCACACAACACTTTCTCTTATGGAGTTTCTCAGAGAACCAATATGTAACCTGCCATTGTCACAGGGAGAGTCCACATAGCAGGGAAACTCAATCTCTCTGAAACAGAGTATGGTCCATACATCACCTAAAGTGAACTGAACTAATAGCCTCTGTCATATATGAATATACTTGGTTCATAGGTTACAGTGGAGTAGGTAATATTTTTTCTTCAATTTTTTATTTTCTGATTGCGTTCAAGGACTGATAAATGCATGTTTAAAATGCCTGATTTATGCTTCTCTGTTTGGTTTATGATTTAACAAAACATGGGTTAGTACAATACAGGTAGACCTCAATCTACAATCACAATTGGGACCAGCATTTCCACTGCTGAGATGGGGCTGTTAGTTGTTAGTTGCAAAGTTGTGTCCAACCCATCGCGACTCCATAGACAATGTTCCTCTAGGCCTTCCTGTTCTCTACCATTCTCTGGAGTCCATTTAAACTCTTGCCTATTGCTTCAGTGACTCCATCCAGCCACCTCATTCTCTGTCATCACTTTCTTCTTTTGCCCTCAATCTTTCCCAGCATTAGGGTCTTCTCCAGTGAGTCCTTCCTTCTCATTAGGTGGCCAAAGTATTTGAGTTTCATCTTCAGGATCTGGCCTTCTAAAGAGCAGTCAGGGTTGATCTCCTCTAGGACTGACTGGTTTGATTGCCTTGCAGTCCAAGAGAATCACAGGAGTCTTCTCCAGCACCATAGTTCAAAGGCCTCAATTCTTGGGTGCTCAGCCTTTTTTATGGTCCAACTTTCACATCCATACATTGCTGGGAACACTATAGCCTTGACTATATGCACTTTTGTTGGCAGGGTGATGTCTCTGCTTTTTAGTATGCTGTCTAGATTTGCCATAGCTTTCCTCCCCAGGAGCAAGTGTCTTTTAATTTCTTGGCTGCAGTCCCCATCTGCGGTGATCTTGGAGCCCAGGAAAATAAAATCTGTCACTACCTCCATTTCTTCCCCATCTATTTGCCAGGAATTGAGAGGGCCAGATGCCATGATCTTAGTTTTCTTAACGTTGAGTTTCAAGCCAACTTTTGCACTCTCCTTCACTCACATCAAGAGGCTCTTTAATTCCTCTTCGTTTTCTGCCATTAAAGTGGTATCATCTGCATATCTGTGGTTGTTGATATTTCTCCCTGCAATCTTAATTCCAGTTTTTGATTCATCTAGCCCCACCTTTTTCATGATATGCTCTGCATATAAGCTAAATAGGCAGGGTGACAGTATACAGACTTGCAAGACTCCTTTCCCAATTTTGAACCAATCAATGGTTCCGTGTCCAGTTCTCACTGCTGCTTCTTGACCCACATATAGGTTTCTCAAGAGACAAATAAGATGGTCTGGTACTCCCATCTCTTTAAGAACTTGCCACAATTTGTTATGATCCACACAATCAAAGGCTTTAGAATAGTCAATGAAGCAGAAGTAGATGAACTCCCTAGCTTTCTCCATGATCCAGAGTATGTTGGCAATTTGATCTCTTGTTCCTCTGCCTCTTCAAAACCCTGACTGTACTTCTGGTAGTTCTCGATCCACATACTGCTGGAGCCTAGCTTGTAGGATTTTAAACATAACCTTATTAGCATGTGAATTGTGTGCAATGGTGCAATAGTTTGAACATTCTTTGGCATTGCCTTTCTTTGGAATTGGAATGTAAACTGACCTTTTCCAATCTGGTGGCCACTGTTGAGTTTTCCAAATTTGCTGGTAAATTGAGTGTAGCACTTTTACTGCATCATCTTTTAAGATTTTCAGTAGCTCAGCTGGAATACTGTCTCCTCCACTAGCTTTGTTGTTGCTCAGATTTCCTAAAGCCCATTTGACTTCACATTCTAGGATGTCTGGCTTGAGATCAGTGACCACTCCATTGTGGTTATCAGGGATGTTAAATTCATTCCTGTATAGTTCTTCTGTGTAATCTTGCCACCTCTTCTTAATCTCTTTTGCCTCTGTTAGGTCCCTGTCATTTTGGTCCTTTATCATGCCCATCTTTGCATGAAACATTCCCTTCATATCTCCAATTTTCTTGAAGAGATCTCTGGTCTTCTCTATTCTATTGTTTTCTTCTATTTCTTTGCACTGTTCATTTAAGAAAGTATTCTTATCTCTTCTAGCTATTCTCTGGAATTCTGCATTCAATTGGGTGTATCTTTCTCTTTCTTCCTTGCTTTTTGCTTCCCTTCTTTCCTCAACTATTTGCAAAGCTTCTCAGTCAACCATTTTGCTTTCTTGTCTTTCTTTTTCTTTGGGATGGTTTTAGTTGCTACCTCTTTACAGTGTTGTGAATGTCCGTCCATAGTTCTTCAGGCATTCTGTCTATCAGATCTAATTCCTTAAATCTATTTGTCACCTCTACTGTATATTCATCAGGAATATGATTTAGTTCATACCTGAGTGGCCTAGTGCTTTTCCTTACTTTCTTCAATTTAAGTCTAAATTTTGCAACGAGAAGCTTATGATCTGAGCCACAGTCAGCTCCTGGTCTTGTTTTTCTGACTGTATAGAGCTTCTTTATCTTTGGCTGCAGAGCACATAGTCAATCTGATTTCTGCGTCTGGTGATGTCCATGTGTAGAGTCGTCTCTTTGGTTGTTGGAAAAGAGTGTTTGCTATGATCATTGTATTATCTTGACAGAATTCTATCACCCTGTGCCCTGTTTCATTTTGTACTCCAAGGCCAAACTTGCCTGTTATTCTGGTTATCTTTTGACTTCCTACTTTAGCATTCCAATCCTCCATGATGATAAGGACATCATTTTTTGGTGTTAATTCTATAAGGTGCTGTAGGGCTTCATAGAACCGGTCAATTTCATCTGCTTCAGCACCAGTGGTTGGGGGATAGACTTGGATTACTGTAATAATGAATGGTTTGCCTTGGATTAGAATACTGGGATTCGAATCCCCAAATTCTGTCAATTTGGGGATTGTATCCCAGTATTGCTTTTCCTACTCTTTTATTGATTATGAAGGCTACTCCATCTCTTCTGAAGGATTCTTGCCCACGGTACTGTACCTGATGGTCCTCTGAATTAAATTCACCCATTCCTGTCCATTTTAGTTTGCTGATTCCTAAGATGTCGATGTTCAGTCTTGTCATCTCTTGTTTGACCACGTCCAGTTTGCATTGATTCATGGATCTTACAGTCCAAGTTCCTATGTAAAAAAAAAAAAATATTGAAAAGTTTTACAAAAAGAAAACAATATTTTCTCCCCCCTGAAATCCCCCACCCCGTCCCCTCCTCCCCCCACCCCTCCCCCTCCCCCTTCCCCTTCCCCCTGACTTCCCAGAGCAAAATACAGGGTATTAAAAAAAACCCACTCACAAACTAAATTAACCTAACTACCCTTAAGTTAACCCCCCCCCCCGAAACCTTAACTCCATTATAGATAACACAATATATCTTTACATTCATTCATACGCAATTTGATATCTTCACAACTGGTATTTATTTTGAATATAGTCAATCCATTTTCTCCACTCCAAAATATATTTTTCCTGTGTATGATCTTTCAAGTATGCTGAGATCTTCACCATTTCAGCTAAATTTGTTACTTTCAGTGTCCGTTCTTCTATAGTAGGCAAAGAGTTTTTCTTCCAGTATTGTGCTACCAACAGCCTAGCTGCTGATATTAAGTTTAAAATCAATTTAGTTTCTAATACTGTACAATCAGTTGTTATACCCAATAAAAACAATTGTGGAGTAAATTTAAACCTCCTTTTCAAAATATTCTGTATTTCCCACCAAATTTTTATCCAAAATGCTTTGATCTTCTTACAAGTCCACCATATATGATAATAGGTTGCATCGTCACAATCACATCTCCAACATTTGGCTTGCACATTTGGGTACATACATGACAATTTCTTAGGATCTAAACGCCATCTATAGAACATTTTATAAAAATTTTCTCTTAAGTGTTATGCTTGCGTAAATTTAACATTTCTAACCCAAATCTTTTCCCATGTTTCCATCATTATTGGTTCCTGAAACCAATAATGATGGAATTATTGGTGCCCATTTTGTGCCCATTTTATCATACAATCCTTGACCAATTCCGTTTCTGAATCTATTTCCAATAATGCATTATACAACCTTTTAATATGCATTGGACTCTGGTCCCTAATCTGTTTTACCAAATTTTCCTCATTTTGCATAAGACCAATTTTTTGATCTCCCCTCCATCTAGCTTGGAGTTGACCATACTGAAACCAAGTATAAATTATCCCTTCTTCCTTCAGTATCTCTGAAGATTTCAGTTGTAGTTTACCCCTTTCATTAAAAAGCTCCTTATAGGTAATCACCTCCATTTTTTGTTCTATACTTATATTTTCTATTGCATGTTTAGGATTTGCCCATATAGGTATCTTATAATTTAATTTATATTGATACTTTTTCCAAACCCTTAATAAAGCATTCCCAATTGTATGACTTTTAAAAATCTTATCCACTTCCTTTTCATATAATAGGTAAGCATGCCATCCATATAACAAATCATATCCTTCTATATTTAGTATTCTTTCTTCAGTTAAATTAAACCAATCACTAATTTGCACTATCGAAAACGCGGGGCTGGCGGTCTGCCAAGACCGTCCGCAACGTCCTGCGGTGCCAACCGGAAGTCAAAATTTTTTACAGCATCAGACTTTCCTTTCACCACCAGACTGACTTTCCTTTCACCACCAGATGGAGCCTGGATAGCTCAGCAGACTAAAAGCATTCTTATTAACACCAGATGTCTGCAATTACTGTAGGTTCGAATCTCACCAGCTCAAGGTTGACTCAACCTTCCATCCTTTCTAAGGTAGGTAAATTGAGGATCCAGTTTGTGGGGGCAATAAGCTGACTTTGTATAAATATACAAAAGTATGAAGTCTATTGCTTAACGCATTGTAAGCAGCCCTGAGTCTCCGGAGAAGGGCAGCATATAAATCAAATAATAATAATAAAAAAGATGCATCCACAGCTGGGCGGCCTTTCAGCTTTGACCCAGTCACTTCACTTTTTCTGGCGCTACTAGTACTAGCCCTCTGATCTTCCCCAGTAGCATATCAGACCCCTTCTGACCTGAGGGCCTCATCTTCTGGTATCATATCTTTTTTTACCTTTTAGTACTGTCCATGGGGTTTTCATGGCAAAGATACTGGAGTGGGTTGCCATTTCCTTCTCCAGTGGATCACATTTTGTCAAAACTCTCTGCCATGACCTGTCCATTTTCGGTGGCCCTGCACGGCAAAACTCATAGCTTCACTGTGCTGCCCAAACCCCTTCACCATGACAAGGCAGTGATCCATGAAGGGGGGGGGGGCTGCCAAGTAACACCTAATTTTATATCTTTCTTGCAACAGTTATTGAACAAATTATTCCATTGTGAAGTGAATCGTGTGGTCTTTAAGTGAGTCCAGCTTCCACATTGACTTTGTCAAAAGATGGCTGAGAAGGTTGCAAATGGTGATCACATGACCCCAGGATGCTGCAACCATAGTAAATACATGTCAGTTGCCAAGCACTCAGATTTAGATCACATGACTGTGGGGATGCTGAAATGGCTGTTAAATGCAAGGACTGGTTTTAAATCATTTTCTTTTGTAGCATTATAAATTTGAACGCTCACTAAATGAATGGTTGTAAGTCATATATAAATCTATGCTACGGTACATCCTTTTTTCATTTATAAGGTTGGTGGGGTGCGATGAATAGCCAAGATTTCAGCCCTCTCATTTAAAGATAGATGTCTGTAAGAATCCATTGGAATACAAAGTATTTTATGACCACCAAGTGAGTTCAACAGGGTTTCCTGCCTAAGCAGGAGGTTGGACTAGAAGATCTTCCAACTCTGTTATTCTGTTATTTAGTTGAGATATTAGGCTTAAGATGTTGCATCCTCAAACTGCAATACAGATTACCAGATATCGAAAATTAAAAAAAAAAACAGATGATGTCTGTCTGTCTGTCTGTCTGTCTGTCTGTCTGTCTGTCTGTCTGTCTGTCTAGCTGTCTAGATATCTAGCTAGCTAGATATCTAGCTAGCTCTATCATTTATCTTTTACTATCCAACATAATATTTTACAATAATTGCCATCATTCTTCACTGTACTCAGCAGGTCCATGTTGGTTTTTTTGTAGCTGTAGAGAACTTGTTTGACACCGCCTTCTTCTGACATATTTTTCAATTTGCTAGGCTTATATCCCTGGTATTCTCTGGTGATCTCCCAACTAAATACTAGTCCACCTGAACCCTGATTATTTTCTGTAAAATTAAATCAGCTGTTTCCACCAGCTAAGGTATTTGGGGAGTTTAGATAATGGAAATATTCTCTTTATACATCCAAAGCAGGTAAACTTGATTCCCTAATGAACAGCTGCCCTTGAGCAAGATTTGAAAACATAAAATTTATTGTTTTTAGAATATTATTCTTCTACAGGAGGCACATAAGTATTTGTTTTGTGAACTAAGACAAGCCACAAGCTTTTTGAAGATTCCGTAAATTGATAACATGAACTAAAATGCATTATAAGTTGGAGGTTAAGTGCCTAAACAGCAACAAAAACAAGGAATAAAGTTGTAGTGAAGCATAAGAATGATTTCCTAATGCAGTAACGAACTGATCTGATTTGTACTTTTCTGACTCATATACAGGTCAGAACACAGTTATCTTTCAGATTTTACACTTTTCCAAGTATGTACTACACTTGTCAGGTCAAAAAATTACTGAAGATGTATATTTTAGGATTAAATATAAATGTAAACATGTATTTTCTTTGAAAAAAGGCATTTACAGTATTCAAATATGCAGATTTATATGAATTTTCACAAGCGTTTATTTCTTTAAATGCAAATTAATAATGGGGACAGAAGAAACAATTATGCAAACAAGCTTATGAGAAACTGCCATGGGCCAGAAACAGATTGTTCTACATCCCCCTAGTGAATCAAAGCCATTGGACTAGAAGGCAAATTCAAGAAACAGTTAAAGGGGACTCACTAATGGAAATTCAGTTAGCACAGCTAGATAATTCAAGGGTTTGGGTTTTTTTTTATTAGACTTGTTCTTTGTTTTAGGTCAGAATGTTGAATCCATAGCTGCTTCATATCTTTAGACTTAATTTCCTCAGCAGGTCATACGAAAAGAACCATGCAGCTGACCAAAAAACAGAAATAAAAATGTATTTTTGGTCTGTCTGTCTGTCTGTCTGTCTGTCTTTCCATCCATCCATCCATCCAAATTATATCACTTCCATTTTTTGAAGAAAACTCCAGGTGATAAAAAAACAAAAACAAACAAAAGTAGGCAAAAACATTGGTTGGTTTTATTTAAACCAACCAATCTTATGCGCTCATGCCAGAGCATCCATTGCTAGGTTTTCAGCCTCAATGCCTAGAGAAAGAACCAGGTCTTCACAGTCTTCCAAAAGGCCAACAGACATGGGGTTGTTTGGATCTTGAAGGTGAAGGCATGCATCATGACAGAGAAGGAACACTTGTGGCCAGTAATGGGTTCCACTTACCTTTGCTACCAGTTCGGAACTGTGAGCGCATGCACAGAGCATCTGTGATGATATCTGGGTGAGTGGGCGGAGCCTCCTGCCGCCACCACTACTGGTTCGCCTGTATTTGCAAACTGGTAGAAACCCACCACTGCTTGTGGCCCACCAGGCAACACTGTTTAACTGAGAGTATCAGAGCATTCCTAAATCTGATGGGGCAAGCAGAATCCACTGGAGAGGAACAGTCCAACAAGTAACCTGGTCTCACATCATGTTGGGTTTTAAAAGTGAAAACCAGCATCTTGAATTGCACTGAGAAGCTTATTGGAAGCCAGTGTGGCTCCTGTAGCAGTGGTCAATGGGAGTTGAAAAGAACTTGATGGCACATAATCAATCAAAAGTATATCTTATCAATTTGTGTCCTTGAATGCTTTCTTGAAAGTGTTCTAATTTCAATATCAATCTGGGAGAATCCTGACACATCATTATACCCATTTTTGTTATGTATTATTTTTCTACAATTGTCTCTAATGTAATATGCTGTACTGATATAAGCAGTACAGTTCTGAGTTATGAATGCTCAAATTCAGAAAGTTGCAGATGTGTAATCTGGTTCAGGAAATGTTAATTGTGCCAAGTTCACATTCAAATACAACCTGAAGTATTTTTTTCTCAATCTTTTAAAGGTCAGCCTTTAAGGAGGGGACAGAGGAAGATTTCAAAAAACATTTCAAAACATAGCTGGGCAAATTTCAGACAGAGGCACTCCTCTATTTTCATGCAGCCAGGGCTTAATGATACATATTATCATCTGCACATCTGCCAACTTGAGACCAAGGCCTGTGGCAATCCATTATCAAAGATGTTGGGCTAAGCCTGGGGAATTAGATGAATGAGACCTAGATTTTCTCAGTGCCGAGCAACAGCTCAGTCCCTGCTTCCCATCGAATCTCCTTTTGCACATCAATACAATAATTTTCTCTATTGTTTCTAGCTCCCCCAATCATTTTCCTTGCCTCCACCCAATCAAGGTTCTGAGAGCCTTGGGTTTCAACCATAGTTGAACCATAGAGATATTCCAGAAGACTGGTTTTGGTCCAGCCTCTAGTTCATCTCCATCTCTGGCTTCTGTCACCCTCCATTCTCAATTGTCTCACCTTCCTTGGAGTCCTGAATCTCCTAGTGTACTGCTTTTTTTTCTTCTTCAGGAAGCTGTGGTTCCAAGACTTTATCTTCCTCTCACATGGAAGACTATTCACCGATGCCCCAAAATACTCCTTCTCTTCCTTTCTCTAATGGTGGTTTCTAAGCAGGCAGAGTCTGAAGTTACCTCTTTTTTTTCTGATCTTAGTCATATCAATCCTCTGCATGACATGCTCTCTGACTCTCAACAAGGGCATTGTATTTCTTA
The DNA here is from genome assembly GCA_030761175.1 of Masticophis lateralis. Lineage (NCBI taxonomy): Eukaryota > Metazoa > Chordata > Lepidosauria > Squamata > Colubridae > Masticophis > Masticophis lateralis. Next base: position 37,283,866 of record JAUDYJ010000001.1, read on the forward strand.
AAATATGGCAGTTTATCAGCCATTTCCTCCTCCATCATCATTCCTTTTACTTCTAATCTTGTCCCCCATCCAACCATCTGTAATCCATCTTCTCTGTCACCATCCAGCTTGTATTTATCTTTCATCTTCCAATTTTCTTTTGCTTCTAACATCTTCCATAACATTCTTGCTACCAGTTTTTTTCCTATAGATATTCTCTTCACTTTCCCTCAATCTCTGTACTGTACCTCCAGCTTCTTTTCATTTCAACTTCTTTCTCTTTCTGATTCTACTGTTACTGCATCCCACTCCCTTCCAAAGAACCATACCCTAACTCATTAATCTCAGCACTCACCATTTTTCCTAAGTCCCTCTCTAATCCATAGCATGAAATTTCTCTACTAATATCTCTCAAAATCAATGACTGTCAGACAACCAAAGTCAATTCACCAGTTAAGATCCAATTTAAATTCATGCAGGTAGGCAAGTGACATAAATTTTATTGGAATTATTAGAAAACACTATTATACCTTATATTTATTTAAAAATGTATGTCATTTAAAGAACCAATATTTCATTTGCCAAAGTCATGTTTTCTGGCAAAGCTGATAAGAGAAATTTTAATTCCAGGACAGTAGGACTTGTTTGTTTAGAGGGAAAGTGGCTAATGAAAATCTAATTACATTTCCTGTAGTTGGCAAGTAAGAACTGTGGATTTCATGAGAAACACTATCAGCTCCCGCAATCTTTGTTTATGTGACAAAGATTTCCAAGGTCTTTATATGTGCGTGTGTATGCACGAGCATTGTATTTGTGCATATATTATATATTGTAAGTATGTATATGTATATAGGGTGTACTAAATGAAAGTCACATAGGCAAAGACCAGCCCCATGAACATTTTATTATGTAAATTGCATTAAATGTTTGAATTGGTTGACATTTTCTAAACCCTTCCTTATTTGTTTAATACATGACCTTTTAACTTTCCTAGGTACAGTAATATTTTTGCAGAGAATTAATAAAATACATTGTGATTGGCTTATAAGGCCTAACCTTTGGTGCAGCTTCTCTGTATGTATTTGTTGTAATGCTATTTTTTAAAAAAAAGATGGGTTAATACCACAGCTATTTTTATAGCAGGAAATTTAAGCAGGATGTCTAGCAAAGCCATCCAATAATCTCAGAATCAGAAAATGGAGGAAAAATGCATCAGATGGATTTCAAGTTCAGTAATTAAGGCTGTAATGCAATACAGAGATATCTGGGAGTGTATACAACTGAAGTCAGTGAATTTGTTGCTGAACAAGTACACACAGGAGTGCTTTATAGAAAATGTATTTGCAATAATATCTCAGTCTAAACAATCACCTTGAATTTGGAAATGAAATTACCTTTAACACTCTCACTGACCCAGATGCTTCTGTCTCTATAGAGAGAATTACATTGTTATTAATATGCATCCAAAAATCATCAGGAAGGGATCAAAGTGAGATGAAATGGTAGAATATTCATAAGGGTGAATGATGGATTTTATTTCCTGGTTAGCAACCACACAAAAAGTTCTTCCTACACCTCAGTGCCCTAAGTGACCTCTGCAAGAATGCTTGAAAGGTGCAGTTTTTGGTGAGTTTGTAGTCTACAACTGTATATTATATATTATTTGTGAAATATATTGATTGGGACTTAATTACTCATATGATTTTGTACTTTTTGTTATTCTCTGCTCAAAATGTATTGCATTGTATTTTACAATGGATATTTATAAGCTTGACTTTGAAAATGAAAGGAATTTAGAAATGCTGATTTTTGTACAGGGGTTTTTGCTGTTGTTTATAAAACACAGTATGGAAATGGAGCTGAATGGATTGATGGGTGATTATGTGACAAAACTATATGAATGTCAGTGGATAATATCATTACCATTTGCCACTTCCTAATATTGAATGGAATCCCCCAACTTGACATTATCTAGATGTACAATAAAACTGAAAAGATATGCTTCGCTCTGGTCTTGAGAGAACAAACAAATTTGAAAAAACAAACAAACATCTGAAATGGCTTCCAAAGATCTGAGAAGATCTTGGTTCTCCTCTTTCCAAAATCATTCCAATTCTAGTCTTACAATTACAGTGCCAAGAAAAATATTTTTTTGCAGGGATCTCCTCTTTGAAATGTTATTTTCTAGTATATTTTTAAAAAATACCTCTAGCAATTATACTGCTGTGTCTGGGATCCCATTCTTAATTGCCTATAAAATGGAGACCATTTGTCCAATCTGTCTAAAACTTGGCAGGGCTGATCCTTTAGAGGAAGAGCAGAATGCCTGAAAAAATTCATGGTATTTAAATAAGGAAAAACAGAGTCACCAGCAGGAGAATGGGGCTTCAGTGAAAGTAATGGGGAGTTTATAGCATGTCATCCATTTCTAATTGCATATCAAAATGGGCCATCAATCTCCCTGAAATGTGTCACTGGGGAAACAATACACCGAATGTAAATTTCTTGCCATTTAGATAGAATTCCAGATTCCAAAGAGAAGCAGTGAAATGAAATAAAATAAACATTGTAATGTATTCTCCTTTTTTGACAGAGTTGATGGTGCCAGAGTACCTAATACTCTATACCATATGCCTCACCACTCATTTGTTAAGGTCCATTGTGGATCAACCTTACAAAGTATGAGGCTGGACCTGGCAGACTGGGAGATGAGGAACTTGGTATCAGACAGGACTGTTTCATAAACTAGTCTAAAGGTGAGAAACAGGCTGCAAGCAGTCCCTTACAGCAAAAAAAGGAAAGTAAAAAACAACCTGGCACCATCAGATTTTTAGCCATTCTAATAGCTGGTAGTGATCATTATACAGTCCCTTGTATCTGCAATAAAGTACTTTGTCTACCCAAGCTGAATTTTAGCTTCCCATAACGAGGACAAGTTCTTATTGCAGTAGCCTTGGGGCAGTCTCTGACACATATTGGGAATTTTCACCAAGAAGAAAAAAATCAAGGCCAAACAAACAAACATACAAAACCAAAAGAGCTCAGAAAGAATATCCCCAGTCATTTGGACAGGAAATACAAGAGTCTCAATAAGGTGGTCAAATATTTTTATTTTTAGTACTCATCAAGTACTTTGATTATTAGCATTCATGGCCTAAATCTACTGAATTTTTAATTAAACATTTAGCATTCATTAATATGTTTTCCTTGCTTGGCTAATAGTTGAAGTTCTTTGAATTAAATAGTTAACGGTCTTTGCTGTACATTTTGCAATGTTCACAGTTAATATGTCTGATGGCTTTAAATGACATTTACTGAACAGCAAAGATTTGTATTTACATAAAGGTGTACAATTGATTCCATTGATTCTCACAAGGAAATTAATAGCCATGCATTCTTTATTGATATTTGTATTCCTTACAGGAAAATTAGTGGAATGAAAGCTAAAGCATATGAAGAATGGTTGCAGGATTTAGGTATGTTTAGTCTAATGAAAAGAAGGACTAGGGGAGATAGTGTTCCAAAGCAGTGTTCCAAAATTTGAAGGACTACCACAAAGAAGAGGAGGTCAACTTATTCTCCAAACACCTGAAGGCAGGACAAGAAACAATGGATTGAAATTAATCAAGCAGAGAACCAGTCTAGAACTAAGGAGAAGTTTCCTGACAATGAGAACAATTAATCAGTGGAACAGCTTGCCTTCAGAAGTTGTGGGTGCTCTATCACTGGAGTCTTTTAAGAAGAGATTCAGACAATCATTTGTCTGAAACAGTATAAAGTCTCCTGCTTGAACAGGGGTTTGGAGTAGAAGACCTCCAAGGTTCCTTCCAACTCTGTTATTTTGTTATATCTTGACCAATGTATCATGTGCTTTACAGCTTCTATGCTGAAGTCTTCATATGAGTCCATAAACAATTCATATTTGAGGGCAGTTTTTAATTGCTGCAAAGAATGTGTTGGCTCCCAATTATTTCCCGGTCAAATCCAGATAATAAGAAGACAAGTTCAGAAAACATATGGTTGTCACTTTTTTCTGGGGTATTTATGGATATATTGACATAGTCAGAATTTTCTGAAAATGCTGAGGCAGTTTGGAAAGGCACACAAACTAAGATGGGTTTAAAGTTGTAAAGTGCATACATGTAATGAGTGGATATAAATGATGTTTACTTCTGGAATCCTAGAACAGGAGGCAAGAATTCATAGGGAGAAGGGCAAAGCACTGCAGAAAGCTGGGTGCAAAATTGATGGAACTGCCTTAACCATGTGGGTTGGATCATGACTTCCTGCTTTTCGTATGAGAGGGAGTTTGTTGATATAATTTTGTTTTTATATTGAGTTACTGATTGGGTAGAGTTTTGGTTAGTACAAAATTTGTTTTTGACATTGCTGTATTGTGTTGTTGCTTCATACTATTGGCTGTACTGGATTCACCTTGTCCAATTTAGAAAGTTAAGGAGGACTAGGTCTGTTCAGTACTTGAATGGAAATCTTCAAGGTATACCAAGCCTATAATCTAGATCAAGAAATTTCATATTTTATATTAAATTAAAAAAGCAGATGCCAACAGTAAAATTGTTTCTATGCCAAGAAAACTAATGAACATATTCATAACAGCTATGTTCAGTTTGAAAGAGGTTTTATTTTAGGGTTGGGCTATAGCTTTTGTGTAGTAAAAAAGAGATTGGGACTGGTGGTAGTCATAGGTTTCCCACTTTTGCATTAAAATGTGAAATCCTATATTGAAGCTGGATTTTAAGAGTAGGAAAGAGGAAGTCCTTGAAGAACCAGTCCATTTATAGAAAATTTAAGGAGCCCTCTGTAAACTGGATTTCGGGCAGATATGTTAGACTTGGCTAATTTGTTGAAAATTTTCCTAATTTTCAACAGATTAGCCAAGTGTCTGTTCTATTGGAACTGACATCTAGTTCAACACATAAATACATACTGTAAATACCAAATTGCAGAAATCATTTCTTCAATGTAGGATGTTGGCTTGCACCCTAGTCTAACTGAGTTTGTACAGCATATTAAGTAGACAGCCAAACCAAAGTTTTTTCTATCAATGATTTTAGTAAACAGATAAATTCACAAGTCAATATTCTCATAAAGATACACACACAGTCACATTTGGTGCCTGAATTTAGGATCCCTGTAAGAGTAATTCGGTTTGTTTGGGTGATCCCAGGGATTACACAGTTACTGTGGTCCAAATACTCAGCAGTACTGTGAATAATCTGCAGGGCTGCACAACTTTAAAAAAAAAATCAGTTGGGCAAGAACAATTTTGATGGAAAACCTCGTCTTTTTTTTTTTTTTTTGCAAAAAGTTTTTTTATTTTTATTTTTTCCAACACACAAATTACATCTTTTCAGAACAGAGCCCTGATCCGGTCATCAATTTATACAGGTTTTTTCCCCCATCTTTAACAAAATTTTGCATATTTTGCCATAACACTTATTTCTTAATCTTAATTTACCTATCTCAACTAATACCATATTTTTAAAAAATTAAATCAAATTTACTTAATCAAAACAATTACCCTTCTATTAACCCCCCTTGAATCTGAATTCAGTTAATACTACATTATACATTTCACAATTCTTACCCTTAATCCTCACTATTAACAATACTTAATCTTAAATCACCTGTCTCCCCTATTATCATCTTGTAAAAAGTTTACTCTTATTTATTTAATCAAAACAATTACCCTTCTATTAATCCATTTTAAATCTCAATTCAATTAATACCTCATAATACATTTCACAATTCTTAGCCTGAATCCTCACTATTAAGAATACAGGTCAAACATGTTTATGTTTCAAAATCTTATTTCCCTTTCTAAAACTTCCCCACATTTTTTACTTCGTATAATGCTCAATAAATCTTTATTTCCTTATTACTTCACCAAATTTAGATCCTAACTCTAATCTCAAAAATATAACAATTTAACATTGAAACATAGTTCTTATTCAAATAAGACTATAATACAATTTTCCAATTATTTCCCACATTTCTATCTCTTTAACCATACCATTTGAGTAATTCTTATCCATAATTCATAGTCCTATATTATTTCAGTCTTCTTTTTTGCTTAGAAAGATATATTATCAAAAATATTGAAAATATTAAAATATTAAAGTTATTGAAGATATTCAAATTATTGCAATTGTTATAGATATTTAAACAATATCCCAGTTTTTATAGTCATCAATTATTCTCAAGTAATACCATGTAACATCTTAATAAAAATTGATTCATTATGTCCATTGATATATTTTCTTTTAAACATAGTCTATTTCTCATATATTGTAGCATCCATCCATATTTCAATTTTAAGTATCTGTAACATATTCTTCTCATATTTCTGTTAACCATTATTAATCTCAATATAGTTATTTTATAAATCAAAGTCCTGGACTTTTCTATTTTACTCCATATTCCCCAATTCTTTCACTGTTAATCCCAGTGTAATCATCTTTATAATTACTGTTTTTTATAATATAGTCTCTAAAAACCTCATTTTTATTATTACTATTCACCTGTGCATTACTTATTCATATTTAATCACGTTGTCTTTGTCTTCTTTATTTCCAGCTGTTATGTCTTGTTTCTTCATTTTCTTGTCTGCTTGCATATACTTCATTTCAGTTTCAATGTCCTCAAATTTTGTCCTCCATGTGGCATTTTAATTATTTTTTCTTATTTCCACTCCAAGTCAAATACATCAATTTGTTCCTTCTCTAATTCCTGCACCATTTTATTCTTTTTAAGTTGATGTTGTCCCAATTATAAGAGTTCCATTGTGGTTCCTCTTTTCTTTTTTCTTTTTTTCCCCTGCAAAGTCAAGCTGCCTGCAGACAAAGAAATCATCCTCCACAAATTCTCACGGTTGTTATCTGTAAAGTTCATGATTTTCCAAAACAAAAACCAAGTTGCAATGTTCCTTTTTAGTCCAGAAGGTTTCTCTCTGCAATCCACAATTTCCAATTGTTTAACAAGTATCCATCTTGTTTCAGTTACATAACAATCTTACTTGGCTTCGCTTTTTCTTTTTAGTTTTAAAAGTATCAAATCTTTTTTTAAAGTCAAGTCCAAATTTAAACTCTTCCAATCCTTTGACCATGTCTCAATGTTTAGCATTGATGGAAAACCTGCTTGAGCTAACATAATAGCTAAGTCTTATTAAAATAGCAAAGAAAAAGCTTCATTGACCTAGATAAACAGACAACATACAATTAGTTTATCTCAATTCCATATAGCTTATAATGATTTTTTTTCTAAGGAAACCAGTCTTTACTATGTTGACCTATGGTAAAATAAATCCATAGCTAGCTGATAATTTCCTTAGGAGCAACCAAAATAACCCCAAATTATATGTAACTGTTGTACGGCTATGAATTTATACAACAAACATAGAGTAAAAATAGTCACATATTTATTAACTAGATAGTCAGAGAACAATTTACCTATATATAGTTTAGGTTTTCACCTTGCATTTTTCCTTGGCATTAAGATTCTAGGAAAACAGAATGCTTTCATTGTCAAAATAAAATATAAATGAAATTTGTTTATTATTAGTTTGATTTATATGCCGCCCTTCTCTGAAGACTCAAGGTGGCTTACAATGCATTAAGCAATGCATTGTAAATAACCAAATATGCTTAAGTTATAAGTTCTAATTTGCTAGTATCTGATTGGGAGGGAAAAAATGCTTTTGTCACCATTTCAGGACTGTCAAAGCATGATAAAAATAAGTCAAGGTGGCAGTCCTGAAAGTACAATAGAAACTTTGCCTAGTTTTTATATGTATCACATGTGCAACTTGAGTTTTCCACTTCCATTTAACTTTCTGAGTACACCCTGCAAATTACTGTACTCCTGATGGGTCTCGAACAATCAAATATGTAGGAAGGGAAGAGAAAGGCATAATTATAGGTTTTATACAATGAAATTTAAAGGAATATTTAAGGGGGAAATAAATAACTTAAGTATGCACACAGGCACACACTTTTCTGCAACTAAAACATACAGAAATATCAATTGCTGTTTCCAATTTAGCTATTTAATGGTAAGCAGAGGGGATGAAATCTACTAGAATTCAGTTACCTTCAAAAAATTATTAGAAATTTCTAACATGCTGTAGCAAACTATTAATTCATTTGCCTAAAAAACTACACTGTTTGTGCAAAGATTTTGACAATCAGGCTGTTAGTGTTCCACATGTTTATATATCTGTTTTATAATAGTAGTGGTATTGATGATGAATATCTTGAAGGCATGGAATCTGATCTTATGGGGATTACACTGGTACTGTAAAGAAGAGAAGTCTGATACTCCATATACTGGCTTTGAAAATCTTTTTTGATATTATGGAGTTCTAAAGCATCTTTCCAAAGTAGAGCAATGGGGAAATGCATTGTAAACAAGCAGTTCTATAAAATGACACCTATTTATATGCACACACAAATATATAGTAACTTCACATACATGATGATGTTGAGTGAAGTTAAGCTGTCAGTGACAGAGATATTTTGGGACTGAAGTAGCTTAGTTAAAAAAAAAAAAACATGAACCCAGTGTAGCTGCTGTGAAAAAGCTCAAATGGAAATCATCAGGCAAAACACACATACTTACAAAAATAAGGTTATGCACTTTGGATTTGAAGACCAAAAGATGTATTGGAGCATGCAGAAGCATCTGAATGAATTGGCAGCAAATGTGTCTTTTTCCAACATCATCCTATAGCTGACACTGTGGTGTGTGTGATTTCAGGAAAAGATTTAGCTGCCTTAAGTAATTTTAGACAGGTACCACATGAGGTTTTCTGAATACTCTGAGGCATCTGCATTGCTTTATAGTTTAATACTTCCATCTGTCTGTCTGTCTGTCTGTCTGTCTGTCTGTCTGTCTGTCTATCATCTATCTATCTATCTATCTATCTATCTATCTATCTATCTATCTATCTATCTATCTATCTATCTATCTATCTATCTATCTATGCAGTTCGAAGCAGTATTACTGCAAAGGAAAATGGTGCCCTTCAGAATGTGTTGAAGAAATTGGAGCTATTGTCTACTCAGTTGATTTACCTATAAACTTGGAAAAGTCCAAAGGACATAGTGCCTAACGCTATAGCAATCATTACAAGAGAGTGGGATAGCCTTTCCTGAATGAATTTATGGCTATGGCTTTCAGTTAACATTTATAAAGCAACATTCACACTGATTTTGGAAGTTTCTGAAAAGCTTGCAAAATAAATTTTTTATAAAAGACTTTAAATTCTATTAAAACTAGCTGTGAAAATATTCTTACAACCAGATTGCAAAAATCGTCCCATTGGTTTAAAAACCAATGTCAAAACTCTCATTTTTTAGCCAAATTCGTATCATTCATTTAACTATCCTTTATAAACAGAAGCATTTTTAAAAAAATCTGATTTGGGGGAGGGGGAATCAATAGTTTTTAGAGAAACAAAGGAAAAGAGAGTGCTTGCCCAGAACATCTCTGATAGACAGATTCAAGTGCATAAGCAGAATGCCCTGGGTTCCCAGATAAATTCCAACAATAAGTACATTCCCAGCTTCTGGAAATTCTGAACTGTCAGGAGAAAAAGAAAAGTAGGACTGTCACATTTGGGCTGCAAAATTTAAGTCAACCATAACATGGTACCAAGTTGTTAAGAGTTTCATGTACCTTTGTACTGCCATCTAATCATTGTAAGCGCATTTACAGCATAGCTATGTAAATACCTATTTTCTTTCCCAAATCCCTGCAGGTGCTGGAAGGAAGAGAAGAGGCGATATAGAGAAAAGAGCAGCAACAACAAGAAGCACAACCTCCAAAAGCTCTTCACCTCTACCATATGATACTGCTGCAGTAATGACTGATTTAGGATTGGCAATAAAGAAGAAGGTAGTAATAGCAGCATTGGAAGAATCTGTTTCCTCATTATTCCCTCCTTCTTTCCACCCCACTCTTTGAATATAGTTCCAATGGTGTCTTTTAAGGGGCTACCATGCCTTGGATTTAAAAATGATATTGTAAGTGTTTGCAGTCATCTGAGTTTTGCAATCTACCTTATATTTATCAGGATTGTCTTGAATGTGACAAGAAGTAGATGGCAAGGAGTACCCCAGTAGATTGGTTGTGCCTGCAATCCTCTCTGCTTTTACTATGTATGTATCAGTGGTGGGTTGCTCCCAGTCCGGTTCTATACAACCGGTAGTAAAACCGGCAGGAGGCTCCAGCCACCTGCCACAACGTCATCATGGGTGATCTGCACACACGCAGAAGCAGTAAAAGTAAGTGGAACCCATCCCTGGCATGTATCAACAGAAAAGTTCTAAGAAATGATTACCTTAGGTTGACTTGTGAAAGATTATACTTTATAATCCTATTAGTATTAGAATTAACCATCCATGGTCAATCAATTGCTGTAAAGCAGGGGTGTCAAATTCAAGGCCTATGGGCCAGATGTGGCCTGCAGAGTGGTTAGATCTGGCCTGCAGAGTGGTTAGATCTGGCCTGGAAATGGCAAAGGACTGGCCCACAGTGTGCCTCTATCAGTTAAGGAGTCCTGGAAACAATGAAGGACTGGCCCGCGATGCCTCTGCAAGCAAAAATGAGCTGGCAGTGGGCTACAGGAAGCCATTGCAGTTGAAAATGGAGCCCAAAACAAGAGCTCTCCCTAGTCTCACCTTCCTCCACTGGAGACAATGGACCCCCCAAGCCTGCGCCACCACAGGTGCCCTCAACACAAGTGACATCGAGCTAGCCATACCCACCCTGGCCATGCCCACCCAGACCCCTGAGGTCGAACACAGCCCTGATGCGTCCCTCAATGAAATTAAGTTTGACACCCCTCTTTTAAAGTGAACTGCTTGCAAGTGCTATATATTAATTATGCTGGGGTTTTTTCTTTACTTTGCATTTGGTAGGGCTAGGAAATGTAATACCCATAGTCTTCAAGGTATCTAAGGGTGACTCATCTGCAATTTGTCCTACGTAACTTTATTACTATGTTTCGTGGAGGGACTACATGGTAACCATGTATTTTGTGGTTAACTGTATGTTCATGGCTGTTGGTTGAGAATAGAAAGTCATGCAGAGAAAGCACCTGGGACATTCTCATAAAGTTCCAAATGGACCAAACTCTGCTCCTGCCTTATTTGCCTATCCCTCCTGATTTGCTATTAGCTTCCAAAACTGAAATGTTAATACTGTCCTTCAATATAGTGCATCTGATGTTCCCTGAGGATTAATTCAGCAGAGTTTGAGGGTGCGTAATCTTTCGCTCCTTTATCCTCCCAATGAAAACTGTTAGAATTTTTGTATGCTTAATAACAGCATGTACTACAGGCATCAGCAAAATTACGAATAAAAGGGAATCTTTTTAACCTCCCCTGTGCCATCTTTATACTCTTCAGCTGACTAGAGAATAGATAGCATTGAAGAAAGAAAATCTGTTGCTACTGCACCCTATTTTCTCTATGTTTTAGCTGTTTGACAGGGCTAAAATTAAAGATATGTTTCATGGGAAATATGTCTCTCAGTATGGGATTTTTAAAACTACACTGACATTTTTCCTTTTTGTTAACTGCACTGAATGATGAGAAGCTAGGGCAGCAGAGAAATATGACAAAGGATATTGTCCAGAGAACCTGCATATTTACTTATTTTGGAAATAGATATAGTTCAAAAAGAAAACTTTCATGGATTTAGGGATTTAATCTCTAAACTCTTCTGCATGTATGATACCAATAGAGTGAGAAACAACTACTCCTCCCAGCTGAGTGAAGCTCTCAGCCAGGCTCAGAAGGGAAAAGGCTGTTCCTGAGATTTCAGTGCTCAAGACAATTACAGCAATTTTCAAGACAACCTGTATGTCTCTGGTATCATTTGCTTTGGCCTCCACTTGCCCTAGTCTTTGCTGTCCATTATCTCCCAATGATCTAACAATATTGTTGGAAAACTGGTAGACTTTGAGGCACTTAGATACATTTTTTACTTTGGAAATAGAAAATTCTCTCCACCCTTGCATGCCTATCAGGCTAATTAGTCTTCACCCACTTTTTATTTTACAGCCTGGAATGATAGGCTGGAGTTGCAGTGCTTCTAAAGGAAAATGATGCTATACTCTATAGCCAAGGTGAAAAAGACCGGAAGGCAAAAGGTTACTGCTAAGCTGTCAGTGGCAAGAATAGATTTGTAATGTATTGTGTAAATTACCTACTCCAGTCGACTAATCATTCACCTAGAAGCAGTATAAGTCCAAACAAAAATAATGGCTTGTTCTAGGATACAGGTAGAAAAATCAGGTATTAAATCTGTCTGAACACATAGTGGCCTCTGCCCCAAAACACTAAATATTTCAAGTTGTAGCCTGACCTTTCCTGCACTTTTGCATGTGCTTCACTCCAGTTACAAAATGCTACAGTAGATAGAAATGTTGTCAATTAAGTTTAAAAAAGGGTGATTTTATCAACCTTTTCATGTTTAGAATTTAATGACATTTTAAGGTTAAAGGAAAAGTCAGACATTGTTCTATGCCATCAGACTTTAATGTGGCTAATGAATAGAGTTTTCTATAAAACCTTTGGAATCGAATTGAATTGAATCGAATAGACTGACCATTTGCTCCTTCGACTTGACTTTCAGACCGCTGCACCTCACCGCAGGGAGGCGGAACCGACGAGGTGGTTCCACCCCAGGCGCCTGATGGATCCTGATAGGTTCCAGACGGAGCATGGGCCATTTCCTGAGACACTGACACGCGACTTGGCTGAGGACCTGGTGGCTGCCTGGGATAGGGCAGCCAGTGGGGCCTTGGACCGCGTCGTGCCTTTGCGGCCTCTGACCCGGCGCCGAACCCACTTAGCCCCTTGGTTTACCGAGGAGCTGAGGGAGATGAAGCACTGGAAAAGACACCTGGAGAGCGGTTGGAGGGCCAGTCGCTCTGAATCTGACTTGACACTAGTAAGAGCTCATATTAAGACTTACATAGTGGCGATAAAAGCAGCTAAGTCTAATTACTTTGCCGCTCTTATTGCGTCATCAGATAATCGCCCAGCCGCCCTGTTTAGGGTGACCCGCTCCCTCCTCCATTCGGGAGCGCGGGAGGATCCCTTACAGGGACGTGCTGAGGATTTTGTTCAATATCTGGATGATAAAATAACTCAGATTCGGGAAGATCTGGCCGCTGACTGGGTTAGTTCAGGCGGGGGGACTGAGGTAGGTCTTGAGAGTGTTATCTGGGCTGAGTTCGATCCTGTGGCTCCCGAGGACGTGGACAGGATTCTGGGAAGGCTGAACGCAACCACATGTTTATTGGACCAGTGTCCCTCCTGGTTGGTGCTGGCCTCCCGGGAGGTTACACGAGGCTGGCTCCAGGAGATTATAAACGCTTCTTTGAGTGAGGGTGCCCTACCGACCGCCTTGAAGGAGGCGGTGGTGAGGCCCCTTCTCAAGAAGCCCTCCCTGGACCCAGCTGTTTTGGCTAATTATCGTCCTGTCCCCAACCTTCCCTTTTTAGCGAAGGTTGTTGAGAGTGTAGTTGCGCGGCAGCTCCCCCGATACCTGAATAAAGCTGTCTATTTAGACCCACTCCAGTCCGGCTTCAGGTCTGGATAAAGCACCAAAACGGCATTGGTCGTGTTGGTGGATGATCTCTGGAGGGCCCGGGGTAGGGGGTACTCCTCTATCCTGGTCAGCGGCTTTTGATACCATCGACCATGGTATCATGTTGCGCTGGTTGGAGGGATTGGGGGTGGGGGGCACCGTTCTGCAGTGGTTCTCCTCCTACCTCTCCGACCGGTCGCAATCCGTGTTGACAGGGGGGCAGCGGTCGATCCCGAGGCGCCTGGTATGTGGGGTGCCACAAGGATCGGTCCTCTCGCCCCTTCTGTTCAACATTTATGTAAAGCCGCTGGGTGAGATCATCCGTGGTTTTGGGGTGGAGTTCCATCAGTACGCTGATGATACTCATCTGTACATTTCCACCCCAGACCACCCAACGATGCCGTGGAAGTGATGTCCCAATGCCTTGAAGCCGTGCGGGTCTGGATGGGGAGAAACAGGCTTCGACTCAACCCCTCCAAGACCGAGTGGCTGTGGCTGCCGGCGTCCCGATATAGCCAGCTGACACCATCGCTGGTTATTGGGGGCGAATCATTGGCCCCCATGGAAAGGGTTCGCAACTTGGGCGTCCTTCTGGATTCATGGCTGTCTTTAGAGGATCACACGACAGCCGTGGCCAGAGGGGCTTTCTATCAGGTTCGCCTGATACGGCAGTTGCGGCCCTTTCTAGATCGGGACGCCCTACGCACAGTCACTCAGGCTCTCGTCACTTCCCGCCTGGACTACTGCAATGCTCTCTACATGGGGCTCCCCTTGGGGTGCACCCGGAGGCTCCAACTGGTACAGAATGCGGCCGCGCGGGGGATTATGGGAGCGACGGGGCGCTCCCACGTGACACCTCTCCTGCGTGAGCTGCATTGGTTGCTGGTGGACTTCCGGGTGCGTTTCAAGGTGTTGGTAATCACCTTTAAAGCGCTTCATGGCTTAGGGCCAGGGTACTTATGGGACCGCCTTCTGCCACCAATTGCCTCCCACTGGCCGTTCTCTCCCACAGAGAGGGCCTCCTCAGGGTGCCGTCAGCCAGACAATGCCGGCTGGCGACCCCCAGGGGGAGAGCCTTCTCTGTGGCAGCACCTACCCTCTGGAATGATCTGCCTCCAGAGTTAAGAACAATTTCTGACCTCCCGACTTTCCGGCGGGCTTTAAAAACTTATCTTTTTCAGCTTGCCGATTTAGCCTGACTCCTGTAAATATTTTATTACTTTTAGAGTTTTTATTATCTTTTAAATGAATTTGTTTTAATCTACGGCTATTTATATTTGTTCTTTTATGAAATTTTAACTTTTGTGTATTTGTTTTTTAAATTGGCTGTGCACCGCCCTGAGTCCGTAATAGAAGGGCGGTATATAAATCTAATAAATAAATAAATAAATAAATAAATAAATTTTTTATTGGCCAGGTGTGATTGGACACACAAGGAATTTGTCTTGGTGCATATGCTCTCAGCGTACATAAAAGAAAAGATACATTCATCAAGAATCCTAAGGAATCCACTTTAAAACTTAAATTATCAAAAGGTTCTTTTATCAAAAGAAAGCACATGCTTTCTCCTAAAAAAAAAAAAACCAAGGGAATAGTAAGACATTCACGTGCATGTATGTGCAGGCACACACAAACATACACATTTTTGGGAATTTGGGAATGTTACAGAATGATCAAGGATGCTATCAAATAATATTCATCTCTTTAAAGCTATATAAAGAAATGGCCACCTTCTGCATTTCGGGACAGAAAATTCTATCAATTTGTTCTGTAAATAAAAGTTCACTTTCCTCCACCTGCATTCATGCCAGAACTGTGAAATAGCTGTTTCACCAGAGACTATCAAGAACCCTGAGAAATAGAGATTCTCCGAAGCATTTGGTGAAACTGAATGGCTGAACAGGAATATGAGTACGAAAGATATCAACAGATGGCAACGGTTAAGGTTCATAAAATGATGAATGATGTGGAAAGATTAGAGAGAGATTTCCTCTCTCCTTTGCTCATCATAAAAGATAAACTTAATTGGATCTTTCCAGGACTAGGAAAAGGAGACACCTTTCCCCACAATATGAAAGAAAGCCTTACTGTAAAATATACTGATAATGACTATCTTTGGCCTGCCTCACTGATATAATTAATCGTACAGTTTGTTTTTATAGTTGCATATCAGTTTGGCTGCAGTAAGGAGGGAAGATGGAAAAAATGTGTAGGGGTTATGTTTGAAGTATAGACTGATATAATCTTTATTTCCTGAATTAATGTGTATATAGCCTCATCAAATGGTTGGAACTATGTGCTACTCACTCATAGAAAATCCTTTATTAGGGTTCACAAATCAGTAGAGATTTGGAAGAATTTTTACCTGGATCCAGGAAAAGAAAGATAGCCCCAAAAGATTTCCCAACTACTATATTGAAATTAACTATTCCAAAATACAACCACTGTATTTGTTTACAAGTCATATTTAACACAATACATATTGCAGATCAACCTTCACCATGATGATTGCCTTCCAGATGTGTTCCAGACTTGAACTATCAGAATTTCTCAGTCATCAGTTACTGCCAAGTATTCTGGAAACTGTAGTTGACATATCCGGAGGGCACCTGGCTTAGAAAAAGTTACTGTAGGTAATCATAGCTGAATATTATTGATCTTCAAACTGAGTTTTGGATGTACATGGCACAATGATATAAATTACTGATGACCAATATGGGAGTTAAAACAAAAACAAAACTCAGAATGTTTGTTCTCATCCTAGACTGAACAGAATGTTGATGGCTTTTATTTCAGACAATGCAGATTAAAAAGGCAAGCAAATATATATGCGATTCTGTTAAAAGACACTGGATGTGAATATCAATCACTGCTAGAAAGTTAGACAGTGCATTTCCAGAATGCCAAAAGAGAAGTGCAAATGAGGCAGCACCATGAGTCAGAGATGGCTGGCTATAATTTCATTCAGATACAATAAATTACTCTGTTTTATCTTGATATATCTATGGGCTCAGTGGAAGAGAACAGAATTGTTTCCATTGCTTAGATTCCCCCCACTTCTAGTTGTCTCTAAAAAGATTTCCAGCACAATTTATAATGTGTAGAAATGTTGTGTTTGTAGAACATCTAGGAGCCTATTTAACACATTAAAATTTAAAATTTACCAAGATCCTCTGAGTAACTCATTATCATTATTCTTTATTTTTACATATTTCAGGAAGTTCCGTTCCACATTCAAAAGTCAGTTTTCAGGATTATTCATAAATGAAATTAAAGAAAAACTCATATAAATACATTCCAAACAATTAAAAGCAGCATTTAAAAATCAGATCTAAAGGATGAGTGAAAATAACTCTACTCAACTTCCCGAATTTAATAAAGCCTATCAAGGGACCAGTCTCTGCAAGTTTCAGACACATTTTTTTCCCTTAGAGATTAGAGTTTTCATCCAATCTTAATCCATTGTTTTAGGGCAAAACTGTAAACCATGCTTTCTAGGTCCTCATTTTATTTATATAATTATATAATGACTCACCACAATCATATATGGGAAAACAAAAACCTAATATCCCTGCAGTTCTTTAAAAAAAATCATGTTTTCAATGTAAACATCATTCAAGAATTGGCATCAATGGAAACTTGTTTATTTATATATATATTTTTAGAAAAAATTAGGTCTGGAGCCACAGGAGGAAAGGAATAAGGAACTAGTTTCCTATTTGCATAAAAAAAAAAATTATGATGCTTTAATGATTTCTATCATGTTTTCTCTTAATTATCTCTATGGTTTTTTTTAAAAAAAAATTGTGGTTGTATAGAAAAAATCATGTAATTTTCTTCAGTATGATAATGTTTGCCATTGCTTGCTTTCCAGGATGTTTTTTGACAATGACAATGACTACTGGCCAGGCTCAACTCTGCTGGCTTTTCCAGACCAGACAAGATGAGCCAGAATATACAAGGACTATCGAAACTGTCCTTTATGGTTGCTGAGTAGAAGAACGGAGTCTTGAAAGCTTGTCAGCTTCTCTCTCCTTTCCTCTCTTTCTTCCTGAAGAGAATAAAGATGGGTAATCCTGAGTTTCTTTCTCACCATTTTCTTTCTTTCCGGGTTAAGGTGATGTTTATGACCCTGCCCTGTATTTCTTCTTCTGAATTATTATATATCTATACCCCTTTACATTTGCAGCCCTCTATAGAGCTGTATGCAATGAAATTTCATTTTAATGTATGCTGATTAATGTACATTCAAAGTAACAAAATAAAGCTATTCTGCTCTGCTCTGCTCTGCTCCATTCCATCCGTTCCATTCCACTCTACTCCACTCCATTCTTCTATCTTCGTATAAAGGACTCACTAAGGTGAAGTGAAACCACGTCACACAATCTTAGCTCATGATATATCGATGATAGTAAAATAAGGTGTACAAAACAGAAATGTATGATATTATATGCTAATTCTACAAACATGTTCAAATACTGACAATAGCACTTAGCACTAACACTTAGACTTATATACATCTTCACGGTGCTTTACAGCCCTCTCAAAGTGGCTTACAGAGTCAGCATATTGCCCCCAATATCTGGGTTCTCATTTTACTGATCTCGGAAGAATGGAAGTCTGTATCAACCCTGAGCTGCTGAAACTCAAACTGCTGAATTGCTGGCAGTCAACAGAATTATGCTGCAATACTGCATAATATGCAGTGGCTCAGTGGCTAAGATGCTGAGCTTGTCGATCAAAAGGTTGGCAGTTCAGCAGTTTGACTCTCTAGTGTTGTGTAACAGGGTGACCTCCCATTACTTGTCAAAGCTCCTGCAACCTAGCAGTTCAAAAGTATGTAAAGAATGCAAGTAGAACAATAGGGATCACCTTTGGTGGGAAGGTAACAGCATTCTGTGTGCCTTTGGTGTTTAGTCATGCTGGCCACATGGCCACAGAGACATCTTTGGACAGCACTGGCTCTTTGGCTTTGAAATGGAGATGAGCACCACCCCCTCGAGTCGGGAACAACTAGCACATATGTCCGAGGGGAACCTTTACCTTTTACTGCATTCTGGACTGATATATGTCAGACACTATTAATATTTGGCATTATTAAAGCCAATGTTTAGAGGACTTCAATTTTTTTTAAATAAACAATAGCTTGTTTTTGTTATAAGCCTGTAAGGAAACTGAAATTAAAAGCTCCCGAGGTAAAAGAGAAACTAGTCCAGTGCCACGTGATGGATTCATGGTAAACGTGATATTTGACCCAGGAACTTCTGCTTGTAGTTCACCCTCTTAACATTACATATATCAGCCGTCTGTGACTGCAGACCATTTGTCAGATACCACCAGATTCTGTAAAGCCTTCCATTGTCAAAGACAAGATCCTGAGCATACACTATCACCAGCAAGTAAAATATATTGCCTCCACTGAACTTTGAGAGAAAATTCAGCCTTAAATTCACAGACAGAACTTTCTAAATGCCACATGAAATTGTCTTTAAATCTGCCAAGGCCTTGATTAAAAACAGCTATGGGGACACTTTATGATCTTTCAGTGGCACCTCAGCAAGCTAAAGCATTGCCTTTTTAAATCCATTACTCTTTTTCTTTAGATTATGATGTTCAATTGGCCATGCTCAAGATACAAAAGGATTTCTTTGAGAATTTTTAGGAACATGTGTTGATTTGGCTGTACTCCATAGAAGAGCCTGAGTAGCGTAGGGGAGTAATGCCTCCTACAAAGGCAGCATTTAAGATCCAGCTGCTGCAATTACTGGCGAGTTCAATTCCATGCAGGCTCAAGGTCGACTCAGCCTTCCATCCTTTATAAGGTGGGTAAATTGAGGACCCAGTTTGTTGGGGGCAATAAGCTGACTTTGTATAAACATAAATATACATAAGTATGAAGGCTATTGCTTAACACATTGTAAGCCGCCCTGAGTCTCCGGAGAAGGGCGGCATATAAATCAAATTAAAAAATAAATAAATATGAAAACAGGGCTTCATGTGACATTGTCTCCTAATTAAAGTGTCACTGAATTAAGAAAGGAAAATCTATGATGACCCATTGTGTGCAGGCTGCAAGAAGTCCTACCTTCCCTTGCCCTTTATCTGTTCCTCCTGGGTAGATATAAAGAAAACCAAAGAGATGGACTAACTAAAGAGGCCTATAAGGGCTGCTCTGGGTTACCTTTTCTGTGCAGGTTGCTAGAAAAAGAATTAGCTTTACACTAATGTATTATTTCAGCTTTACCTGATTAAGGTATATTAATTTAATCCAAACAACCTTAAAGAAATTTTGAACCATTTGGCCCAATAGTATAAAGCAACTAATATGCCCATTGATAACAGAAGCCTTGCCTTTTGAAAATAACTGTGCTTACTTCCAACAAGTGCGGCATTCTCTAGTTAAGTGGAAGTGAATCATCATTGTCTTCTGCTCTTCCTGGCATTATTTTCTCAAGTGACATTTAGAGTCAGGATGTTGGATTCCATTCAGTTCCATGGCTCTTGATTCTGCCTGTTAGCCTATTTGTTTATTCCTTCTGTTCCTGGATTTTCTTGCTCTTCAACCTCAGAATGAAAACTAAAAGCTTCCTGACTGCCGTTCTGAAATCACTTTGTTCTTTCTTCCCAGGAAGGCCCTTTGAGATGTTCTTTGTGCAAATTATTCTGTTGTAGAGTGAAGAGGTTGGAGCCACAATGCCTGAGATTTCTACAGGCATCCCTCCCTACCGCCATTCTACATTTTTTGGGGAAAAAAATCTGAAGCCAAGTACTTAAAAAAAATCTTTTAGCTTAGAAACCACCCAGACAGTAAATTACACACTTCATACAAAATAATTATTTGCTTTTATAATGAATAATATATGTACGCTGAACATTCTTTCCAAATGGATGTCTCATTGGAGATGACTTTTCATTCTGAAATGCCTCAAGATTTTGCCATCACCAAATGGAAATACTGAATATTTGAAAAAGGGTTGCCGTTAATAGGATCTGCACTGTGCTGAAGATTGTAGAAGTATAGCCTGACAATGTAATGTATTGCCCATGTAGAAATCCCTTTAAAGTGATTTATTTACAAAAAGAAACCCATTAAATTTCACAGCAGTGTTCATGTTTGTTGTAATTTGTATTCACCTTACCATGGACTGCTTCCTTTTTTCTTGGACTACTACACTGCCTGAATAGCAGTATTACATAAGATAAAACAAGAACATGGGAAACTGATTTATACCAGGACAGACTATCAGGCCATCTACCAATATTTTATACCCTGATTGACCAAGTGGCGTAACAGAATTTCAAATAGAGGTCTGTCTATTCTTATGTCTGACCTGATTGGACTGATTGGAGATGCCAGGAATTGTATCCACGGACTTTCTTTCCACAAAGCAAGTAATGCTTCTGAATAAGGATGAATTTTTGGAGTAAATATTCTGATTTTGAACTTTTTAAAATATGCTTGGCAACCCACAATGCACATGGCAAAGAGCAGAGGAACAAGGATATCATCTGAACCAATTTAGTAACCTAGGTCTGAAAACTGGAAGAATCAGTGGGAAATTATTCGGGAGGAATGCTTACTATTTTTGATTACTTTTTATTATTTTATTATATAAAATTGTATACTTTTATTAATTATATATTATATAATTAATAATGCTTTATTACTATTACCATTACTATATAACTAACATTAGTATAATTGCTGATCTATCTATCATCTATCTATCCATCATCCCTGTCATCTCTGGCTACCTAGCCAGCCAGCTATCGTACTGGACTAATGGTGCTTATGTCACAAATATGGCATAAACTATCTCACTGGGAAGGGGGTACAATATCATTAAGCCCAAACATTTAAACTGCCTAGTTTCATCAGTGAGAATCAACTATTCAAAGTTTTTTTTTTTTACATCTACAATGAAACCTACTCTCTGTCTTTTCCTCAGTACCTGGGAGATTCAGTGCCCAATTTTGTATAGATAAAATCTCTGATTTAACCAAGCAATTCATAATTTAAACAATCATTCTTTAGGTCCTATTTCTGTTGTATTGTATGTTGTTCTGTTAGACCATAGCAAGAAAAGTTACTGTTTACTTCTGTTTGTTTAATATATTAAAGGGCTTAATAATAAGCCCTTTAATCTGTTGCCAACAAAGTAGAATCTTTGATATTAATGTTGGTTAGTGCCTTAATATGATTTCTGTTGATTTAAAATATACATTTTAGTAACACAATATAGTATCTTTTCTCTCATTATCTCCTCTTGATTTTCTAGCAATTGAAGATGTTATAAAGTAAATCTTCTAAACCTGTGGCTTTCATAGTCAGCTTTCAAAAGCAAAGGGCCCAGTTGGGAAATATAAAAGTTATTTTCATTATCTGGATGCATCTTGGTTGATTATACCTCAAAGACTGCAAATCAGTCATTCATCCTCCCCTTTTTTTCTCTCTCTCACTCATATACCCAATGGGCACATAGTAATTTCATGAAAGGTGTCTATGCTTGAAATGTGTTTGAATAAGTGTCTATGCATACATATTGGGCCTTCTTCACACCATATTTTCTAAAAACTTCAGTAGTTTTGCTTCCTCATTGTCCTTTTCAGTCCCAAAACTGAAAAAAAAAACCCATGTCTTTGATTTTCCTCATAGAAAAAGAATAACCTTGTTCAATTGGAGACCCATTATTATTTTTTATAATTATGTTCATGTTCTTTTGTATTAAAGTAATTAAAAACAACCAATATGATTTTTCCTTATGTATTTAATTACTCATTCTCATTATTATGAGTCTAATCCGGTGCAAACCAAGAACACCATCTTAATACCAAAAATATAATACAATCAAAATAGGAAGAGAACAATATTATTCCAAAACAAAAGAAATCTTCAATGAAACCTATAGCCCAAGAATGACTGACAGTATACACAGGTTAGACAAGGTAACCATGAAAATTCTCAGCACATTAACCCCAAAGGGACAAATTAAAAAATATGAACCAAAAAGATGAGAAGCATTCCATACTGCTACAGATATCCCTAAATACAGAAACCTGACATGCTGCTCTGACCTATCATATTGCTACCAAGGATCTCTATATACAATTTATCCAAGAATTGCCATAAAACTCCAACATTTAATAGATGGATGAAAACACTCCATCAGTTCATCAGTATAATACTTTGAAAAAATGAAAGACTTAATGAAAAAAGAGAGCAAAATCAGGATATCCTTTGATACAGTATAGCTTTATTTTGATTGACCCAAATCACAATTTTACTCTGCAACACAACCAAACCAAGTAAGCCCAGGAAAATTGAAATACCAAAATTTATGGAATACACAGTCTCAGCCTATGTACTTTCACTCTGACAATCAAATTTAGAAACTAATCAAAGGAATTCTAATGGACTTCCCCACCTCAGCACTCATAGTCGAAGCAATAATGTAATGACTAGCAACTACAATTTTCCCACTAATTCAGCCCTCAATGTGCATCTACTATCTAGATACACTTTCATCATTACCAAAAGTAAGAGTTAGAAACTATATACAACTTAATCAAGCACAAAAATAATTTAATTCAAATTAATATGGAAAGGCAAAAACAGCAAAACAACCATTTCTAAATATTCTCAGAAGAAGCAACAATATATATTGAACCACCAGAAGATAATCCATACAATCCACACAGTCTTCAAGTACAGCAATACTACTCATCAGGACACAAAAGGAGCTTTGTAAGGCCTCTATTCAGATGAACCATACCACATGGTAGTGCACCACAATTATAGTTTAAGTAAATTGCAATCAGGATGTTTTTCAATGCAATAGATATCTGCGTAGTTTCAATTAACCAACTTCATCACAAACATTGCAGCCCACAAAATGGGTAAGTCTGAATGCAATAGGAATCTGGGATCCATCGAATGGTTATTCCAAACATTTGGAATATTGGTGGAAAACTACACCACAAAGAATATTATGTAATTTCAGTGGCTTCGTATCAAATGAAGACATATCAGAAGTAATCTACAAAATAAGATGGAGGCAGTGTGAATATTACTACATAGGACAAAAAGGCAGACGTCTAGCAAAACTTATTCTCAAATACCAGCTAGCTAAAACAATGTGACTCTGGTAAACTTTTTTTCATGCAGATCATGTTAGGCATAACTTCAAATGTGAAACAACAGAAATCTTAAACAAGTCAGATCATAAAAATTCAAAAGGAAACTTCAAAGCATAGTACTCCAACCTAGTAGTGATTAATCAACATATAGACTTGAATCCTCTTTATGGAGCCATCAAAAGAAAGACCCAGTATATAATATTCTCTTATCACAGAACAATCAAACAACATCTAAATAACTTGGTGTTCTTATCAACTGAACATCTAAAGCCAAACTACAATTCAGCAATAATAGGGGCGGGGGGGTGGGGGGGTAGGGGGGGACCCTCCCAATGAGCCATCCTGTTATACCACTATCAATACCACCAGTACAAAGAAGCAGCCATCACAGAGATAAGACTGAGCCACCATCTTGTTCTGTAGATAAATAATCTATCTATAACAAGGCACCAATCATTTCCAAAACAACATCTATCTACAGAACCATCTTATGATCAAGTCAAGTAAAACAAACAAATATACAATTTTATCACTCTTCCAAAACTCTTGCTCTTAATAATATTACCTAGTAGATAATGAAATATCTGGGACCCAGAAAAACAAAGTGTAAGCACCCCCCCTCAGCTACCTTCCCAAGAAAGTAAAACTGTTGAAACATTTTACATTTCAAAAGGAACATTTACTGAGAGATAGTTATTGCAGAGAAGTCAGGCAGAGTCTGAATTCAGGCGTGAAACATTAGGCTCAATTTCCCCCTCAAACCCCAACCCCAATGCCCCATTTCCATCTGTAACCAATAAGCTGCTTCTAATGTGCTTTGAGGCTGAATGGTGAGAAGAGGTCATCCTTGGAGCACCGCAACCTTCGAATACTCAGCAGGAACTGGCAGAGGGGGAGTCAGATCACATAGACACTTATCTCCCCCCACCCCAATTCCCAAACATACAGCAAAGAGAAAGCATGCAAACCAGAGGTGGTATTCAGCTGGTTTAGAATGGTTCGGGTGAACTAGTAGGGGAAATTTTAACTGGTTCACCAAACCGGCAAATACCACCTCTGGCTGGCCCCTCCCCACTCACCCTAGCCTACTCGCCCTGCCCACCCTGCCCCATCCTACCCTATATAAGTTACCTTCGCCATGCAGCAGAGCTAATCACCTCGCCTTGCCTCTGCATCTCGCCCGCTCTGCTCACCAAAGGTAAGCATGCTGCCTGCTTGCCCTTCACCTTGGGTCAGGGCCCAGGGAGGTTCCATTCCCCAAGGCCCCAGTGGGAGCCTCCACCTGCTTGCTGTTCACCTTCACTGGGTCATTGAATGAGCCATTTCCCAGCTCTGACTTTGCCTCAGGGACTCTGCCATTCACCTTGGCTGGGTCAGGGAACACACCATTTCCCAACTACGGCCTTCCCCAGGGCCTCCACCTGCATGCTGTCTACTTGCCCTCCGCCTTGCTCACCTTCAGCCATGGCTTGGTGGGGGTCCCCAGAGAGGCTTGGCTGATGAGCCTCCAGTCACTGGTAGTTTTCAGCTGCCTTCCAAGCAGCTCCGCTGTGATGCCAACCCCCCAGTCCAGTAGGCCGTTATTCTGGCCAGGTCTGGCCGTGAACAGCACCGGCAGGCAATGGGGTGTGCATGTGTGGCTGGGGTGTGCATGTGTGGCTGGCGTGAAGAACAGGGGGGAAATGGTGGGACTTCTTCAGGCCTTTTTTTCAGCCTGTAGTTTTCGGCACGAGAAACTTGCAGCCGCCTCCTCTTTTTCAGTGCAAGTAGCCTCCAGCATTGCTGCCAGCTTGGTTCTGGCTGGCAAAGAAGTTTCTCGTGCAGAAAAAGAGGTGCTGATAACTACAGGTCGAAAAAGAGGCTTGAAGTCCTGTAGTCACTGTTCTTCTCACCAGTCACACATGCACACTCCATTGCCTATCAGTGCACATATGTGGCTGCACCCCATCACCAGACCCAGCCAGGAGAATGGCCTGCTGCACCGGAGGGATGGTGTCACAGCAGAGCTGCTCAGAAGGCAGCCAGACTGCAGTGTTCCTTTAAGGTTCCTTTACATGGGGCAGTGGGAGGTGAAGCCATAAAGGGACAGGTTGCAGGAGCTGCCTTTTCTGCCGATTCTCTGGGCATGATTTGGTGGGAGTCATGTGACTGAGTGGGCATGGTCAACTTGATGTCACTCACAGCAATGTGCCACCCCACCAAGTCACACCCACCAAGCCACACCCACAGAACTGGTAGTAGAAAAATTTGAATCCCACCACTAATGCAAACCATTCCACCCATAGTGCCTCCCCCCTCCTCAGAATTCTGATAGGGACCTGACACAAAGTCCAAAAACTCATAATGATCATGCCAATACTGAGCTATACAAGTTCACTACAAATACAATATCCCCCCCCCCCCACACACACACACACATGTCTTAATGTTATAATTTTTGAAAGGCTTTGAGAATCACATTTGGCCAATTTTCATCTTTTACTCAAAGATGTATATATGAAATGTGTGGAGATGTAGGAAGAGATGTGTGAACTTTGCTTTTCAAAACAACTCCACCACCCACTCCATCTACTACAGTTTAGGAAGCAACTTTCAACATCACTGGTATTGCTATTCTCCATCCCCCAGTTAAGTTAGCAGCTATAAGCAATAGACATTCCTGCCCCATGGGAGATCTTGAGCCCATATATCTATATTTGCATGAGTACAAAGACATTATGGAGCATTATGAACAGCAGTATATATTATTTAACCATAGCTTGTGGCATACTCTCAATATTATGGAAAATATAAAGGATCATATTCTTAGAAGTCATGACTTGCTATCTCAGCTGTATGCATTTTATATGCTCTTTTTCTCAATGCATATTTTTGTACGCTATCTTTGTAGACATTTTTTAAAATAAAAAAATATGTTTGCATCCATTCAAACCGTAAAATATTCTATACTGGCAGATTATGCATTTCTGTTTGAAAATAAATTTAAACTGAATTTATTTAAAATTTGTTTTTTTTGTACTTCTTTGCTTTTAGACTGTGACTTGTATCACAAAATTCAGAAAACTACAAATAGTGATTTGGTGTGTGCCTTGTGTACAGATTGAGGAAATGCAAATGGAGCAAATGTAGGCTCAACTCAGGTCAGGGTCCCCATGATCCTGGCACTTAAAGTTATCCAATGAAGAGAGACAGTGGTAGATGGGGGGGTTATTTCTCCCTATAACTAAAACCAGATCCTCTGTGCAGTTCTGCAAATGTGAAAACAGGAAGATTTAAAGGCAAAGCAGTTATAACTTCCTATTGATTTCAGTGAGTTAAGTTCATGAATAGTTTTCTCTAGATTGCCCTCATTATGCTATTTTCTTTCATTACACTGCAATAATAATTTAAATGATCAATAAAATTGGGTTGTTGAAAATTAATTACCAAGCCATTTAATTGGTATTTCAGTAGTCACTACCAAAATGACAAAACTGCGCAACTGTCTACAAGCAATTTAGAAATAGCAGAATTAGAAGAAAAAAGAGAAAGAAAAAAGGGGAATTGACTATTTCCCATCAATTTATTTGATTTATATCCCAATATATTTCCTAGGTAGTTTTTTTTTTTAATAAATATGATCCAATAACAGTTACGGTGGGTGAGAAATTGTGAAGTGTTAATTTCTCAACTTGAAAAAAAAAAGAATCTGGATGGAGAAGGCTGAAAGGGGCACAAATACAAGAAACTCAGAGATGGTAGAATAAATGAATGATGGACTGGATTTTATTGGGAAGATCGATGGACTTTGGAGAATGGATTTATTATATCTAATAAAAAAAGAATCGACAAGATATGCTGTGTTTTTAATGTACAGGTAGACTTTCTGATCAGTGGACATTGCAGTGATATTTACAACAGAGGCCTATGACCCTGCTGGGGAATGAGATGCAATTGCTGGGAAAGATCCAAATCAAAATTTTAAGGACAAATTTTTATTATTAAGAATCAAATGAGGATATTTGATCCTGGACATATCAAAAAGAACAATTGTGATGTAAAAGAAAAGAACAATTTGTAGTAAACAAGAAGTTGTTGTAGACTTCCTATGAGTTAAAAATAATAATAGATTGTTAACAGAGAACTTTGAAGTTTAAATTTACTCTTGATTTACCTATTAAATATATATATATATATATATATATATATATATATATATATATATATATATATATATATATATATAAATATATATATATATATTTTCTTACTTTTTGTAGGTTTAATGTGTGTTTTTCCTTTAAACCAGGTTTTTCCTACGTAACCAAGATTTTTCTGGAACCACAATTGAGTGAAATCACATTCACTACTTTCTGGGTTTTTTCTCCATCTTTTCATTCTGGCAGCAAGCAAATTTTCTCCCACAATGCAGCACAAAATTTGCTTGCTGCCAGAATGAAAAGATGAAGAAAAAACCCAGAAAGTAGTGAATGTGATTTCACTCAATTGAGGTTCCAGAAAAATCTTGGTTACGTAGGAAAAACCTGGCTTAAAGGAAAAACATATCTATCGCTCTCTTTCTCTCTCTGTGTGTTTTTCTTTAAGCCAGGTTTTTCCTATGTAACCAAGATTTTTCTGCAAGCCTAGTTGAGTGAAATCATATTCACTATTTTTGGGGCTTTTTTTCTTCTTCTCTTTCTTTTCATTCTGGCAGCCAGCAGATTTTGTGCTGCCCAATGGAAGACTTAGGGAGATGTGGGTGTGGCTTACTGATGATAGCTAATGAGCCAGAAATAGCTATATAAGTCTCCCTAAATCTCCCAATGGGCAGCACAAAAGCTGCTGGCTGCCAGAATGAAAAGAAGGAAAAAAACCCAGAAAGTAGTGAATGTGATTTTACTCAACTAGGGTTGCAGAAAAATCTTGGTTACGTAGGAAAAACCTGGCTTAAAGATATATATATATATATATATATATATATATATATAAATATAATATAATATAATATAATATAATATAATATAATATAATATAATATAATATAATATAATATAATATAATATAATATAATATAATATATGTTTTCTGAGGTTTATACACACATATATGTGTGTGTGTGTGTATGTAGTAGATAGATGACAGGTTAAATTTGTTGCAAATAGATATGTAGAAGTTTATAAATTGTAGGCCTATTTTGTAATATATTATTGTTGCAATAAATTTAACAATATTCAGCTAGGAGTGATAATATACCATATTTTTCAGACTATAAGACACACCTAGGTATAATAAGCACCAAGATTTCGAAGAGGTAAGTAAAAAAAAAATGGGCCTATTTTTGTGAAAAACGGGTTGCTCAGAGGGTTTGGGGAAGTGCTCCTGGAGGCTGGGGGAGGGGAAAAATGCCCCCATTTTTGAAAAAAAAAACCAGGCCTGTTTTTTGCAAAAATTGTGTTTTTTGCGAAAAATGGGCCCACCACAAGCGGGGTGGCCTTCAGGAGGCCAAAAATGGCTGTATGCAGTGTATAAGATGCACCAACATTTCCACCCTCCTTTAGGAGGAAAAAAAGTGTGTCTTATACTCTGAAAAATATGGTATTATACACGTTTTTGTCTTTTGTCTTTTCTAATTCACATTTTTTTTCTGTTTTATCTATTTTTATCTAGTTTTGTACAAATTCTTTTCTTTTTGAAGCTTGTATTTTAGCTTTCTGAATAAAATAAAAAAATATTGCAAAAGAAAAAAGAATAGTGCTGAAATAATGTCAAAGTGTCAAATGTCAAATGGGAAAATCTGTGTACATGAAAGAATACTATACAATAACCTGAACTTTAGAAGTGCAGAACTCCTGCTGCAAAACCATCAAATTGAGGTTGGTGCCTAATCCATAATGTTTTCTAATAATGTAGAGTCCTAGTTTTCTTGGAATCAATGAACTTATAAACCATCGAAACAACTACTGGTATATGGTGGCGGGGGGGGGGGAGTATTTGATCCCCTGCTGCTTTTGTACATTTGCCCACTGACAAAGAAATAATCAGTCTTTAATTTCAATGGTAGGTTTATTTTAACAGTGAGAGACAGAATAACAATAAAAAATTCCAGAAAAACAAATTTCAAAAAAAAGAAATATAAATTGATTTGTATGAGTGAAATAAGTATTTGACCCCTTCACAAAACATGATTTAGTATTCAGTGGCAAAACCCTTGTTGGCAATCACAGAGGTCAGACATTTCTTGTAGTTGGACAGAATCTGCAAAGAGGAGTGGGAGAAAATCCCTCCTGAGATGTGTGCAAACCTGGTGGCCAAGTCATTAAGGTTTCATGGCTGATGTTTGGCAGCTCAAACCTGCAGCTCCCTCCACAGCTTTTCTATGGGATTAAGGTCTGGAGACTGGCTAGGCCACTCCAGGACCTTAATGTGCTTCTTCTTGAGCCACTCCTTTGTTTCCTTGGCCATGTGTTGTGGGTCATTGTGATGCTGGAATACCCATCCATGACCCATTTTCAATGCCCTGGATGATGGAAGGAGGTTCTCACTCAAGATATGATGGTACATGGCCCTCTCCACCATCCCTTTGATGCGGTGAAGTTGTCCTGTCCCCTTAGCAGAAAAACACCACCCCAAGCATAATGTTTTCACCTCCATGTTTGACAGTGGGAATAGTGTTCTTGGGGTCTTAGACAGCATTCCTCCTCTTCCAAACAGAGAGTTGAGCTCAATTTTGGTCACATCTGGCCATAACACTTTCACTCAGATCTCCTCTGAATCATTCATATTCATTGGCAAATTTCAGATGGGTCTGTACATATGCTTTCTTGGGCCTTCGTGGCTTAGTGTGTTACCAATTGTTTTCTTGGTAACTAGGGTCCCAGCTGCCTTGAGATCATTGACAAGATCCTCCCATATAGTTTTGGAGCTGATTCCTCACCAGTCTCATGATCATTGAACCTCCATGAGGTGAGATCTTGCATGGAGCCCCAGACCGAGGGAGATTGATGGTTATTTTGTGTTTCTCCCATTTGTGAATAATCACACCAATTGTTGTCACCTTCTCACCAAGTTGCTTGGTGACAGTCTTGTAGCCTGTTCCAGCTTTGTGTAGGTCTACAATCTTGTCCCTGACATCCTTGGACAGCTCTTTAGCCTTGGCCATGGTGGAGAGTTTGGAATTTGATTGCTTGCTTGCTTCTATGGACAGATGTCTTTTATACAGGTAACAAACTGAAATTAGGAGCACTCCCTTTAAGAAAGTGCTCCTAATCTGAGCTCTTTACCTGTATAAAAGACTCCTGGGATCCAGAAATCTTGCCAATTGATAGGGGAGCAAATATTTATTTCACTCATTAAAATGCAAATCAATTTATAACTTCTTTGAAATTCATTTTTCTGGATTTTTGTTGTTGTTGTTGTTATTATTCTGTCTCTCACTGTTAAAATAAACCTACCATTGAAATTACAAACTGATCATTTCTTTGTCAGTGGGCAAACATACAAAATCAGCAGGGGATCAAATACTCCCTCCCCCCACTGTATTATGGTAAATTTGAAATCTTTAGAAAACATTTAAATTTAATTAGTTTACATAATATATAAAAACTGTACAGGTTTAATTGGTCAACTTGTCAGATGTAACTGGTAATGCAGATACACTTTTAATTTAATCTCAGCCTGGCACTTCCCAACTACTGTGTTCAACTCTGCTGTTGGACCAAAGGTACTTTTTCAAGAGGCAACGGGACTTCCTGGTTTTTCTTTGAAGATGTTTCACTTCTCATCCAAGAAGCTTCTTTAGCTTGGATAAGAAACAAAACATTTTAAAACAACAACAACAACAACCACCCAAAGTCTGGTTGCCTCTTGAAAAAGCACCTTTGGGACAACCATGACCTGGATGACTGAGAATCTCCATAGACATTCTGCTGTTGGAGAATCCAAATCTCATATATTTTGTCGTTTTGATTGATATGAAAGATTCCATCTCTTTCTCCATCCAACTTGAAGAGGAAAGTAGCTCATTACAATGGATGATAATCATTTCAGTATTTGAGTTAGCAGATTTTTTTTAAATCTCAAAACTATATATCCTTATAGAGAATGTGAAGGAATAATACTTCCTTTGTTGCACATATCTTATGTTGTTTTAAATTCCTGAAGCCCATTTCAAAGCATAGGCCTTTAGTTCTTCTTTTGGTTTCAGATTTAGTTAGAATTGATTTTTCATACAATGTCATATGGAAAACCATTAACTGCGTAAATGTGATCTATGCTGGTGTAAATATATCTGAGTATTTGTTCTGAGTACCTTTTCCAAAGCCTTTATTGCTATGTTTCTAAGTGCTAGTTTGTGGGGTATAGTATTTTCTTACTTCTGGCTCCTTTACTGTTGATCATCAATCCTGAAAATCAGAACATCTCTACCACTTCAAAATCCTCAAATCTAAGGCTGGTTACTATACATGTTGTCATTAATCAAGTCTTTATATTTTATTGTAGTCACATTCTTTCACTCTGCTCTTTGACTTTCATTACTAGAAATTCCAAATTGTTTGCATTTTCAGCTATCAGTAGAATCATCAGTGCATTGCAGCACAGCATTGATGTTTCTTCCTCTGGTTTAAAAGGCTCATCTCCTTCCAATTGAGCCTTGTTTAATCAATATTCAGCATATAGGTTGAAGAAAAGAAAGTATACAGCCTTGACTTATTTCATTGCTGTCTTGTCTTGCTTTCTTGTCTTGCATGTAGATTTTGAATGAGGACAATGGAACATTCTTGTATTCCCATTCCTCCCTCCATCCCCGAAAGGACATTCCACATCAGGAAGTGTTTCAAAGTCAATACCTTTGAAACACTTCCTGTAATCAGCAAAGCATATACTGATTTCTTCAATACCTTTTGACTTCTTTAATTATCCAGCATACATAAAATATAGTATTTCTTGTTCCTCAGGTTTTTTTAAAAAAAAACTTACTGGAGTACTGGCATCTCCCTTAGCATGTCGCATTTTAATCTTTGTTGGATAATCCTATGTTTTATTTTGATAATGTGCTTAATTAATGATATTGCCCAATAGATTACACTTCATTAACTTTCCTTTTTCTTGAAATTGGTATGTAAACTGACCTCTTTTGATCTGTTGGCTGCATGTTGTTCTCCACGTTTGCTGACATAATTTAGTTAGAATCTTGGCTGATTCTACTTCCGCTGCTTGCTATTTTCTGTAGATACTCTATTAATTTCTGTAGAATTCCAACTTTATAATGACTGGAGTGCTGCTCTAACTTCATTTTAATACCGCTAGAAGTTCTTGTAAATAGTGATTATCTTCTAAAGTTGACCTCGCTACTATGCAGAATTTCAGTCTACTTCAATTTTTGATACGTTTACAGATGTTGTTATATTATTGCTTCTATTCTATTCTATTCTATTCTATTCTATTCTATTCTATTCTATTCTATTCTATTCTATTCTATTCTATTCTATTCCATTCCATTCCATTCCATTCCATTCCATTCCATTCCATTCCATTCCATTCTATTCCTATTCCTATTCCTATTCCTATTCCTATTCCTATTCCTATTCCTATTCCTATTCCTATTCCTATTCCTATTCCTACCCTACCCTACCCTACCCTATCCTATCCTAGGCTAGTGCAGTCCAGTCCAGCCCAGTCCAGTCTACACACACACACATGCACAAATAATTTAATGGCTTTATCTAAACACCACCAGCTGCTAATGTCATTCCTCCAAGTCCGTTTGTATTCAATTTGCCTGCAAACAGCCCCTCACAAAGTTCCAATAAATGAAAGTCTGGCAAAATCACTGACCAAGACAGCAAATCCAAGCAGGATTAAAAACATGTTTCAAAATGTATGAGTTTGCATGTAGGGTGAGGGATAATTATAGGCCCAAGATCATTCAGAACAGCAATTTGAACCTGCATATCCATTTTGTAGTCTCACATATTAAGTGCACCTCCTGCTTCATCATACTCTTTTTCTTCATAATATCTGAATGAGTTCTTTTTTCAGTGCAAGCTGTTTTTTTTTTTTTAAAAAAAAGCTAATTATTACAAAAAAGGTTCTGCTGGTACCAAGGTCTTCTTAGGGCTGCAAGTTTACTAAGAGCCATTGTTATCTAAATCCAGCATGCTATCTATCTAGAAATTATATTTACATAATTTGGGAGGGATGTTTTCTCAAATTAAAACTCCACTACCTAATGTTTCTTCTACAGCTTCTATTTTCATCAATTATATTGGATTTATAGGGCCGTGTGGCTTCATCAAAATTTATCTCAGTAAGGCTACACAAGAAACATAATTCAAAGTAAGAATAAAATCAGATCAAGGACTAAATTGAATTTAAATTCTATCCAGACTAGATACTGAATTAATTTTAGGTTTCATCTTTGTGCACAATAAATTGATTAAAGAACTAAGTCTGTGTGAATACAAAACTGATTCAGGTTATTAAAACATTGAAATAATTTAAGCAATCCAAACTAAAGGGCAATTACAAGAAAATGGAAGATGTAAACTTGAAAATTAACCTTCTATATTTCCAGAAAGGGAAAAAGTCCTCCAAACAAACAGAGCTGTTTGAATTTATAGAAGAAGACTTTGTGTGAGAGGAAGTTTGAGCAACTCAATCCAGCTTTAAAAACAAAAACAAAAACAAAAAAATGGGAAAGAACATTTCAAAGAGGTTACATTTTAATTAACTTATATAACTGAGGGAAGAAATATCCTCTTATAATTTTCAAGATTCATTATTTACCCCAGAGTACCATTAAAGATACCTTATGGAAGTCCATGTTATTCCTTGGTGTTATCAGCTGCTAGTGGTATGACTATAGATGACTATCCACTTATTATGATTTGTTATGACACTTATTATGAGAAATTGGACTGTGAAAAACTTTAAGGGCTGCTTCATGTGAGAAAGGTTTGTGTAAAATACCCCTTTAAAACAGCACTTCAGATTTGAAAGTAATGTGACCCCTCCTACTTCTAATAACTGGCAGTTCCAACAATTGAAGGAATCTATTGCATGACCTGAATCTCACTCTACTTTTCACCATGCTGCTTGAAGTATCTCTGGGGATTCTCAATCATCCAGGTCATGATTGTCTCAAAGATACTTTTTCTAAAAGACAGTTGCACTTTTCTGGTTCCCCCTCCCCTCCCCTCCCCCCTCTCCCCTCCCCCCCAAAACAACAAGAAAGTCAAGTTGGCTTTTGTAAAAAGCACCTTTGGGACATGCTATTTGAAGTTTCAGAAAGGACTTCTGCATTAACTTAGATTTTGAGGCAACACAAAATTACAGCCAAATAATTGTGTGCCTCCTTACCTGATTGAGTATCGTGTTGCTCCAGGGCACAAAATATCTTAATTAAGAGAAAGGGTTGCCTAACCCATTATTTTGAAAGAATATCTATGATCTGGTGATAGACTGGAGAAAAATAACTGTGAAATTAGGGTGAATGAAAAGTTGGTGATGCAAAATGTGTGTGTGTGTGTGTGTGTGTGTGTGTGTGTGTGTGTGTGTGTGTGTATTGTGTCTCTGTAAAACACTATTCATTAGTCCCCCAGGATACCAGGATAGGTTAGTAGGAGGGACAGAACAGCAAGAGCAAGAAGAGTTTGGTAAAGTCAATGGTGGAACAGCAACTGCAGTTCTAGAGGGTGGGTAGTAAGTTGGCTAATGGACCTGGTTCTATAGTGGAGCAATAGAAGGTTTGGATGGCAGAGCAACTAGAGATGATTGAAAACAACAATGAGAGGAGCACAGCTTGCAGGAATGTCCAGAAATGAAAGATACTAGCAGAAAGGTCAGCAACAAGAAGCTAACAAAAACTCAATGAGAAGGAATGATAGGCTAACTAGAAAAGGACAAAAATTATTCCAAGTTACTCCACCTGGTTAGCACCTAAACCTCAGCCTGAATGTTCCAGCACCAGAGATTGCCTGGAGCAGTGAAATCAATGGGAACCAACTCCAACTTGCTCTCTACCTCCCACCATTGCAGACAATTTGCAAAAGGGGTGTCTAGGAATTGGAACTGGAGTGTGGGAACGGAAATGTTATGATCTTTCTTCAAATATGAACAGAAGAGACCCAATGTTCAAACAGTCCATTCACAGTAGATGCTGGCCATAGAGTACTGGCAGAGAGATGCAGAAAGTGAAAGTTATTAATAAAGGGGAAACCATTAAAAAAAGAGTAGACAAAAGGCAGTTTAAAAAGCCAGCTAACTTGTAGCTAACACACAGTGCTATTTTTTTTAATGACCTTGTAATCCCTAGTCAGGGTAAAGAACATAATGACAACAGTTACATTCCAGAAGGCAATGAATTGGCATCATCTCTGAACCATCATAACTTATAATAAAGATACTGCTGGTTACCACCTGAAATGGACAATACAGGAATGAATGATCACAACTTTAGAAGAATACAAATTTAAGGGCTATTTAGACTACTTCAATTGAATGCAAAAAATCATCCCCAGGCATTGTAATCCAACTTCTATTTAATCATATTCAGTGAGTGAAGGCCTATCAGTTCACTGGGCAATTAGCCGAGTGTCATGTTGTTCTTACCAATAGGAAGTTTCTCGTAACATTCAACTGGAATTTGCTTTCTTGCAACTTAAATCCAGTATTCTATGTCCAGCACTCTGGAGCTATATCAAACAAGCCCTTGTCTTCTATATAACCTTTCAGATATCTGAAGACTATTGTCATACTGCATGTTTCTGTCTCCAATTTTCTCAAGTTGAAACATTCCCCAGTTGTTTAAAATCTCTTTAGTTTTTAGTTCACTATTATTCTTATTGCTGTTCTCTTAATTTATTCCAATCTGTCTGAATCTTTCTTAAAGGCTGGTGCCTAGAACTGGGCAGAACACTGAATGCAAAATAAAGCGGAATTATTTTGTAACTTAGAAAGTATATTGTGTTAATGAAATCCAAAATC
Source organism: Masticophis lateralis (assembly GCA_030761175.1). Taxonomy (NCBI): domain Eukaryota; kingdom Metazoa; phylum Chordata; class Lepidosauria; order Squamata; family Colubridae; genus Masticophis; species Masticophis lateralis. The sequence continues at coordinate 37,320,565 of JAUDYJ010000001.1, forward strand.
TAACTAGCATTTTTGTTATCTACATCATATTGCTGATTCAGATTACATCTACAATAAATTACTATCCACAATCTTTTTTACAAGTACTATAACTAAGCCAAGTATCTTCCATTTTATACCTGTGCGGCTGATTTCTGTTTCATAAGTGAAGGACTTTTCATTCAGTCTCTAAATTTTATTCTGCTATTTTCATTTCATTTCTACAACCTCTCAAGATTATTTTGAATTTTATTTCCTTCTTCTAGAGTACAGTGTATTACCAACTGCATCCAATTTTATATCAGCTGCAAATATGATAAGTACTGCCTTCAACACTGCATCTAAATTGTTATTAAAAATGTTGAAGAGTTCAGGGCGCAGGACTGAGCCTTATGTATCCCAGTTTGATGAGGAACAGTTTATGAGCTCTTGAGTAATGAGTTGTGCCTCTTCATATATTTGCAAGTTCACATATGCATGTTCACATGCACATTGCATTTGCATGTTCACATATGCATCAAAGCTCCATGTCATATAGAAAAATACTGATACATCAGTTTCATTATTTAAAATATGTATCCTACCACTAGCCCCTTTGATGACCCTTATTGGGGATAATATTTACATAAATTCTGCCATTTTTATAATTCAGCATAACCTGAATCCAATAGCTGCTCTCCATAATAACTGGAAATTTTATGATTTTATGGCATGCTGAACTTTATACAGTCTTTTCTCTTCAAACATTACATCCACTTAACTGAAAGTATACTTTGCTTCATTGTAGTAGAAGCAAACCCAAATTGCTATCCTACCATACAGTATATATCACTAGCATTATGATGTTTTCTAGTTTGGGTAATAAAATGTCTACAAGAAAACAAGCAAGCCCAGAGAGCATCAAAGACTCATGTCAACCCTGAGCTACAAATATTCTCCTTTATTAGTATATATTTTACACCTTTAAAAATGCATTCAAATTAATTTCAAATGATGGGAGGCAGAGTATTACACATGCTACAGTTTCCCAGAATTCAGCGCCTATTCTTTCCACTAAGCTAGTAAAATAGATTTTTAAAATTTCTTTCTTTCTTGAATATAGAAATATATTGTTTGTTTGCTTCTGTCCCCACTCCTTGAGATCCTTAGTGGTGCATGTTATTACTATGTGTGTCACTGCTGCTGCTGTCATCTCTGGCCAATTTTTCATATCAGATTCCTTCCAATTTTGCCTTTTCCCCCTGCATACTTGTGTTGTCCCATGTTGTCAAGATTCCATAATGTCAAGCAGGCAAACTCTCTTGCCTCTGTAGTGGGGCATGATGAAAGGAAGGAAGGAAGGAAGGAAGGAAGGAAGGAAGGAAGGAAGGAAGGAAGGAAGGAAGGAAGGAAGGAAGGCTTTTCTCCTAATACAGACTTACTGAAACATAGAGAGGTCACCAAAAATGCTGCTGAGATTGGGGCTAGCTAGAACATTAAATCCATCTCAACTCATCTGGGTACTGGATTTATTGTCAAGTAAAACAATAATCTATCTAGCACAGTTTAATTTCTTAAAACTCAGTCTCTTGCAATACTAATTCACTTTTCTTATAGTACTAAAGATACTTGAAAAATAACTTCTCCTGTCTTCCCACTTCAACACAATCAGTGCTGAATTATTGATGACAGTAGACAATATTGTATGGAGCTTTGTACTATGCTGATGCGTGGGTCTGCTATCTCATTCTCTTTATATTCTGCTGAGGTTAATTCACAAAATCATGATCATGGGTTTTTTTTCCCTTTGAGATGAGCAGGCTTTGCACTTGTTACTTGTCAGACTGTACTATAAATTGGAATTTGCTGTATTATTTGTCAACTTGCTTTTCGAATCCCTTTGAGATGGCAGATCTTGAATGAGAAACTTTTGCGGACAGATATGGATTCCCCAGGTGTTTTATTCTTTTATTTATTTTCAATAGAATCCTGAAGAGGATATGGATGCTTATGTGGTACAATTAGGCTCTCCAATGGAAATAATTCTTAATGCAGTACTATATATGTACATTCAGTAACAAAACCATAGAGATGCAAATCAGTGAATTCTCTATAAATAATTTTCTACACATATAAGCATCTGTGGAGCAATGAGTTGGTTAATCGGCTGCCCTCTAACTCCCACTCTTTGAGGGGTTGGTACATGAACTTTATTACACAGCAGTACAGTTTGAAACAAATTTTCATTCCACAAAAAAGTAGATAGGTGGAAGTCACTGAAATGAATTAAATGTAGCATATAAACTGTCAAAACACATTAAACAGCCAACAATTCTCAAAGCATGAGTATTTATGTGGATCAAAATATTCATCAGTATACATGAGTGTCCCCTGAACTGATAGGTTTCCCAATAAATGTTGCAAGGATAAACAAGTTCTTACAGTCAGTGCTGAACAGTCAGTACTGTTGAAAGAATTTACTTGCTTGGGTTCCCATAAGAGTCAGAGTCAAAGACCCTCAGAACTTTTTTCAGTTTGAATATTTTTGCCTGGAAAAGCAAATTAACAGCTGAAGTTTCTATTCATCTAATTAGCAATATATTCTACATATTGCAGAAATGTCACCATAGCATTTTTACTGAGTCCGTATCCTCTACCTTTAAAAAGAGAAAATGAACATTTCCATAGGCCATATTCTTCCTTTCTAACAAATGTGATTAAGATTAGTGTTTGGAGACCAAACAAAAACAAGGTCATGATGCATGTAAACTTACTTATGAATAGATGCTTCCTTTCTCCAGTTGTTTGCTTCAGAATTCCTTACTCTGTAATAGCCTGAAACTTTAGATTTGATTATGAAATTCAAGAATCCAAAATGGAATTTGCAATTTAGTTCAGAGATCCATTTTTTCGATGGTTATGCCATTGGACATTTGGAGTTGTATTTCCCTCAGAAAATATGAGATTAACTTGAGGGGAAAATTTGAACATTTGGAATATGGTATGTGAGAGAAAGCATAAATGATCCCTTCCAGGAGTGAAATTTGAACCGGTTTGCTACTGATTTGCTGGCTGCGCATGTGCGTTGTGCGCCAAGTGCACGCTGCAAACACATGCGCACTAAACACATACTGTGTGAGCATCTGCAGTGCACCCCAAATGTGCACTGCATGTTTAAAAAGCTACTGGTTCGGGCAAACCAGTAGTTAGCTATTAATTTGGTTGAACCAGTAGTTTAAAAAAGCTATGATCCAATGATCACCCATGCCGTGCAATTTAGCTTTGCTAGAAAGCAGGTTTGCCTGCTTTCTAGTGAAGCTTAACTGCATGCCACAGCTGATCCCCCCCCCCACACACACACTGTACTACTTACCTTCCCAAGCCTCCTTTTGGCATGTACTAGTAGCATTTCACCCCCGATCCATTCCCATCTAAGGATGTCTATCAGCGAATGTACAATTCCAAAAGCTTCATTGGGACCAGTTCATGAGAATTTTCTTTAAAACCCAGAAATGTTTTGTCCCTAGGCTGGAGTACATTTAACAAACACAAAGTATTCCAGTTTGAGCATCGTTAGAAAATTCAGAAAGGATACTCTGTGGATTTCTTCCTCTCTTTTGCCTTCCAAAATTCTTTTGTTTGTATGGGTGCTTATTGAATATTACAATTAAAATAAAAATGGAAAATCTTTCAAATAACTTTTTTTCTGAGCAGTTCAGACTTTAACTGATGCTGAGAAAACATTGGCAATCATGCAATTAATTTATATTTAGGGTTATATGAATATGATTTGTCCAGATTTGTCTGAGCTAGCAATAACCACAAAATGTGTTATATAAAGCTTGGGGCAAAATTTCCAAATGTGGTCATTTGTTCTGAGATGTTTTGCACTCTTCCATTTATATGATTTAATTTCCTAGCATGCGATCAGGAAGCACCATTCTGCATCATTTGAAAGGTCCACAGCATTTTGAAAGGTCCACAACAATTCCATTTAAAACATGTTTAAAATTGCCTAGATTAGATGTTACTTAAGCATGAATGACAAGCTTCACTTAAATAGATGAACAGTTGGTGCATCAGTTAAAGCTGATGAAAAATCCTTACAACATTTGTGTTTCCATTGACAGCATCATAAAGATTCCAAACTGTGCAAACTGTTTCTGTGAGTCTACAATCTAAGATACTGTATTTCTGCTGTTATTTTAATGCGTTGCATTAAAATTTGCAGTTGTAGTCTGCTGAGCATAATGCATAAAATGATACATACAAAGAAAATAATGAATAAATATATCATGAATTGGACATCTCTTTCATGTTTCTGATCAATACTTTCTTTATGCTAGTGGTTCTGAAGTTTAAGGAGATCTGTTGGGATGTCTACCAGGAATAGAATATAGCAATGAAAGGATACAATTTGAGCAGAATAGAATAGAATAGAATAGAATAGAATAGAATAGAATAGAATAGAATAGAATAGAATAGAATAGAATAGAATAGAATAGAATAGTTGGAAGGGACCTTGGAGGTCTTCTAGTCCAACCCCTGCTTAAGCAGGAAACCTTATACCACTTCAGACAAATGATTATCTAATCTCTTCTTAAAATCGTCCAGTAGTGGAGCATTTGAAACTTTTGGAGGCAAGTTGTTCCACTGATTATTTCTTCTAACTGTCAGGAAATAAGTGGTAATAAAGAGTAACAGAATAACAGAGTTGGAAGGAACCTTGGAGGTCTTCTAGCCAATCTCCTGCTCAGGCAGGAAACCATAAATCATTTTAGAAAAATGGTTGTTCAATCTCTTCTTAAAAACTTCAAGTGTTAAAGCATCCACAGTTCCTGGAGGCAAGTCATTCCCTGATTAATTGTTCTGAGCATCAGGAAGTTTCTCCTTAATTCTAGATTGCTTCTCTCCTCAATTAGTTTCCATCCATTATTCCTTGTCCTGACTTCAGGTGCTTTGGAGAAAAGCTTGACTCCCTCTTCTTTGTGGCAACCCCTTAGATATTGGAACACTGCTATCATGTCACTCCTCATTCTTCTTTTCATTAAACTAGATATACCCAGTCCCAGCAACCATTCTTTATATGTTTTAGCCTCCAGTCCCCTAATCATCTTTGTTACTCATCTCTGCACTCTTTCCAGAGTCTCAACTTCTTTTTTATAATATGGTGATCAAAACTGGATATAATATTCTAAGTATGGTCTTACTAAGGCATTGTAAAGTGGTATTAATTCTTCACATGATCTTGATTCGATCCCTCTGTCAATGCCAGCCTAGGACTACACCTTAACCCACCAATCAAAAAGACCATTGCATGTTAGAACTTGCCATATCTATATAATAGTACAATATACCAATTCTGTAGAGAACAGCTGAGTTAAAACAAGTGGAGGAAAGAAGAAAAACAATACTGTTGTTGACCAATTATTGTCCACCATCCAAGGAGAAGATGTGCTTTTCCCAGAAGGAAATAATTGGTTTTTCAAAATTCATGAAGTGATGAGGAACTTGAATCATCTCTACTGTATATCTTTAAGGAAACTAATTTAGCCAAGCATCACTTTTCTAAAATGTTTCTAATTCATCTTGTTATGATTCTCTTTACAATAAGTGGAGGATAGTAGCAAATAATCAACTATTGATGAAGTAGAATTAGCAGGAGTTTTGGAAGAAATATCAGGGGAAAGATATTATGTAATCTTGGAGTTCTTGATTATAAGGTAAGATAAAATTAAAATAAATCTTTAGACTTAAAAAAAAGAATATTTTAATAAAATCAAGAAAATAATATCCTATGATTGGATTGGTAACTTCTTGAAAGTTACCAATCCAATCATATCTGAAAGCTTCTTAAAAAAACATAAAAACAGCATAATTGCCAATATATTTGGAAAGGAAAAAGAAAGGAAAAAAGAAGGATTTAATGTGACTATATACCTTAGCAAATTGCTAAAACAAACAAATGAAACAGGATACATATAGGAGATGGAAAACAAGAACAGATCACAAGGGAAGTATGTACAGAAATAGACAGGAATTTCTGGTGTTATAAAAGATTACACTGATGCTAAGAACAGCAAAAAGGACTTCTGATTATATAGAAAATAAAAGGAAGAGAAAACAATAGTGATCTCCATTGTTCAATGAAGGTGGCACAATGATAAAAGGAAACAAACAAAAAGCAGGGCAACTAAACTCCTTTTTTGACTCAGTCCTCTTCAATATGAGTTCCACTGACAATTGTAAAAAAACAGGATGAAGGATTTTTTAAATTAGTATTATTTTTATTTTTTTGTTGAAAACAAAAACAAAAGAAAACTTTCCATTTTACAACAGTTCTGTATCGATATATATCCACAGTTTATGTTAACCCCCGCTCCCAAATATTCACATATTTAATTTTGTAGTTCCCTTATTCCTTATAGGGATGTGGTGGCTGAGTCAGTGATTCAAATCCCTAGTGCCACATAACAGGGTGAGTTCCTATTACTTGTCCCAACTTCTGCCAACCTAGCAGTTTGAAAGCACGTAAAAAATTCAAGTAGAAAAATAGAGACCACCTTTGATGGGAAGGTAATAGCATTCCATGCCCCTTTGGCGTTGTCATGCCAGCCACATGACCACACAGACATCTTCGGACAGCGCTGGCTCTTTGGCTTTGAAACCAAGATGAGCACCGCCCCCAGAGTTGGGAATGATTAGCACATATGTGTGAGGGGAACCTTTACCTTTATCTTTATTCTTTATATATTATATATACTACTCCTTACTTATTATACATACTATTATGTTCCTCATTTCTAGATCATCTCTATTATATATTTTCTTGTTTGTTATTCCTGTCTCTAACTGTATTCGGTTTGTACTGTGAGTTATACGGAGTATGTAGGTCAATATACATTCTCCCCTTACTAGAGAGATTGCCAGGGAGGACAGACAACTTTTATGTAGGCTTTCTCCTCCAAGACTCAAATTCAGCTAGCATGCATGCAATGGCAAAATTCTGTGTTGCTGCAATGTCCACAAGAAAAAAATTGGTTACCGAATTATAATGTCAACTGTTGCCAATTTTTTTGAGATATCTATAACAATACATTTACTCATATACTTATCGGCTCTACAGACATGTAAATTAGGTTTGAAATCATGTATTTTCATAACAGAGATGTTATTATTCATGATTAATGTCAGTATTATTTTTAATTTATTGTATGTCTATTGCTGGTCGATGACTGTAATAAAGTTTTATTCTACTCTATTCCTGTCCTCTAACCATTTGTACCATTTTTCCCCATATTAAGTAATATTCTATTTCAACTTTTTCTTTTATTTCTTTTGTCAATTTATCCATCTTTGCACAGTCCAAAATTTTCCTTATCACCTCTTTGTCTTTTGGTATGATATTATTTTTCCAATTTTGTGCATAGGTTATCCTAGCTGCAGTTATAATATGTAGAATTAGATATTGTATTTCTCTGTTATAATTTCTTGTGGGTATGCCCAATAAAAATAGGTCCGGTTTCCAGTCTATTTGTTGTTCAGTTATCTCTTCAAGCCACTTTTTAATTTTGGTCCAGTACTTTTTTGCTGTCACAAAAGTCCACCATAGATGATAATATGTCCCATATGATTTCTTACATTTCCAGCAAATCGGAGATGTGTTTGGGAACGTCTTAGCAAATCTCACTGGTGGAAAGTGCCATCTATAAAACATCTTGTACTGGTTTTCCTTGTAAGCCGCTGACATAGTCAATTTCAAATTTATTTCCCAAAGTTTTTCCCATTTCTCCAAATCTATGCTATATCCAAAAAATTTTGCCCAGCTTATCATTGTTTCTTTAACCATTTCTTCTTCCATTTTATATCTCAGTAAATATTTATATATTTTCCTAATCAATTTTTCTTCCGTACCTTGTAAAATCCTGTCTAATTCCTGCTGTTCATTTTGGAATTCATATAATTTTATATCTTTTTTATACCTGGTCTGAATTTGTGTTTATGTCCACCAATCTGTGTCTATACCCTGATCTTTTAATTCTTGTTTGGTTTTCAAATGCCCTTGTTCATTTATCAGATCCTTATACCTTATTAATTTATCCATGTCTGTTAGGTTCAGGCATTTCAATGCAGGATGAAGGATTCTAAAAGGAGAAAAATAAGAATCTCAGCAAAGGTAATAGAGCAGATCATAAAATGACTGATAGCCAAGTATGGCTGAAAATAATGTGATTATTGTCAAAATATTCAATTGAGAATTTAACAGCATGATAGGGTAGTCATACAAAATATGACCTACTGAAGAAGGAATTGGCAACCCACTGCAATATTCTGTCACAGAAACCTAATGGATATTTACAACTAGGATAATAGCAGCATGACACTGAAAGATGTACTCATAGTCAGAATGTATCCAACAAGATTAGAGGATAAGTACAAATTACATTTGTACTAACAGGCAGGCTGGATATAATATGAAAGGATGTCCAGATGTGGTGTCTAGAGGTAAAAGAAGAGTTTGAAGCTGCAAAGATTTGTTTACCATTGGTAAACAGAATCTCAAAACCATGAACTAAGTTAAATTTGTTGATAGAGGAAAATATTCACAGAGAAAATTGCTATTCTGGGAAACTAAATAAAAATGAATAGAAATAGATCACTTTCAGAGCTGTTTCTGAATTTCTACCCTGGGCAAGAAGAACAATTTCTGACCTCCTGACTTTCCGGCGGGCTTTAAAAACTCACCTCTTTCAGCTTGCCGGCTTAGCCTGATTCCTGTAAATATTTTATCACTTTTAGAGTTTTATTATCTTTTAAATTGAACTAGTTTTAAATTACGGCTATTTATATTTGTTCTTTTATGGAATTTTTAACTTTTGTGTATTGTTTTTTTAAATTGGCTGTGCACCGCCCTGAGTCCATAAGGAGAAGGGTGGTATATAAATCAAATAAATAAATAAATAAATAAATAAATAAATAAATAAACTCCAGCTGTCTGCAATTACTGTAAGTTCGAATCTCACCAGGCTCAAGGTTGAGCCTGGTGAGATCCTTTCTAAGGTAGGTAAATTGAGGACCCAGTTTGTGGGGGCAGTTAGCTGACTTTGTATATATATATATACAAAAGCATGAAGGCTATTGCTTAATGCATTGTAAGCTGCCCTGAGTCTCCGGACAGGGTGACATATAAATCAATTTTTTTAAAAAACTCTGTGAACAAAAATTAGAAATCCTAGTCAGTCGGTTAAAAAAAAAAGCAAAAAACAAAACCTGGTACATCTCAAATCACAAAGTCCTTTGCTCAAGATTTTATTTTAAGTGAAAGAAAACAAATAAAATCAATGAGATATGACCTCAGCAATATATTGTATGAGATGATCAGTGAAGTTAAAGAATAGAGTTAATAGAAAGTATAAGACCTCTAGACTGTAATTGGTGGCACCACTAAAGAATGAAGAAAGCAAAACTATCCCAGAAAGAGGGGAAAGGGGAAAGGACGGGGGACAAAGGAATAATGGTAAAATTAGGTGGAGAAATATAGAAATAAATGGGAAGATATAAAAATTGTGGAAAGGAAATTAGGTACATGTTTATGTCAAATGTAAATAAAATAATTAGAATAACAGAATATGTATTCTATATATTCACCTGTCATCGCAAACCTGTACATGGAACATTTTCAAACCCAAGCCCTTGAAAAATCTGATCACAAACCCAAACTCTGGCTCAGATACATAGATGACACCTTCGTAATCTGGCCACATGGGAAAGAAAAACTGGACAACTTCCTCACACACCTCAACAGCTTACACCCCAAAATAAAGTTCACCATGGAAATAGAAGCTAACAACCAACTTTCCTTCCTGGATGTCTTAGTCTACAAGAAATCCAATGGCTCCCTATGACACACCATCTACCAGAAGAAAACACACACAAACCACTATCTGCACGCACTCTCACACCACCTCCCAGCACAGATCAACTCCATAGCCAAGACACTCATCTTCAGAACAACACGCTTAGCTGATGAACAATACCTAAAAACTGAACTACATACTCTCACTAACATACTAACATCCAACGGATTCAAAAGAAACAAAATTATTAACCTAATCCAAAAGGAGACCACCCACACACTAAAATTCAAGGCAGAGAACAAGAAAATGGCAAAGCCTTCCTCCCATACATAAAAGGCACCACAAACAGAATCAGCAAGAGCCTCCACAAACACAATATCAAGACAGCATTCTGCACAAATTGAAAAATATCCACCATCCTAAGAAACCCCAAAGACAAAATTGAGTTAGAAAATTAAGGAGTATATGAAATCCAGCTGCCCCACCTCATACATTGGACAAACCAACAGAAGAATAAATGCATGCATTGAAGAACACAAAAACTCAGTCAGAAAAGAGGAACCAACACCTTAAAGCAACAGGACATTAAATTAATTTTTAAAAAACCAGAACTATCGCCAAAACTGAACACTTTAACAACAGAATAATCAGAGAAGCCATCGACATAGAAAAACATCCCCATAGCACGAATAAAAGAGATGATACCTTGCACCTACCAGCCATTTGGAAACCCACCCTTATTGACAAATGAATCCCAAATACAAAGAATAACACCAGAACCCACACTCATGAATACCACATAGGACGTCACCTCCACACATCCACGCAAAAAGCAAGCCCAAACCCACACCGATGATGAGGCATGACCACAAACCAGAAGCCAGACCACAGCTGCACATTAACCACTTTAAACCCCTCCAATTGATACATGAAGCAAACTGACACACTTGATAAAGATGTGGCACGACCATGAACGTGGAGCCAAACAACAGCAACACAGGTCACGAATTCAAATCCCCCTGCAACTCAGACCAACCTGAGCACAACCAAGCCCCCACCTTATCAGAACACACCCCCAGCCAATCAGAGCACAGCTAACCCCCCACCCAATCAGAGCACAGCCAAGCTCCCTCCCAATCAGCACACACCTCCACCCAATCAGAACACAGCCATGCTCCCACCTAATCAGTTCATACCCCCACTGGTAGTTGAAAAGAAGAAACAACCACAATCACACATTGCTCCTAGAAGCACAAGGCCAAAGACACCAGCCTGAAGATGACAAATAAGACTTTGTCAAAACATCGCCAAGGTACTTCCAATTTTACATGGGACAAAACCTGAATAACCAAAGACCTACATACAAATACCCACGAAAACCTCAGAACACACACGCACACACACACACATATATACGTATACATACACATATATATTCTTACTTTTATGTGTACATAAAACCTATGAAAAGTAAGAAAATAGATATTGTACCTTTACAGGGAGGATACATGAGGTGGGTGTGGCTTACTGATGATGGCTAATGAGCCAGAAATAGCTATATAACTATGCAGCACAAAATCTGCTGGCTGCCAGAATGAAAAGAAGGAAAAAAACCCCAGAAAGTAGTGAATGTGATTTCACTCAATTAGGGTTGCAGAAAAATCTTGGTTACGTAGGAAAAACCTGACTTAAAGGAAAAACATTATATATATATATATATATATATATATATATATATATATATATATATATATATATATATATATGGTTTTTTTTAGATAAACAAACATTTAATACATCAGTTCTCTCGTCCCTGTGACATCTTGGTGTTATCTTCCAAAGTTCTTTCTTTTTCTGTATAGTTGTTATTACTTCTATCTTGATTCTTATCCTGTCCACAATATCAGTTCATCACTAACATAATATTCAACTCACCACATATTTTTACATACTTATATAATTAATCATTTATATCTCTTCTTTAACCAATAATAAAAATCATCCCATATTTTAAAATATTCTGAGTCTTCTCTATCTTTAATCATCAAAGTTAATCTATTCATTTCTGCACAATTTTAAGTTTTTTTTATTACTTCTTCTTCCAAAGGTATTTTCTCCACTTTCCAATTTTGTGCATAGACAATCCTTGCAGCTGTATTACATGTATTATCAGATAAACTTTTTCTTGCTAATTTTTTTAGGTAGGATACCCAATAGGAACAGCTCTGGTTTAAATTCAATACATTGATGTATCATTTCCTCCAACCAAGTCTTAAATTTAATCCAATAGTTTTTAGCTTCTGGACATGTCCACTGTTGTGTCCTCGCAGTTACGACACCCGGCTACGCATGCGTGTTGCTACCGCCCGCGATTGGCTAAGACAAGCCGGGCTGGAGAGCGGGACCAAGCGCTGTTTCTTATTGGACGTTCCGTTTGACAGCTCGCTATTTAAGCAGCTGTCAGGCAAGTTGTGGTTCGTTCGTGAGGCAATAAGTTCTGCCTAGTTATTGCGTTGTGTTGCACATTAATAAAGTAGTTGTTCTTTAGCCTAGCCGCTGTTCCACGCCTCATTCTTATATTTAATACTGGCGACGAGGGTGGGATTGGCGACGGCTGTTTCAGTCCGTTAACCGGGGTCGCCTCAGCAGTTAATTGTGACCATGTCAACATTTTTGCCAGTGTTTTCCCCGTTCGTCCCTTCATCTGAGACCTGGGACACGTACATGGAACGCTTTGAGTGTTTCCTCCAGGCGAACGCTTTGATGGATTTGTCCAGTGCTCGCAAACGGGGTTACTTTCTTAGCTCCTGCGGGAGCAAAATTTTCAGCACGGCTCGGGCCCTGTCCGCTCCTCAACAAGTTTTCGATGTTCCATGGGACACGCTGGTGGAGAGACTTAAGAACCATTTTTCGCCCACTCCGTCCCGCATCGCACGCCGCCATGCCTTCTGGCAGCGCTCGCAAACGGAAGGCGAGTCCTTTAACGACTACATGGCTTCGCTGAGGTCCGCGGCTCTCCACTGCGAATTCCGCGACCTGGATGAGATGTTGTTAGATCAGTTAGTCTGCGGGATCAAAGATTTAAAGTTACAGAGGCGCCTGTTGGCTAGATCTGAGCTGACTCTCCAGGTAGCACTTGACGAAGCGAGGGCTGCTGAAATGTCAGGCCGATCTGCCGCTGAGATCCAACGGTTTCATACACCGTCTTCCTCCGCAGCCAAGCCTCTGTCCGTCCATTACGAGGCATCCGACCTGGCCGAGTCCTCGGACGACGAGAAGGACGTGCGGCGCCTCAGGATGGCCCGGCGAAAGTCTGGGGCGGCCAGCAAGGCGCAAAAGTTCGCGCAAGACTCTTGCCTGGGTTGCGGCGGAAACCACCGCCGAACCGATTGCCGTTTTAAGTCCGCCGTGTGCCGCCGTTGCGGTAAAAGGGGTCACCTGTCGAGGGTGTGAAGAGCACCCACCCCTATGACCGATGTCTCAGCTGCGCCGCCTGCGGATCGCCGCCGTGGCCGGAAGATGCCATTCCGTCGCGAGGAGTGCCTCGCTGTGAATGAATGCGAAGACCCGCTGGAAGTCACTGTGAGAAATGCTGTTTCTTCCACCTCAACCAACAAGTTGTTCCTTTTGGTGGTCTTGGAGGGAGCCCCTTGCCGGATGGAGGTTGACATGGGCTCGTCCAAGTCCCTTGTATCCTGGTCTACCCTCTCCAGATTATTGCCTGGGGTGTCCCATCGTAGGCTCAAGCCATGCCCTGTTTTGTTAAGGGATTACCAAGGAAAGCCCATTCCCACCTTGGGGTATGACACCTTTCAGGTGTCGTACCACTCATTCTCGGGTAGATTGCCTCTAATTATTGTAAAAGACAATCTGCCCAGCCTTTTGGGGTTGGACTGGTTTGCCACGTTGAATCTATCCATCTCCAGTATTCACAGGGTTTCCCCTGATATTTCGTCCATTCTGGCCCGTGAATTTGCAGATGTGTTTTCTGATCAATTGGGAAAATATACGGGTAAGCCCATTTCATTCAATTTGGACCCCCAGGTGATGCCGGTCCGCCTCAAACCACGGAGGGTGCCGTTGGCTTTGCGGCCGCTAGTGGATAAAGAGCTAGATAAGCTCATAGCCCAGGGAGTCTTAGTTCCTGTTGACCACTCGAGCTGGGAAACCCCTACGGACCCAATCTAAAACCTGGGAAATGGTGGGGTCGGTGGCAGACATGGCACTAATATCTGAAGCGGAGATCGGAAGGTCCGCATCCTCAATGAGGAGGACCGAGGCCGCGGGGGCGGGGTCCGAGACCGGAGCCGGCATAGGGCACCGGCTCAACGCATCGGCATGGCGGATAGCAGAGCCAGGCCGGTAGACAAGGTGGTAAGAGTACGCGGCCAAGAACTCGGCCCAGCGTGACATGCGGGGAGAGATGATAGTGGGAGTCTGCCTGTCCCCAGAGAGTAATCCTAAGAGGGGCTTGTAGTCAGTAACGAGCGTAAAGGACCTGCCATAAAGGTGAAACCGCCTGACCCCGCCTTTTGGCATTGGCGCCGTGTTAAGCCATGTTTTTCCTAATGGGGTAGAGGCCCCGATCGCTTTCTATTCTAGGACCCTATCTGCCCCTGAGCGTAACTATAGCCAATTAGACCGGGAGGCCCTGGCTATTGTCGCCGGGGTCAGGCGATTTCACGATTACCTTTATGTTTCTTATTGGACGTTCCGTTTGACAGCTCGCTATTTAAGCAGCTGTCAGGCAAGTTGTGGTTCATTCGTGAGGCAATGAGTTCTGCCTAGTTATTGCGTTGTGTTGCACATTAATAAAGTAGTTGTTCTTTAGCCTAGCCGCTGTTCCACGCCTCATTCTTATATTTAATATCCACCACATATGATAATATGATCCTGGTAGTTGATCACACTTCCAAAATTTAGCTGATTTTTCTTTAAACATTTTTGCTAATTTCTCAGATGGCATATGCCATCTATAAAACATTTTATTTTTATTTTCCTTATATGCAGTGGACACCGTTAATTTATAATTCCTTTCCCATAATTGTTGCCATTTTTCCAAATCAATTGAATATCCAAAGAATAATAGAATATATTATAACAGTATATATATGATATATTAGAAATATATGTATAAAAGATATATTAAGATAAGAAAAAGAAAATGTATGAATATGGATTACTGATGTAAAGATGTTGAAAAGAAGAAGATGTAAATATCTGTTTTAAAAACAGATCTGTTAAAAAACTATTTAAATAAAAATATTTTAAAGAAGAAAAAGAAAGCAAAACTATCCCAAAATGAGTATGTTTAATGAATGAAGGTGTCCATTTGGGGAGAAATCCAGGAAGTTGCTTTGGCAAGAGTTTGTGCATTCTTACTACTCCCTTACTCTGCCTAACTAATTTTGCTCAGACTACTGAAGTTGCTTGGATGAGTAATGAAACATCTCAGATTAACAAAGTTTGATCCAGTTGCCATGATTAAAACTTTAAGCATCTTTGGCCTGGATGATTGAATCTTCATTGACATATCACAAAATGAAGGAAAGAAGGAAAGAAAGCAAAAGATAAAAAAAATGACAAGGGAAAATCTGCTCAATTAAATGCTTGGTTCCAAAAAAAAGCAAAAAGCGGCAAAATGTTTTAGCTAAATAAGCAGTACAAAGACATCCAAGATTACAAGCGTATGGGAAGGACAAGAGATTTATTTAAGAAAATTACAGAAATTGAGGGAAACTCTTATGCAAAGTTTGGCACAATAAAAGGCAAAAACCTACTGGAGAAAGAAAATATAAAGGAAAGAGGGAATGAATATTCAGAACTATTCAAAAAAATTCAAAAATTGAAATTATATACAAAAACCTGATCACAAAATTACAGCAAATTTAGAAAGTGAAGTTAAAAAGCAAACATTAAAGCTTTCAGGAAATAAAGAAAACTCAGGAAAACTATTTAAAATATTACAAAATGATGCAGTTAAAGCAGGAGTGAAATGCTACCATTTCAGACCGGTTCTGCCATCTGGGTAGGGAAAATTTTGACTGGTTTGGAGAACTAGCAAGGATAATTTTGATTGCTCTGCCCACCTGCCCTCCCCCTCCTCTCACCTCTCCTATATTCTGTTGTGTATTAGTTCAGCTGATTCGCGCGGCAGAGCGATTGCCGCCTCAGCTGAGCTAAGAAACAGCAAATGAATCTTAGTCTCATTTGCTCTCAGCTAGAATAATAAAGGGACACTTTCTGCCACCTTTTTTCCTCTCCACCCCCCCACCCCAATAAGGGAAAGGAATACTAGTGTTGATGAGATGTCTGGGCATTCAGCCAAGAGCAATTATCACCTCCTTAAAATGTTGCAAAACTTCAAACCACCATTTCTGAATAGAGAAACTGCCTCAAAAGAAACTGCCTTTTGCTTCCTCTGGAGCAAAAGCAGAATGTCTCTTCCAGGATATATTTCTCTGTGTCTTCTATTTTTCTTCCACACCAGAACAAAAAAGCCTCTTCCTGTGAAGGCTTTTCCAGTTCTTTATTCTGATTTTGTTCTGGAGCAAAAGAAATCCCTTTCCAGTGAAGCAGTTCAACTGGTTAATTGTTCTCACTGTCAGGAAGGTTCTTCTTAAGTTGCTTCTCTGTTTCTTCAGTTTCCATCCATTGCTTCTTGTTTTGCCTTCTGGTGCTTTGGAAAATACATTACCTCCCCCCCCTTCTTTCTGGCAGCCTCTTAAAAGCCTGTTGCCTATCACACTCTTAGGCAAAGCATGTGAGCCATTTCCTCCTTTCAGTGGTCCATAAAAGTACATCTACAGTATGTAGATAATATAGTTGAAAAAAAGTGAACAACATTTTTACGGAAATATAGTTATGTTGATGCTGGGTGTGACAACGAATGGCTGGGAGGCGAGGGGCCAGATGAGGCACCTTTGACGTAAGTGACATTGAGTTAGCCATACCCAATCACATGACCACCAAGCCACACCCACCAAGCAATGCCCACAGAACCAGTAGGGAAAATTTTTAGATTTTAGAGTTAAAGTGATATATCCAATTTGTAGAGAGAAATGAAAAACAAAACCATGGCCAAGAAAATATTAAGTTACATTTTAATTCCAAAAAAGGAGGTGTTAAAGAATACTCAAACATCTGCACCTATCTCACATGATAATAAGATAGCGCTGAATATTCTTCAGTGTAGATTCCAATAGTACATGGAAGCAGAAGTGCTGTAATATTGATTTCAGAAGAAGCAGAAACACTGCAGAATGTTAGTTGATGAATAATATAAAAGGCAAGGGAGTTAAAACAACAACAACAACAAGTATTTCTGATTGATTGATCACATTCAGATTTCTGATTCTGTAGAATGTAATGTATTGTGAATTGCCCTTGAAAACATGAGTGTATGTCACTTCATCTATCTGTTTACTAATTGGTATGACTTGCAACAGTTACTACAGAATATGAAGCAACTAAATTGTTCAGAATCAGGAAAGGAACAGACCAAGGTCATTTACTTTTGCCTTATTTATTTCATTTATATGCATAAGAAGTAATGGATTGAAAATAAATATAGAAATTGGAATTAAAAATGCTGATGATATATCAACTCGCTGATGACATCACTTTGATGGCTAGAAGTGAGATAATCCTAAGGAATTTCTTGCTGAAAGTGAAAAAGAGTGGTTGCCCAATAAGAGGGAGGGAGGGAGGGAGGGAGGGAGGGAGGGAGGGAGGGAGGGAGGAAGGAAGGAAGGAAGGAAGGAAGGAAGGAAGGAAGGAAGGAAGGAAGGAAGGAATTGCTGCCTGAATTCTGATATAAGGGAATGTTTTTAGCAACCTTGGATTCGAGAAGAACAAATAATTCAATAGTGGATGAAATAAAACCAAACAGCTTTCTGGGAACACTAATAAACAAGCCAAAGCATAAATATTTGAGGCATATAATGTCCAGGAAGAGTAATTGAAGAAGACTTTGTTGCTTGGACAATTTGAAAGCAATTGAAAAAAAGGCTGACAGAAGACAAAGTGGCTTGATACTATTGTTGTGTATTGAGTGGGATGCCACAAGATTAAAGCCCATGCTTTGTATTTAATATTTTTATTAATGTTGATTAAGAAGGTAGAAATGTCTATCAAATCTGCAAATGAAACAAAATTGGATGGAATATTTAATAAAAATAAAATCTAAGATGTTAATAATAGGATACAGAAAGAGAATGAAGATAACAGAATGAAAATTAACAGAGATGAATTTAAAATTCTATATTGATAAAGCAGAAATTAAATGAACATGTGTAGGATAGGAAATACTTTTCTTAAAAGTGGTACTTGAAAAAAGGAACGATTACTTATAATGAAACATTTATGAATCAACAATGAAGTATAACTACAGAAAAATCCAGTTTATATTAGGATGCCTCAACAGAAATAAAATTTTGTACCATAAGAAGTAATCTTTTCACACTGTTCTTCATTGGATAAATCCAACCACAAATACTATGTCTAGCTGTTCTTTGCATATTTTTTTGTCCCTCCAGAGTACAGAGTATGGAAAATAGATTTAAATTACAGCAATACATACACTTATTGAATACTTTTTTTTAGATGGTTCTTAATAGTAACAGTTGGACAAAGAAAAACATACAAAGAGTGGTGGGAAGTTCCAGTTTACTGGGTACATTCAAACAAAGGCTAAATAGCCATCTGTCAAAATATTTTAATGTGAATTTCCTGCACTGAGCAGGAAGTGAAACTTACAGTCTAAATGGCCTCTTCCAGGTTCATCATTCTATGAATCTTAGCCTCAATAAAAATAGTTTACACTATTTTTAGTTTACACTAGTTTGAATTTAACTAGGATGAGAAAATGAACTGATAAAAGTATGCCAATAAGAATTAAGTAGTATCTCAAAAGCCACATGAGTCGCCATCTTAAAGCTTTAGTGAAGAAAAATAACCATTTTTGCTTTAGCGTCTGCCTTGAGATAAATGAAACTGAATGATTTTTAAAGAGATCCTTCTGTTAGATAAAATTATATTATTCAATAGCTATAGGGGAAAAGCCACCATTATGAAAAAGTATTAGTTTAAAATTCTATCCAGTTGGCAAAATTTACTGCTTTGAACAAGAAGCTACCCCATCGGCACTGTAATTTAAGCCTTTGAATGGGCACATGCGGCTTGGCATTCACTTTATGTGCTTTAGCTCACATTTCTGTAAGCAGCTAGCATTATTATATTCTTAGTCTAAAATTTAGTTTATACAATATTTCATTTATTTGACAAGCTACAACCACCACCAAAAGAGTCTATTCTGTGTTGTTTAAATCCCAAACATCAAAATGCACTGTATAAAGCTATTCTTTTCATATTTATGTTCAGAGTTTCTAAACTTCATTTCTGGTTCTCTACCTGCCCTATAACATGGGTGTCAAACTCGCCACATGATGTTGCCATCATATGATGTTTCATGACGTTTTTCCCCTTTACGGAGCTGGGGTGGGCATGGCTTGCGTGTGATGCATCCAGTTCGTGGGCCACCAGTTTGACACCCCTGACCTATAAGATAACTTTCTCAACCAGTCTGCCTCCACATATGGAGAACCTGAAACAACCAGCATCACTTTATGGCTGGAAATTGTGGGAACTGTCTCTCCAATACAACTAGAAAATATCACACTGAGAAAGCTGATAACAGTATCTTCTAGAGCTAGTTTCTATTAACAGTGTTCTAACACATAATGACAGGATAGATCTATTCTCATTCACTTTCAAAACTGTTTACTCATTGTCTAAAGGCTTTATACATGTAAACATGCCCTATGGAACGAATTGCCTCCGGAGATACATAGGATCCCCGACTTGCGTGCCTTCCATTGTGCCCTTAAGACCCTACTATTCCAACAAGCTGGTCTGATGGAATGATGAGTTTTAATGGGTATTTTAGTCTTGGGGTTTTAATAATATGGCCAAAGCATTGAATCTGTTTTAATTGTTTTAACTTTTGTGTCTATGTCGTTTTTATTATGGGCTGTACACTACCCTGAGTCCTTTGGGAGAAGGTCAGTATAAAATTTAATTAATTAATTAATTAAATAAATAAAATAAACAGCCTTTATATACTTTATCTGAGTGTTGTACATCTGTTTAATGTACATGTGAACATGAATTACCTAGCTAAATACAACTCTCTTTCTAATCAAAGCAAATATTTGTTGATCTATCAATTATTAGATATAATAATCACACCAATTAGCAGTTGAATCATGGTTATATCTATTTCATCATTAAATATCAGCTTTTTTAGAGGGGGGATTACACTCATGCTAAATCTACTGCACAGCTGGTAAATATGAAAACAACTGAAATATGACAGTCAAAGTTAAAATTGTTATAGACTAAAACATTGTGTCATAATTTGCACATTGCAATTTGTGAAGCTAAGTTTAGCATCCTAGAGAATAAATGCATTCATCCTCTAAATAATCTTCCAGATTGCAATAAATATATCATACTTTCAAAATAAAAATACAAATAATAAAAATACAATATATATATTGTGTGTGTGTGTGCAAGTTTTGGTGTCTTTTCCCATGTAAGATTGAGAGTATCTTGGTGACATTTCAATGAGGTCTCACTTGTCATCATCAGGCTGGTGTCTTCAGCTTTGTGCTTTTGTGAGGAAAGCATGATTGGAGTTTCTGCCTCTCTATAAATACTGGTGGGGAGGTGTGGGGTGCTGGCTTTGTTGCTGTAAGTGGGTTGGTTGCCTGTGTTATTACATCTTGATTGGTTGATGGAGTTAATGTTTGCAGATTAGTCAGCTGTTTTGTAACATCCTGTGTGGGTGGGGTCCTTGATGTGTGCCCATTAGTCTTTTGTGTTTTAACGACCTGGGAAATGGGCTGTGTGTTAACATCCTGAGTTCTAGTGTTGTGATATCCTGAGTTTTTTATGTAATGTCCTGAGCAGATGGCTGTGATGCCACATCCCGGGCTTTGGCTTGGCTCCGAGTTTGAGGTCTTGCCATGTGTTCATGGTATGTGTCAGTTTGCTTTGTGTGGGGATCAGAGGGGGATGCTGCAGCTGGTGATGCCGCCGTGGTCTGGCTTCTGGATGGTGGTTGTATTTCGTCTATGGGATGGGTTTGGGTTTGAATCTGGTGAGGATGATTGGTGGTGGTGTCATGTCTTATCTTGGGTCTGATATTCATCTTAATCTTCATGGGTGGGACTCTTCTGTTGACTAGGGCTAGTTTCCAGATGTCCAGTAGGCTGGATATATCATCGCATTTATTCATGTTATGGGGGTGTTTCTCTATTTCAATGGCTACCATGGTTATTCTTTTGTTGAAGTGTTCAGTTTGAAGATTAATTTGGTTCCTTCAGAGTCAATTTCGTGCCCTGTTGTTTTAAGGTGCTGGAAAAGGGAGGAAGTTTTTTCTTCTTTTCTGGTTGTGTTCTTGTGTTCTGCAATGCATGCATTTATTCTCCTATTAGTTTGTCCAATGTATGTGGCTGGACAGAAAATCTGCCCAGCAAAATCTGCCCACCACCAGCTGCTGCACCCTATCCTTTCCTATCCTTTTGTTGGCTCTTTAGGGATGTGATACATTGTTATTGTTTGTTTGTTTCAATTTCTACAGCTGATAATCTTGCTGAAATGACTTTGAATTCAACAAGTACAAAATATAATTTAAAAAAACAGCAACTGAAAATAAAATTTCAAAATAAAAATAAAAATTAACCAATTGATGCAACCAACTGTATTGCCAATGATTTGTTATTATTGCTTATTGTATTATTATTTGTTATTATTATTGTTGTTATTATCAAAACTTTTCTCAATTGTTCTTCTCTGTCTCATGCAACCTTAGCATCACAATCACCATGGAAAGCATGATTACACGGAAACATATGATTGGATCAGCATTATTAAATAAGATTTGTGTTTCAACCTAAATTTCTTGCCTGCATTTTAACCCTACATAAATTCACCTTTCATTGGAGAGACTGTAAATATTTGCAGATTCTCACTTTCAGGATTAAAACCTTATCTTCATAGAAATGTCAAATCTCCCAAATACATTGGAAAGTTAGAAATAGGTCAATAATCCTTTCTTACAGAGGAATCATATGCTATTCATTCACTCAAATATCTAGGAAGTATCTTTCCTCTTGGAATGATGCCCAAGGCAGGATCTATATCAGCCAAAATGTGGGTCTATGCCAGGCCATAGAGGTATCTATTGATAGTTGAGGTTTCTTGTTGTTATTTCTCCCAATCCAACTAAAGCACCTTTTAAAAAAGAGATTGTTGTTCTATGAGTAATGTTCCACACTCAGTGACTTATTGTTGTGCATTATTGTGATAAATGTTCATTGGTAATTCTAAACTATTCCATTTCTCTCTTCACTTGCCATGTTAAGTCTTTAAATGCACTTTGCCAGTATTGTCAGTAGAACTTAACATAGACAAGGCTGTTAGGAGCACAAAGATGTAATAGGACTCCAGGCATTTCATTCAGTAGTAATGCTTGGCCTATGTAATGGAGTAATTAGAATGTTAATTAGTTCACTTTTGTGAAGCGCTCTAAAGGAATGAAAGTTCCAGCATTGCCCTTACTTAGCTATATCGGATTTTATTTTTAGCCACAATCATCCTTAGAGGTATTGTGCTTACCTTAAGAAAGAGGTACCAAAAAAATCGGCAGCATGTTTTAAAGACCCACAAGGCCATACAGGAAAATTACGAACATGGAAGAAAGTTATGCAACAAAGCTATGTATTGTGGATGCCCCTGATTTTAGACATAAAAACAGAAAATAAAACACATCCCATCAACCTCTGTCTTAAACACTAGGACTACAGTGAAATTCCACCAGATGATATATAGGATGGTTTTATCACAGTTTACATTCTACTATTGTGGCCATTGGGCACTGTATTTCCTAATAGTCTGTCATCCATTTATTAAGAAAGCATCAAGGGGAAATGTTGCAACATTTTATATCCACCTAGTAACAGATTTGACTGTGTTGGAGATCAGATAATATGTGTTCACTGTGTTACGTCCATATATAACTACAACTAAAAGTTCAGTCACTTTTTCTGAGCTGGGTAATTAGGCAAATTTGATTAATAAATGAACAAAGAAATAAAGTACAAGGAATAGCAATAGCACTTAGACTTATATACTCTTAGAGTATATAAGTCAAGGAATAGCAATAGCACTTAGACTTATATACAAAGCTTCACAATGCTTTTTACAGCCCTCTCTAAACAGTTTACAGTCTCAACATATAGACCCCAACAATCTGGGTCCTCATTTTACAGACCTTGGAAGAATGGAAAGCTGAGTCAACCTTGAGCCTGATGAGATTTGATCTGCCAAATTGCAGGTAGCTGGCAGTCAGCAGAAATAGACTGCAGTACTGCATTCTAACCACTGAGCCACCACAGCTCTTGTGTTGTCTGTTCTAATATTTTTTTTTTAAAAAAAATATAGACTATATTGAATATACGATGTTAACAGAATAAAGTTAAAAGGAGTCTGGATAGCTCAGCAGACTAATGCATTGTAATTAACTCTAGCTGTCTGCAATTACTGTAAGTTTGAATCTCACCAGGCTCAAGGTTGACTCAGCCTTCCATCCTTTCCAAGATAGGTAAATTGAGGACCCAGTTTGTGGGGGCAATAAGCTGACTTTGTATAAAAATATACAAAAGTATGAAGGCTACTGCTTAACACATTGTAAGCCGTCCTGAGTCTCTGGAGAAGGGCGGCATATAAATCAAATTACACACACACACACACACACACACACACACACACACACACACACACACACACACACACACACATATATATATATATATATATATATATATATATATATATATATATATATAGGTTTTTGGTTATTCGGGTCTTCTCCCGCGTAGAATTGGAAGTATCTTGGTGACGTTTCGACGAAGTGGATGGTGGATATTTTTCGGTTTGTGCAGAATGCTGTCTTGATGTTATGTTTCTGGAGAATTTTGCTTATTCTGTCTGTGGTGCCTTTTATGTATGGGAGGAGGGCTTTGCCGTTTTCTTGTTCTCTGTCTTGAATTTTAGTGGAAACATAACATCAAGACAGCATTCTGCACAAACTGAAAAATATCCACCATCCTGAGGAACCCCAAAGACAAAATTGAGTTAGAAAATCAAGGAGTATATGAAATCCCATGCACCGCCTGCCCCACCACATACATCGGACAAACCAACAGAAGAATAAGTGCACGCATTGAAGAACACAAAAACTCAGTCAAAAAAGAGGAACCAACTTCTTCCCTGGTCCAACACTTTAAAGCCACAGGACATGAAATTGACTTTAAAAAGACCAGAACTATCACCAAAACTGAACACTTTAATGACACAATAATCAGAGAAGCCATCGAGATAGAAAAACGCCCACACAGCATGAACAGACGAGACGATACCTCCCGCCTGCCAGCCTTTTGGAAACCCGCCCTTATTGACAAACGAGTCCCTAACACGATGAATGACACCAGACCCACACTCACAAGAGCCACATAGGATGTCACCACCACACATCCACGGACAAAGCAGACTCAAACCCACACTGATAATGAGGCACAACCAAGGACCAGAAGCCAGACCGCAGCTGTATCATTAGCCACTTTTAACCCCTCCAATCCATACATGAACCAGACCAACACCCTCCATGAAAAGCTCTCACGACCACAAACACGAAGCCAAACAACAACAACACAGCTCACCAGCTCAAAAACCCCTGCAACTCAGACTAAGCCGAGCACAACCAAGACCCCACCCAAACAGAACACACCCCCATCCAATCAGAGCACAACCAACCCCCCATCCAATCAGAGCACAGCCAAGCCCCTAACCAATCAGAACACACCTCCACCCAATCAGAACATAGCCAAGCTCCCACCCAATCAGTTCACACCCCCACTAGCAGTTAAAAGAGAGGGTCAGCTGCAATCTCACATTGCTCCTGGAAGCACAAAGCCAAGAACACCAGCCTGAAGATGACGAATGAGACTTCGTCGAAACATCACCAAGATACTTCCAATTCTACGCGGGAGAAGACCCGAATAACCAAAGACCTACATACAAACACCTGCGAAAACCTCAGTATATATATATATATATATATATATATATATATATATATATATATATATATATATATATTTAACATTGATAAATCAAATTATATATATATATATATATATATATATATATATATATATATATATATATATATATATATATTTAACATTGATAAATCAAATTTTATATATATATATATATATGTATGTATATGTATATGTATATGTATATGTATATGTATATGTATTTGTATTTGTATTTGTATTTGTATTTGTATTTGTATTTGTTGTATTTGTATTTGTATTTGTATTTGTATTTGTATTTGTATTTGTATTTATTAGATTTATATACCGCCCTTCTCCTTACGGACTCAGGGCGGTGCACAGCCAATTTAAAAAACAATACACAAAAGTTAAAAATTCCATAAAAGAACAAATATAAATAGCCGTAATTTAAAACTAGTTCAATTTAAAAGATAATAAAACTCTAAAAGTGATAAAATATTTACAGGAATCAGGCTAAGCCGGCAAGCTGAAAGAGATGAGTTTTTAAAGCCCGCCGGAAAGTCAGGAGGTCGGAAATTGTTCTTAACTCTGGAGGCAGATCATTCCAGAGGGTAGGTGCTGCCACAGAGAAGGCTCTCCCCCTGGGGGTCGCCAGCCGGCATTGTCTGGCTGACGGCACTCTGAGGAGGCCCTCTCTGTGGGAGCGAACCGGCCGGTGGAAAGCAATTGGTGGCAGAAGGCAGTTCCGTAAGTACCCTGGCCCTAAGCCATGGAGCGCTTTAAAGGTGATAACCAACACCTTGAAACGCACCCGGAAGTCCACCGGCAACCAATGCAGCTCGCGCAGGAGAGGTGTCACGTGAGAGCGCCCCGTTGCTCCCATAATCCCCTGCGTGGCCGCATTCTGCACCAGTTGGAGCCTCCGGGTGCACCCCAAGGGGAGCCCCATGTAGAGAGCATTGCAGTAGTCCAGGCGGGAAGTGACGAGAGCCTGAGTGACTGTGCGTAGGGAGTCCCGATCTAGAAAGGGCTGCAGCTGGCGTATCAGGCGAACCTGATAGAAAGCCCCCCTGGCCACGGCTGTCGTGTGATCCTCTAAAGACAGCAGTGAGTCCAGAAGGACGCCCAAGTTGCGAACCCTTTCCGTGGGGGCCAATGATTTGCCCCCAATAACCAGCGATGGTGTCAGCTGGCTATATCGGGACGCCGGCAGCCACAGCCACTCGGTCTTGGAGGGGTTGAGTTGAAGCCTGTTTCTCCCCATCCAGACCTGCACGGCTTCAAGGCACTGGGACATCACTTCCACGGCATCGTTGGGGTTGTCTGGGGTGGAAATGTACAGCTGAGTATCATCAGCGTACTGATAGAACTCCACCCCAAAACCACGGATGATCTCACCCAGTGGCTTTACATAAATGTTGAACAGGAGGGGTGAGAGGACCGACCCTTGTGGCACCCCACATATCAGGCGCCTCGGGGTCGACCGCTGCCCCCCTGTCAACACGGATTGCGACCGGTCGGAGAGGTAGGAGGAGAACCATCGCAGAATGGTGCCCCCCACCCCCAGTCCCTCCAACCGGCGCAACATGATACTATGGTCGATGGTATCAAAAGCCGCTGAGAGGTCTAACAGCACCAGGATAGAGGAGTACCCCCTACCCCGGGCCCTCCAGAGATCATCCACCAACGTGACCAATGCCGTTTCGGTGCTGTATCCAGACCTGAAGCCGGACTGGAGCGGGTCTAAATAGACAGCTTCATCCAGGTATCGGGGGAGCTGCCGCGCAACCACACTCTCAACAACCTTCGCTAGGAAGGGAAGGTTGGAGACAGGACGGTAATTAGCCAAAACAGCTGGGTCCAGGGAGGGCTTCTTGAGGAGGGGCCTCACCACCGCCTCCTTCAAGGCGGTCGGTAGGGCACCCTCACTCAAAGAAGCATTTATAATCTCCTGGAGCCAGCCTCGTGTAACCTCCCGGGAGGTCAGCACCAACCAGGAGGGACACGGGTCCAATAAACATGTGGTTGCATTCAGCCTTCCCAGAATACTGTCCACGTCCTCGGGAGCCACAGGATCGAACTCAGCCCAGGTAACACTCTCAAGACCTGCCTCAGTCCCTCAGTCCCCCCGCCTGAACTAACCCAGTCAGCGGCCAGATCGTCCCGAATTATTTTATCATCCAGATATTGAACAAAATCCTCAGCACATCCCTGTAACGTGCTGTGTATATATATATATATATATATATATATATATATATATATATATATATATATATATATATATATATATATAATTAACATTGATATTTAATAATAGTGAGAAAGAGCCAGTTCAACTAGATTTAGATACAAATTTAGAAAATTAAACTTGCAATTCTGAATTGTTTAACTTCCCAAAGAGATTTGATGGCAAAGGATGTCCTTCAAGAATTTATGGTAGGGTTGAAATATTTTTGGATTTGGGTTTAAAAATGAAAGCCACATATTTGTTGACATAAATAAATATCCAAAATGAACTAAATATTATGGGACTTCCATTTGTTTTCCAGCACTTCCATTGTCTTTTTTTGTGGGGGGAAAGTTTCTCCTTAATTTCTCAAAGCAATGATATTGTAATCCATTTTAATTTTTGTTTTTTAAAAAAGCAAAAAATAAATAAATGATACTTCCATTCCTCTCAACTGTACTATTGTTAATGATTGTGATAACATACAAGAACAAAGAAGATAGTCAGACACAACCTTAAATCCATTGCCAGGAATGACACAAGCTTTGTAGGAGATTATTATTTTTTAAAAAATAAGTTTTATTGGTGTTTAGAGGAAAAAATCCAGAAATGTCATGGCGAGACTGGCTGGAAAATAGCAGGCTCTGACAAGCCTCGTAAAAATCCAGCCAGACAAACCACTGTTGGAGGGTGGGAGTGTCTTCGGACCAGAACTGTCTTGGAGGGATGGCAAAGAAGGAGAGGCACCTCAGATGACCAAGAGTAACAGATTAGTTCCTTGAAGGGTCAGAGGCAGTTCTCTTAACCGGCGGTGGTGGCGGCGGCCATTGAAACAACCCCTCTGAAGCAGGGGCAACTGGACTAAGATTTGTGCAGGAGCAATGACTGAATGGAGTATTGTTACCAGGTAAGCAATTGGTCAACTCACAGGTAAAAAGAATTTTTTTAAAAAGCTTAAAAGAAGGTTCCAGCATGGAAATAAGTGGCTAATTGGCACTTGGGAATTTTAATTGGAGGAAGAAGAACAAAGAGGAAGTTAAAGGACTAACCCCCCCCCAAAGGAAAAAAAAACCCTTCTACCTGGATTTAAAATTGAATTTGGAGAAATTAAATGGAATTTAGAGAAAATAAAAATAATAAAAGGAAAAGAAATTGAAGAGAAAGTATTTTCTATGTGGATTTAAACATACTACTTTTACATCTTGGGATTTTTGGATTGGAGAGATACATCTGCTGGTGGAAAGAAAGCACTACAACAATTGCTTTGAAAATTAAAGGACTAAATTAAAGGACTAAAGGATTCCGACTACCATGAGAAATTTTAAGGAGTATTTGTTTACTTTTAAACGGCTGGGTCTTGACTTTGAAAGGAAGTGAAAAAAAAAACAAAGCTTTAAAATGGAATGGACTAGATAAATATCTGAATTGGATAATACTTGGAAATTAAAAAAAGAGAAAGACTACATGGACTTGAATCTTAATTAAACATAAAGTAAAATTTTTTTGAATCGACAATATGGAACACTGGGAATACGAGGAACTAATGGAGATGTTTTAAAATATGTGTGAAGCATTTAAGGGTAATAAAGGAGCAGAAGTCTGGTTAGAATATACAAAAAAGGAAAAAGTGAATAAAAATGAGAAGCAAGAATATAATGTTGAAAGGAAAATAAATGAAGATAAAAAGCTAGATAATTACACTGGAATTGACAGTGGCAAAAAATGGATAGAGGAAAATATCCCCTCAAAAAGAAGGGAAGAGATGGAAAAGAGAAAAGACTGGGTAAAAACAGGGGAAGAATTATGAGGGTAACAGTCTTAATAGTTAGAGAAAGGATTCAGGGGAAAAGATACAATAAAAAGAAGAAGAAGAAGAAGAAGAAGAAGAAGAAGAAGAAGAAGAAGAAGAAGAAGAAGAAGAGGAGGAGGAGGAGGAGGAGGAGGAGGAGGAGGAGGAGGAGGAGGAGGAGGAGGAGGAGGAGGAGGAGGAGGAGGAGGAGGAGGAGGAGGAGGGAATGAAATAAAGGGGGAAAATATTAAGAAGTGGAAAATGGTTAAAAGGGTTAGAATAATGGAGAGAAGAAAGGAAAATAAAACATCTATTAGTTAAATTAAGGGAATTGTGTTAATAGTAGAAATTGTATGTAAGAAGTAAACAAGATGAAGTATATTGTTAATTATAAATATTGTTAAAATGGATCAGCAGATGGAATATGAAATGTAATTTGGTTTAACTATGGAAATTAAGATATAAAATTGAAATGTTACTAAATGATGAAATAAAATAATAAATTGAAGTGAGAATAAGAAATTAGGAAGTAAAGAAAATAAGAGGTGGAAGGCTAACTAAGTTAAAAGATTTCAATGTAAAAATGGAATAAGATGAAATATATGGTTAACAATCAAAAAGGTGATGGGGATTGCGAGAAACATAATTAATAAATGGAGAAAAAAATGGGGTTGCCCGGATACCATTTTGAAAAATATTGAATTGAAAATGAAAAAAAAGAGAGAGAATGGAAAGAGGAGTAGAAGGACAGAAGGAGGGGAGAAGAGAGGAAGGAGAGATAGGAACAGAAGAAAGGGAAAAGGAGAGGAAGAAAGGAAGGGGAAATAAGAGTAGGAGAGAAGGTTAGGAAGGGAGGAAGGGAGGAGGAGTGGGGGAAAGGAAGGGGAAGGAGAGGAGGGAAAGGAGAGGAGGAAAGAAGAAAGTAGAAAAGGATAGAAGAAGGAAGGGAAAGGAAAGAGAGGAGAAAGAGAAGAAAGATCGTTGTAAAATAAGAGAGATGGAATGGTATAAGGCAACCCCGAGTATACTAAAACTTATTAGGATGAAGAATGAACATTAAAAGAGAATATATATAATTAACAATGGATAAGATAAAATAGCCAACCAAAATAATGTTAAGAAATTAGGATTTGAGGGCGGGTGGTGATACTGTTTATATAATAAGTATAGAAGTATTAAGACAAGATAAAAAAGCAGGGTAAAAGAATATTTTGGCAGAAATTGAAATTATGTAAAGTGTATTTGGATATGATAAATTATATAAGATATGATTTGGTCAATACTCTGTTCATAAAATATGAGTGTGAAAGAAAATCTAGGCAGGAGATTGAAGGAGCTTTGGACACAGGAGATAATACCTTTTCTCTTTTCTGTTGAAGGCCCAGAAGAAAGAAGAATATCTGAAGCCATTTCCAATGGAAATAGTTTTGAGTTCTTCAACATGAAATATATTTGTATAAATAATTTCTTGCATAAAGATGGTGACTGAGGCCATCTTGGGGGCTTCAATGTTGTCAGATGGACTGTATGTGTTTAAAGATAACATACAACCCTTATCTGTAAATCTTTAAACTGTGTCCTGTCAGGGTGGGACAAATACTAGGCCTGGAAGTTATACACAGACCAGTATATATGGAGTATTCAATAACAAGCTTATCAATATAGGGAGGAACAAGTCAAGTTATGTGACATAGATTTCTAATCTATGTAATCTCACGTGTTAAATGTACTGTTTATGGAAAGCAAATATAATAAACTAGAAGTCTCAATGCAGGAAGGCATGTATGATTTAGTAGTTATTACTGATCTGTGATAGAATGAAACTCAAGAACAGAATGCAAGGATTCAAAGAAATAAGTCATATAAAAGGAGAGGCGGAGTGACTTCCAGTATAGATGAAAATAGTGCATTAATGTGTAAAAATCGAGCAATTTAAGAAGGGTTCATTATGAACTTTTTAGGAAGAAACAGAGAGGAAAGAAATAAAAGGGGAAACATAAAAGGGGGAAAATAAAAGGGGAAAGAGCAATGATATGATTATAGAACTATGTCAAAGTTCGGGATAAATTCTAGATAATGGTCTTCTGGACTACCTAGATATAGTATCTTTTCTTTTATGTACACTGAGACCATATGCACCAAGACAAATTCCTTGTGTCCAATCACACTTGGCCAATAAAGAATTCTATTCTATTCTATTCTATTCTATTCTATTCTATTCTATTCTATTCTATTCTATTCTATTCTATTCTATTCTATTCTATTCTACAGATAATGTCAATAATAAAAGAAAGAAAAAGGAAGATGTGGTTCTGCTGATATGAGAAGACAGCAGGATTGTAACAGATGACAAGGAGAAGCCAGAGTTCTTTTATTTTTCATCAGTCTGCTCCTAAATTCCCATCAAACAGTATGATATTGAAATGAAACTAGCAAGAACACTTGTTGGAAAGAGGAAGTTGCAATGCAAAGTAAGTAAAGAGATGATTAGGGAGCACCAGGCTACTATGAAAGATAGGAATGCCCCAAACATTGACTGCAAAGAAGAGTCTGGAAAGAAGCAAATTCCACATATATTGTGGCAACCAACTATTAAAAAGATTCAATTTGTCAGTTTCACAGTAACCAATGTCAAGATATGGAGCAGAGCCTCCAAGGCTACACAGGTTCCAAATACTCTTGCAGTTGGATCTTTCAGTGTACATTCGTTATTGTGATAAACTTCCAGGCCACAGAGAATATGTTTTGTTAGTTATAAAAACACAGTATCTAACCATTGATATGCGGGCATTTTGTTACTTCATGCGGCAAGGTTAACAGTGGTCCATTTTCATTTTTTTTAAAAAAAACCCCCTCACCTCATGGGCTGATTTATTGCTGTGTACATTTTTTAAAAATTTGTTTGGTTTATTATATTTGTTACTGATTCCTTTGCATGTTCCCCAAGTTTATGAAAGTCCAGAGCAAGCTGTCTTCTAGGCAATTCCGAAATGCAGTAATGCTGAGAGCATTTTTTATGCTTTTCAGCCAAGTGTTTTCCTTGCTCGAATGTCATAATTGCCTGACACCAGTTTCAATTAATGATGTGGCATTTCCCTTGAATGGGTGAACTGCTTCAGTGAATGCTCAGGCTTGCTGTGCCTGTTTGAAATCCACAAGCCTACATTTATGATAAGATAATGAATGTACTCTTGTCAAGCACAACCATATTGAAAAAAGGCTCTAGGCAACAGCAGAGTGTAATAAATTTTGCTAAGTGGAGATCATATATTTTTAGAGACAGATCACATTCTCAGTGGCTGGAAGCGAATGCCAAAGGTCAAGAGTATGCAACACTTTGGGGGATTAGGACCACAATTTTGAATGGCATGCTGGAACACATTGAAAAAAAAAGGTCCAGGACAAAAAAGTAGGAAGGTCAGGACAAGACAGCAAAATGGATTTTATCTATTTTAAAAGTAACTAAGATCTCATTTAATTAATCACATAGTTAATGTGATTATTCCTCATGTATTTAATCCTTTTCAACTTTTGTCACATTAAAATTTGGGGAGACATTTTTTGGGCATTTTGGACATAAGCTATAAATTGCATAATAGAAAGGGTGGGAAGAATCAATGAAGAATATCTTATTTAAAAAACTACATTTTTCTAAGGATTAATAAAACAGAGAAGGAACACCCTGTCCACCTTTTCCAATTTGTACAGTGTGTGCCTTATCAAGATCTGAAATACATATTCACAATGATTATTATGTGATTTCTTCTGAGCATTGTTCTTCTAAAGTTTTCGATTATGGGCAATGAGATCTTATGCTTGAACATTCCCTGTGTGAATGATCCTTCAGAATGCTTTCACTCATTACCTTTCCTTTAATGCAGAGCATGTTTCAAAGTGACAGGGAACATAGACCCATGGGAGGCAGTTTTGATTTGCTTCAGCAACATGCTTCATGCTGCAAAAGCTATACAATATGCTTATTCAGAGTGAACAGGTGATGCATTGTGTCTCAGTGAGGTATTCTGCTAGCCTATTCGAGCTATTGTAAGTGCTGGAAGCAGTTGGAGGAACCTTGGAGTAGTGCCAAGTGAAGCAACACAGCTGCTTTACTTGTAAAACTGAGGAAGCTATGTTGCTTCTGAAGCAGTTTTGGGGGAGGATGTGCTTTACATAAGCTTCTTCCAAGTGAAACAGCCCCTCAACGATGCACATAGTCCTAAGAAAAAATTAAATGGATTCTTCCCTCAAGTCATTATAGTTTCCTGTGTTCTTAAAGTCCTGGAGTCTCCCTAGCTACTTGCAACCAAATGCAACTTACTCATTTTTATTTACTTTTTTCATGTCTTCATGATTTTCTACTTTTATATGCTTTGTTATTTTATATATTTCTGGTGCATTGCTCCTAAAGAAAGAGGGACTATTTTCTGTACTTACATTCCTCAATGCTACCAGCTTAGGAGGAAGGACTAAGGGCTAGTTTGCCCTTTGCAATGAAGCATTTTTTTTTTCACACTCTAGGCATGCTAGATCCTTGAACCAATGTGGCAATGGCTCAAATGCTAGATAACTTTCCCCTGGACACAGGATGAGATGGACAGACTTGCTAACAGAATTGTGATCATCCCATCTCAATAAAGCTCTGCAGAATTCCTCCAGAAAAGACAGGTTCTACTAGGAATGTACAGACCTTTAACTTAGTCAGTTCTGACCAAATTAACTCAGGAACATAACAGAAAAACAGAATAACAGAGTTGGAAGGGACCTTGGAGATATTCTAGTCCAAGCCCCTGCTCAATCAGGAAACCCTATACCATTTCAGACAAATGGTTGTTCAATCTCTTCTTAAAAATCTGCATGGTTGGAGACTTCTTCAGGCAAGTTGTTCCACTGATTAATTGCTCTAACTGTCAGGAAGTTTCTCCTTAGTTCTAGGTTACTTCTCTCCTTGATTAGTTTCATCCATTGTTTCTTGTCCAGCTTTCAGGTGCTTTGGTGAATATGTTAACCCCCTCTTCTTTGTGGAAGCCCCTCAAATATTGGAACGCTGCTGTCATGTCACCCCCTAGTCCTTCTTTTCATTAAACTAGACATATACCCAATTCCTGCAACCGTCCTTCATATGTTTTAGCTTCCAGCCCGCTAATCATCTTTTTTGCTCTTCTCTGAACTCTTTCTAGAATCTCAACAAGTTTTTTTATATTGTGGCAACCAAAACTGGATGCAATATTCCAAGTGTGATCTTACGAAGGCATTATAAAATCTTATTAACACTTAATGTGATCTTGATACTATCCCTCTGTAAATGCAGCCTAGGACTTTGATGGCTTTTTTTTGGCAGCTGCAGTACCCTGCTGGCTCATATTTAAGTGACTGCCCATTAGGATTACAAGATCCCTCTTGACCCAGCTACCACCTATTCTATACTTGTGCATTTGATTTTTCTTGCCTAAATGTAAAACTTTACTTTTTTATACACTGAATTTTATTTTGTTCAATAGTGTTCAAGTCTGTCAAGTTCTTCTGTATTTTGAGCTTATCTTCTGAAATATTGGTAATTCCTGCCACCTTAGTGTCAAAAGCAAAATCTGATGAGTTTCTCTTCCATACCCTTGTCTAAATCATTGATGAAGATACTGAAGAATACTGGGCCTAAGACGGAGCCTTGGGGTACCCCACTACATACTTCCCTCCATGTAGATGCAGTTCAGTTGAGGACTACATGTTGAATGTGGTTGGTCAGTCAGTTACAAATCCATCTGATAGTGCTGTGTAATCCACTTTGGTTTATTTTAGCAATAAAAATGCAAGTTAGACAGCAACATCACCAGAAGTATTTTTCTAATTTTTTTTCCAATATTTTTCAGTAAACGTTCTTCAAGAATTTTTTGTATGTCTCCAAAGAGTGGATTAAATCTGACTGATTCTTTAAATTTCACTTTTTAAAGAGGGGAATTAAAAACAACAGATTACATGTAGTAATATTGTTCTTTTTTAGTATATTACTATTTTTAAAAAGCAAATAGAAAAAAAAACACTCAATCATCCCATTGATGGAAAGTTAATTTTAAATGTCTTTCTAACAACCTTTAATAGAAATGCAGTTCTCATCTGCAAAATGTTGCTTGTCCCAGCTACAACATTTTGAATATTCACCCATAAAAACATTTAGAAAGGCACAGAAGGGTGTATAAGTAATGTAGTATCTACTGAGGAACAACAATCAGTACAAATAAACATAAGTGCTGAGTAGCAAATAATTTCATAGCTGAGTGGTTTTTTTTTTTTTTTTGAAACTCCATTAAAAAGTGAATTAAACTGAAAATGAGCAGTTTACATTGAATTACACATGATTTGGCAAGTGACTAATTGATTAATCAGTAGCTGTACTTTAAAGGTGTATAAATCAAATTTGCATAGTGTATGTAAGCAATTTAATCTTTCAATTAGATAATTGACATAAATGTTAATACAGAAAGTGAGCAATAATATTCAGTTGCTCAAATTCTATCCATTAATGAAGACAGAAAAGAAAACTTTCATAAAACTGTCTCATCCCCCACCCTCTTTGTATATCGATTCTGGGGAAAATTAAATTAGCAAACATGAGACATCCTGAAGAAAGAAAACACTTATAGTAGCTTTCATTTATATTCTAGTAAACTGAAGAGTCAATGGCATAGCTGAAAGAGAGCACAAATAATGTAGGCAGAAAACAACAAGAATCTGACTGCAAATATTCACTTTTTTAAAATAATAAGCAAAGGAAAGAAACCGGTCACTGTATTATTATTTGTATTATTATGTATTCACTGTATTATTATGTATTATTAGTGTACATTAGGTAGTCGCTTCTTCTCTGGTAATGTTGTACTACTAACTAGGGCATACAAAACATTTGCTAGACCAATTCTTGAATACAGCTCATCTGTCTGGAACCCGCACTGCATATCGGACATAAATACAATCAAGAGAGTCCAGAGATATTTTATGTGAAGAGTCCTCCATTCCTCTAACCGCAATAAAATACCTTATGCCACCAGACTTCAAATTTTGGGCTTAGACAACTTAGAACTATGCCGAATTCAGTCTGACCTAAGCATAGTACATAAAATTATCTGCCACAATGTCCTTCCTGTCAATGACTACTTCAGCTTCAACCACAACAATACATGTGCAAATAATAGATACAAACTCAAGGTAAACCGTTCCAAACTCGATTGCAAAAAATATGACTTCAGCAACAGAGTGGTCAATGCCTGGAATGCACTACCTGACTCTGTGGTTTCTTCCCCAAACCCCCAAAACTTTAACCTTAGATTGTCTACTGTTGACCTCACCCCATTCCTAAGAGGTCTGTAAGGGGCATGCATAAGTGCACCAGCGTGTCTACCGTCCCTGTCCTAATATTCCTTTTTACCTACTCTTTTCATGTATTCAAATTATGTTTATACTTTTACCTGTTATCTTATATATGCTTGACAAATAAACTTATGATTATGATATGATTATGGTTACATGCTCCTCTATATAAAAATATACAGAGCATGAGCTAACAAAGCTTTGCCCCTCTTATTCAGCAATTAAAAATGCACTCTTAAAGTCCATCTCTTATCAGAGATTTGTTCCATTCAAATTCTCAGTAGAAAAATTATGAACATATAAAGATTCCAGATGTGATCAGAGCTAGCCTGTAGACAATAACAGATTTATTCTGAGTCTTCTGCACTATCATCTCTCTCACAGCTGATTTGATTGAAATCACAGCAGCATTTTGTGGAGTTGGGAAGTCAAATCTTTTCCTGATGGGAACTCAAATCTTTTCCTGATATCACTTTCTTGATCCAATTACTAATCACTTTTATCTTTTGAAAGACAGGGCAAATTACTTGAAGTCACAGGGATGTTCACTGTAAAAAAGAAAGAAAGAAAAAGAGTAAGGTCTGTTAAGAAAATACATTTCTTAGAATCTTTGGCGTCTGGGTTATTCTCATCCCACTAGGCACTTGGACGAAAAGAGATGAGATGCTTCAGGTGCCATCAGATTGTTTTTAGCCAGTGCCATGTCAGATAAATAGAAGAAGTTGGTAGGAGAGCCTACAGCACTATAGTAGTGGGCATTCTTAAATTCAAGGAGTTTGGACTCCAGCAATTTCTAATTATGTTTTCAGAAATACATAATTAGATGCATCATTTGAATATTTTTTTTCTGTTGCGGGAAGAAGTAGGTCAGTTGTGCAATCCAATTCCACAACAAACTCTGAAATGTGATCGTATATGCATTTGGCTATCACTAAAAGTGAATGGAATGGTTTGTTTACTTCGTTTTCTGAAATATGGTTAATTCTGATTATCTGCTCAGTTCAGAAATCTGAATTAAAATGTTCTTAAAGATGCTATTTATACTATGTTTGAACAAATTCAAGGAAAGAAAGTTCATAGCCTTCTTTATTTCAAATACATATATAAGGAAAAAACTTAAATAAGATCAATATTGTGGGTATTCTATCTCTAAAAGTTCTTAAGAAGAGGATGCTTCTTTAATACAAAGATTTTAAAAAACTGACACAAACTTAAAATATAAAAGAAAAAAGAAAAGATGCAAAAAATAGAAAGTAGAAAAAAGAGAAAAAGAATATTATAAGGAAAAGTAATATATAAAGAAATGATTTCCCACTTTATCACGTATAAAGAAATTTACTAATTGATCACTTTCTTTTAAAATACAACAAATGATTTCTGTTCCTCATATCCCATCAATAAACAAATCATTAAAAGCTCTTCTTTTCAGCCCTGATCAGCAAAAGTCTATTAAGGATTAGCAGATATAATAACATATCTATTTTAAACTTGATAAAAAAAACCCCAGCTTTATATTATTTCCTTTTACTTTTACCAAACTTGTTCTTTAGTTCCTTCAAATGTCCTAAAGTTTGATTTATTTTAATTTTTTTTCTTTGTCACTTTTCACAAAAAAGTTCAAAGCTTTAACAAGCTTATTTTATATATCCAATGTAGAAAAATTATCCAGGTCATTCTCTTGGCTTGTTATTTGCATATCCTTCTTAATTTTTAATTGTCTTAATTATTAAGATAATTATTAAGACAATTTTTGTTTTGTGTGTCCAGCTGACCATCTATTTCCATATTTTTCTTGTAGCATGTCATCCATTTTCAAATCCATTTTCAGATGAGTCTCAGTCTTCTCCAGAAAACTTGATCCTCTCTTATAACATCTTTCAAACATAGTCTATCTCTAGAGACAAAGACTCTTAAAATTAACTTCTGGGTCCATTGTTCAAAAAAGTCTTTAATATGTCAAATGTAAAAATACTTTGCTCCATTTGTATTAGTAAATCAAATTTAAGTTTTCTTCTTTAATTGCAATTTTTAATTTCTTCTAGTTCCCTGTAGGGTACAATCTTCAAAGTCCCATCCTATCATATGTTTTTAAAGAATTAAGAACAAAAGCATTTTCCCATTCTTTTATTCCAGAAAAAAAAATCCTTAAACTTATATTTAAAACTTCTTTAGCTAAGAATTAAAGAAAATTCGCCTAGCATTGTAAAACTTATCAAAAGTTCCTAATAGCTAAAAAGAAGTTATCAAGCAATTTCCAAAACTGATTAGAAAAGGAAGTACGCAAGGCCAGTGGCCTTAAAAGGTGCCACCCATGATTTGAGCAGGAAGATTATTCCCTTATCTCCCAGAGCTCTAAATCCACAGAAGACTATTTTCTTGTGGTGTCCTCACAAAGATCTTATTTCTTTGGAATCAATTGGATGTTAGTACGTTAGTAAGAGTGTATAGTTCGGTTTTTAGGTGTTGTTCGTCAGCTAAGCGTTTTGCTCTGTAGATGAGTGTCTTGGCTACAGAGTTGATCTGGGCTGGGTGGTGGTATGAGAGTGCATGCAGATAGCGGTTTGTGTGTGTTGTATCTACCAGAAGAAAACACACACAAACCCCTATCTGCATGCACTCTCACACCAAGATTACCAACCTAATCCAAAAAGAAACCCCCACTAAAATTCAAGACAGAGAACAAGAAAACGGCAAAGCCCTCCTCCCAAACATAAAAGGCACCACAGACAGAATAAGCAAAATCCTCCACAAACATAACATCAAGACAGCATTCTGCACAAACCTAAAAATATCCACCATCCTAAGGAACCCCAAAGACAAAATTGAGTTAGAAAATCAAGGAGTATATGAAATTCCATGCACCGCCTGCCCCACCACATACATCGGACAAACCAACAGAAGAATAAGTGCATGCATTGAAGAACACAAAAACTCAGTCAAAAAAGAGGAACCAACTTCTTCCCTGGTACAAAACTTTAAAGCCACAGGACATGAAATTAACTTTAAAAAGACCAGAACTATTGCCAAAACTGAACACTTTAATGACAGAATAATCAGAGAAGCCATCGAGATAGAAAAACGCCCACACAGCATGAACAAACGAGACGATACCTCCCGCCTACCAGCCATTTGGAAACCCGCCCTTATTGACAAACAAGTCCCTAACACGATGAATGACACCAGACCCACACTCACAAGAGCCACACAGGATGTCACCACCACACATCCACGCAGAAAGCAGACTCAAACCCACACTGATAATGAGGCACAACCAAGGACCAGAAGCCAGACCGCAGCTGCATCATTAGCCACTTTTAACCCCTCCAATCTATACATGAATCAGACTGACACCCACCATGAAGAGCTCTCACGACCACAAACACGAAGCCAAACAACAACGCAGCTCACCAGCTCAAATCCCCCTGCAACTCAGACTAAGCCGAGCACAACCAAGCCCCCACCCAAACAGAACACACCCCCATCCAATCAGAGCACAACCAACCCCCCATCCAATCAGAGCACAGCCAAGCCCCTAACCAATCAGAACACACCTCCACCCAATCAGAACACAGCCAAGCTTCCACCCAATCAGCTCCCACCCCCACTAGCAGTTAAAAGGAAGGGTCAGCTGCAATCTCACATTTCTCCTGGAGGCACGAAGCTGAGAACACCAGCCTGAGGATGACGAATGAGACTTCGTCGAAGCGTCGCCAAGATACTTCCAATTCTACGCGGGAGAAGACCCGAATAATCAAAGACCTACATACAAACACCCGCGAAAACCTCAGAAAACAAATATCGTACCTCTACGGGGAGGAAATCCACCATCTCACCAGGACCTATGAAAAACTCGAAGTCCAAAGAGCTTCCATTTTATGTGACCTTGCATTCCTACGCAACTGCCGAGATCAAAATTTAATCCCTACAAGCTTCCAATTGAAATTCCACTCCAACTCTGCAGCCACCAAACGCATTCTGAAAAGAACAGAACTGGCCCTAATCAGAAATGAACTCCACACAAAAAGATTCCTCCTAGACCGTATCAACAAGGATCTCCTCACACTTCACCTCAAACTCAGCAACAAGATCCACCCTGCACTTTGGGACAAATCCAAGCAACTTGCAGTCTGGATAGCCGAAACACAGACCACCCTCAAGACAGACACACACACTAACAAACTCCGAAGACTACAAGAACGCCAGAAACAAACCCCTCCACCCTCACAGCCACACATGAAACAAACAGTGCATAACATCTCAGATAGGATCCTCACCAAAGCTGAAACCAATATCCTTTCCAAAGGATTCAACTTTGCAGTCGCTCCCAAACGCATCCCCACTGAAACCATTATATGTGGAGTTGAAACCAGCCTGACCAAAATCAACCCTGACGATGCAAACAGAATCAGACTCGAAATCACCAACATCCTCTGCACCAGCAAGCCACCCAAAAGCAACTTACTCAAAGAGGAACAGACAGCACTACTTAAAGTGCTGACACCAGCATAATAATCCTACCAGCAGACAAGGGCAATGCCACGGTGGTTATGAACACATCTGACTACCAAACCAAATTAACCAACCTACTCCAAGACTCCACATACAAACCCCTAAACACATACCCCACCACCTACCTGGAAAAAACCACCAGAGCCAAAATAAAAGCCTCCCCCATCAGCGAAGAGATCCAGCAAAGAATCATTCCCAGAGAGAAATCATCCAGATGCCCTAAGCTCTATGGTCTCCCCAAGATACACAAAGAAGGAACCCCACTTAGACCCATAGTCAACTCCATAGGCTCACCTCTACAAAACCTAGCCAAATTTCTCGCCAAACAACTACAGCCCTATGCAGAATCCATCACCTCGCACGTAAAAAACTCATTCCAGTTCATAGACATCTTAAAGAAACAAAAGTTACAGCCCAGTGACCTACTCGTGAGCTTCGATGTCATATCCCTCTTTACCCAAGTACCAATCAAAGAAGCCTTGACAGTTATCCAAAACAAATATAACCCCCCCAAGCACATCCTCGATCTGACCAACCACTGCCTATCCAACACATACTTCATCTATAACGGACAAAAATACAAACAAATAGAAGGAGCACCCATGGGATCACCCCTCTCACCTGTCATTGCCAACCTCTATATGGAGCACTTTGAAACCCAAGCTCTAGAAAAATCCGATCACAAACCGAAACTCTGGCTCAGATATGTAGACGACACCTTCATAATCTGGCCACATGGGAAAGAAAAACTGGACATCTTCCTCACACACCTCAACAGCCTACACCCCAAAATACAGTTCACCATGGAAACGGAAGCAAACAACCAACTTCCCTTCCTGGATGTCTTAGTCTACAGGAAATCCGATGGCTCCCTAGGACACACTATCTACCAGAAGAAAACACACACAAACCGCTATCTGCATGCACTCTCACACCACCACCCAGCCCAGATCAACTCTGTAGCCAAGACACTCATCTACAGAACAAAACACTTAGCTGATGAACAACACCTAAAAACCGAACTACACACTCTCACTAACGTACTAACATCCAATGGATTCCAAAGATATAAGATTACCAACCTAATCCAAAAAGAAACCCCCACTAAAATTCAAGACAGAGAACAAGAAAACGGCAAAGCCCTCCTCCCATACATAAAAGGCACCACAGACAGAATAAGCAAAATCCTCTAGAAACATAACATCAAGACAGCATTCTGCACAAACTGAAAAATATCCACCATCCTGAGGAACCCCAAAGACAAAATTGAGTTAGAAAATCAAGGAGTATATGAAATTCCATGCACCGCCTGCCCCACCACATACATCGGACAAACCAACAGAAGAATAAGTGCACGCATTGAAGAACACAAAAACTCAGTCAAAAAAGAGGAACCAACTTCTTCCCTGGTCTAACATTTTAAAGCCACAGGACATGAAATTGACTTTAAAAAGACCAGAACTATCGCCAAAACTGAACACTTTAATGACACAATAATCAGAGAAGCCATCGAGATAGAAAAACGCCCACACAGCATGAACAAACGAGATGATACCTCCCGCCTGCCAGCCATTTGGAAACCTGCCCTTATTGACAAACGAGTCCCTAACACGATGAATGACACCAGACCCACACTCACAAGAGCCACACAGGATGTCACCACCACACATCCACGCAGAAAGCAGACTCAAACCCACACTGATAATGAGGCACGACCAAGGACCAGAAGCCAGACTGCAGCTGTATCATTAGCCACTTTTAACCCCTCCAATCCATACATGAACCAGACCAACACCCTCCATGAAAAGCTCTCACGACCACAAACATGAAGCCAAACAACAACAACACAGCTCACCAGCTCAAAAACCCCTGCAACTCAGACTAAGCCGAGCACAACCAAGACCCCACCCAAACAGAACACACCCCCATCCAATCAGAGCACAACCAACCCCCCATCCAATCAGAGCACAGCCAAGCCCCTAACCAATCAGAACACACCTCCACCCAATCAGAACATAGCCAAGCTCCCACCCAATCAGTTCCCACCCCCACTAGCAGTTAAAAGGAAGGGTCAGCTGCAATCTCACATTGCTCCTGGAGGCACGAAGCCGAGAACACCAGCCTGAGGATGACGAATGAGACTTCGTCGAAGCGTCGCCAAGATACTTCCAATTCTACGCGGGAGAAGACCCGAATAACCAAAGACAGACAGACCGACCTACCTACCTACCTACCTACCTACCTACCTACCTACCTATCTATCTATCTATCTATCTATCTATCTATCTATCTATCTATCTATCTATCTATCTATCTATCTTGTGGAAATCAATCTACATTTGAAATATAAGTCCATAGATTTCAGGTATAATTCACAATGATGTTTTTTGTTAGAAGTCTGCAGAAATACAAACATGGTAAGCTAAAAAATCGCTATCAGAAAAAGTTCTAACTAATTTATGTTCACATAGAGTCAATCTAATTGTTCAGTCTAATTGTTCACATGGATACCTGAAATCCAGTTCTCCAGTTCTTGTAGGTACCTGATCTCAACTGGAGTTCATGTAGGTACCTGATCTCAACTGGAGAGAATTGCTACATGAGCAATTCAGTTCATGTAGGTACCTGATCTCAACTGGAGAGAATTGCTACATGAGCAATTCAGGCAGAATAGGTACCCACAAGCATTTATTACAAGATGTTGTGGAACATGCAGGGGAGAGAAAGCAGTGGTGAAATCTAAATTTTTTACTGCCGGTTCTGTGGGCATAGCTTGGGGGGTAATGTGACTGGGTGGGCGTGGTCTTTTTTTTTCTTTTAAAACCATTTTTTCTACAACCTCTTTGGTGAAAAGGTTGTAAAAAAATGCTTTCTAAAGGCTCTGATGATCCCAGCTGAATTGCCTGATCGGCAGAGGCTTTTTTTCTTTTAAAAGCCTCTATCGATCAGGCAACTCAGCTGGGATCATCAGAGGAATTTAAAAGAAAAAAAAACCCTCTGCTGATCAGGCAATTCAGCTGGGTTCATCAGCTGATGATCCCTTTGACAATCCCAGCTGAGCCACGCTATCATCAGAGGCTTTTTTTTTTACTTTTAAAAGCACTTTTTCCGTCGAAGAGGTTGTAGAAAAAATGCTTTTAAAAATTAAAAGAAAAAGCCTCTGATGGTTGTGCGGCTCAGCTAGGCATTGGGGTGGGGGGTGGGCAGGGATTTTTGCTACCAGTTCTCCGAACACCTGCCTCCATCACTACCGGATCAGGCGATCTGGTCTGAACTGGGAGCATTTCACCCCTGAGAGAAAGGAAGAAAGAAAGAAGGAAGGTACAAGACCAACTATATGGCATATCTTGCCCATACATCAAAGTTTTTACTTCTGAACAGTCATGCATAGGATTATGGTGCCAGTCTTATTAGATTATGGCCATTATCTTGTTGCATTTTCATTGATTCAAGTCTTCAACTATAAACAATGGTCATGATATCCAAACAATAAAAAGCAATTTGACTGTGGAAACAATTACCCAGAGAAGTAGCAGGCTTTTTTTTTCCCTAGATGAATTAACTTAGCCATCTGTCAGGGATGTTTGAAAAGGGATTGAACCTGATGACCAAAATGATTCTACAATTGTACAATTTATATTCCCACTCTATATTGTTGCAAAACAGCATGCTTGGAATGATTGTATTACTGTAATTACCATAAAAGTTGCGCTCATGTAGTTTCAGAAGGAGCTGCCCCACTTTTTCCTTCTGGCTACAATCCATGTGTTCCTCGGTATAGAAGGATATAATAGGAGAGAGGGTATTGTAGCTAGAAATCACTAAGTAGTTTTCCAGATTCTGCCCGTTATTTTTTTTTTTTTAATAATCTTTGAATCTAAACATTTTAGCTGCATCTGTGGTGGGTAACAAGAGTGATG
Organism: Masticophis lateralis; assembly: GCA_030761175.1. Lineage (NCBI taxonomy): Eukaryota > Metazoa > Chordata > Lepidosauria > Squamata > Colubridae > Masticophis > Masticophis lateralis. The sequence continues at coordinate 37,365,333 of JAUDYJ010000001.1, forward strand.
GGACAAGTCTGTTTTTCCAACTTCATAGCAAACTGGGATAAGAGAGCTAAAAAAAGGTACAAGCAAAGAATAGGAAGCCTTTTATACTCCTTCCTGTGCTGAAGAAACCAGTGACTATTCTGGCTCGGTGGATTTAATTCGGGGCCTCGAGGCATATGGCAGATGAACAAACAGAACACCAGGAAACAACACCTTTGTTTCCTGGCTCCTAGAACACACGCACACACACACACACACACACACACACACACACACACACACACAGAGGGAGAGAATATTTATATGTCAGAGTTCCAATGTGCAATATCATAGCTCAACCTAAGCATCAACAGTACAAAATAATTGTGACCACTTAAAGGCATTGAATGAGATAAACATCCATATCAGTCCTATAAATAAAATAAATAAATTGATGATGCATAAATCCTGGAAAATCTAAAGGACTAAGTATGCCTTTCTTGATAGAGATATTCATAAGTGGAATGCCACAAAGGCATTTAACTTTGTAAACCATCTAAGTGGCAAATTGAATAAAGGCAGCACATTGGATAAAGGCGATATATTGCAAAACAAAAGTGACTATTTTTTCCCCTCAAGGTTCTTTTGTTTGGCATAATAGCTATCTCACACAAGCTGTAGACAACTTTGTTGGCCTTTAGTGATTCCAGACATTCTGATGAAGCAACAATGAGTAAGTAAAACAGCAACATAAATATTTGAATTGGGCGACTTAATTCTGTCAAAGGCATCCTCGAAGGCATGCTGGGAGGTTATGCTTTGGAACTTTTACATCCACCATAGAGAAAACATTTTGTTCTTTAAAGCTCCACGCTCCAATGGAGAACCTTAATGAAATGTACAGGCAGCAGCCAACCAAGCTTGGAATATTGCGCACAGCTTGGATTGTTGTTATCTGATAAAGAATACGAAGAAAGCACACCAAAGGGCAATCAATCTGAAAAAGGGAAAGGAGCAACTCTTCTATGGGGATAGACTACATTAATTGTGTGTGGGGGGGGTGGGATTTATGGGGGAAATGATGGGGAAAAATAATCTTATACAAGTTATGCATAATGCTGAAAAGATGGAGATGATATTTTTCTGCTTCCTTCACTGTACAAATTGGAAGCTGATTGGTCCTCACCAGATCTGGCCATGTTAGTCCTTCTGATAAAGTCTCACTTTCTATTTTCATCACAAATACATACTGTACACACCCAGCAAAAGGCACATTCTGCTTTATTACATCAGAGGCAAATGACAAAAGTTGTTTCTGTAAGGAGTAAAAGTCTTTAAAACATCCAATTTATAACAGCGGGGGATAACCTGAGTCCCTAGATGTAGACTCATTTCATTACAGGTAATCCTTGAATTATGACCCTTTGTTTAATGATTATTCAAAGTTATAACAGCATTGAAAAAAGTGACTGATGACTGGTTTTTGAATTTATGACTGTCAGAGCATCCACATGTCATGAGATCATTGCTTATTTCTATGTTTATGATGGTTGCAATGCCCCGGGGGGATGGGATTGCTATTTGCAACCTGCTTGGGGGTTTCCAATAAATCAATGGGAAAATCTGGATTCACTTAACAACTATATGATTCAATTAATGAATGTAACAAACAAAAGTTGTAAAATCAGACACAACTTATTTAACAACTGCATTGCTTGGCAACTGAAGTTCTGGTCTTAACTGTGGTATAAATTGAGGGCTATCTGTAGCTTTAATGCAGATCACAAATGGAAAGTGATGTGATCTGTATCCTAAAATGTTTTAAGCCCATAGATCCTTCCATCCTGTTTAAAGCATATATTATTGGAGAAGGAAGTATGGGTTGTTGTTGTTAGCACTCTGATATTTTTATTAGGTTGAAATGATTGAAAGGATCATATCTAAAAAGATTTAGATTATCTTGACAAATGTATCTTTTCTTTTACATACACTGAGAGCATATGCACCAAGACAAATTCCTTGTGTGTCCAATCACACTTGGCCAATAAAGAATTCTATTCTATTCTATTCTATTCTATTCTATTCTATTCTATTCTATTCTATTCTATTCTATTCTATTCTATTCTATTCTATTCTATTCTATTCCATTCCATTCCATTCCATTCCATTCCATTCCACTCCACTCCACTCCACTCCATTCCATTCTATTGTATTCTCCTATCTACCTTAACTACTAAAACTACTAAAAAATGGCAAAAAACCCCGCTCAGTTCCAGGCTCAAGTGTTCCTTCTTTTCAATCAAGCGGCAGCAGCTCTCAGTGGTGAAGATACTGAATACAGAAAATTGGGACCATGGCAGAAATGTTATCTTATAGTACATTGTTAAGGTAAAGCTGGACCCTCCAAGCTCTTAATGAGCACAGAACAATGTACCAGACAAAAGGTTAGCAAGATCGCATTTACACAAACACGACAAAATTGGTTTTCCAAAAGTAATTAAACTTCCATAAGCAGAAAATGATTAAATTACTTCAAAAAATTTGCCATCGCTTATAAAGATGTATATTTTCTTTACATTTCTTAATTTAAAACTTATGATTAATATAAAGCAGACTACTAGATGGTTTCAGTACAGTTGAAAATACATAGTTTATTAAAATGAATGACTTCATGAAAAAGCATTAACATTTAGTAATTTCTAAGGTGTGATGGAGCAGAATTAAAATGTTTAAGAAATAAATTGGAGGAAAATAATGGAGTTTATAATAAAAATGAACTTCTGTTCCAGATGACAAAGGGTTGTCTTCACTAATGGCTATAGACTAAACAGAAAAACAGGGGCATAGTGCTTATATAAAATGTATTAGCTAAAATATATATTATATTCTCTCTTGGACTGGCAAAGAATGGAGAATGGAAGAATGATTCTGAAGACAAGCAGGTTTGATAGCTATTGCAACTTTAATAATTTGTGAAGAGAATTCAGTGTTATACAATATTTCATACAATTACTAAAGATACATCTGGCTATTATGCTATTAATTCAACCAAATGTTGAATAATATCACCTCAACATATGTATGATTCATGCCTTTGTTTTTAACTGGATTATATTGAAGATTCCAAATACTATAAAATACTATAAAATTTATTATTTATTTATTAAATTTATATATTGCCCATGTCACTCTGCAAAGTGACTGTGGGTGGCTTACAGTTAAAATCATAAATATAAAAGATATTTAAAACATTGAATAAAAAGACAAGAAGCAACAAAAATTAATATCAGCATGGAAATAGCCCTAGTCCACCAACCACTTCCAACATCAATGTCAAGACCTCAAGCTAATTGTCCGAGCAACGTTTTAATGCTATTCCAGAAGGTCAAAAGGATGGAGGCAGATCTCACCTAAGGAAGGTAAATATTCTATAGATTAGGGCCCATGGAAGAAAAAGCTCTCCTTTTAGACCCTGAGAGCTGAAATACTTGGACTAATGACGTAAGCAGCTTCTGCTAAATTAAGTGAGCCCGGACAATGTTTTTGGAACAAGACAGTTCATCAGAAAACTGAGTCTCATGCAATGAATGGCTTTAAATCAGTTAACCAACACCTTGGTAGCCAATGCAGTTTCTACTACAGAGTATTTCCAAATTCTTGGAAAATCATGAACATACAAACATAGAAATATATGTAGTTCATCAACCATGAACTATAACTAGTAACTATAAATAGTTACTAAGAACTAAATCCTACTGAGCTAATTAGATTTATACTGAGTTTTGTGTATAAAGGATTGCAATCTAACTAATGGGTACATTCAAAGAATAAGAGTCCATATCCATTTAAAGACTGTTAAGATTTTCCAAATAAGAAAAGGGAGGAAAAGGCTGTGGAATGGCCATCTTTAGATTTTAATACATCAGGGAAGTTGTGTTACTGAAAATAAAGATGGAAAGGAACAGAATTGAAATGCATGTTGTACTCCAGGAAAAAAAAACTAGACACATACAAAAAAAAAAAAATCCATAGATTATTTTTCATGTCACGGATACTTAGGAAAATTCAATAGAGATTCTGACCCTAAAAATGGGAACTGGGCACCAGAATAAAACAGCAATAATATTAGGAAAGGACACAGTTTTGGAGACTGTGTTCATTTTAAAGGCCAAGAGCCCTCTTTATGCTTGGAAAGAAAAAAAAAAGATGGCCAGACAGTTTGGAGCAAGAAAATGCAAATCTGGAAAATAATTCCATTTGGGTAATGAAAGAATCATTAGGTGGATTTTTGGCTACTTGATTGGTATAGATATACTTAAAAAGACATACAATGAAGACCAAATAGCTATCATCCCCAAAGAAACAGTTCTCCAATAACTAAGATTTAATCTTTAATCAGTTACTTAATTTGGGTCTGGAAAACTATCCAGACCATAACCAGAAATGAAGCAAGTATTTTCACGGACCAATGCTTTTGTGGGAGCAATTGCTTGTCACCTAAACAATGAGCTAAGCATATGGTATATGTCTTCTTAAACTTTTTGCTGGATGAAATGTATAAACAAAGAAGATACTAGCCCCAATGTACTTCTTGCTCCAAAGAAATTATCAAAATGCTGGTTTCGTTACTCATTCCAAAATAAAATAGTTTCTTAAATCAAAGTGTTAGGATATACAAGGTACAACTATAAATGAAGAAGTCAGTAGCATCTCTGTAACTGTAAAACTAAATTATATATTTTACAGAGGGACATAAAATGCTCTTGGGTTTTTAAAGAAGCCTGGAACAAATTTATAAAATATGTTAAAATGAAGCCCCCCACTCCCCCCATCCCCAAATAGCACAGAAAGAAACGCTGAATAAAGATCATTACTATCTATTTTTATCTGGCCAAAAATGAAAATTTGATAAGCTTCTGTAATTTATACATAGGAATTCTATATCAGAGAAATCTATATATTAAAGAACGATATTCAAGGTGCTGTAATAAAAGATTTTATTTTGCTTTTACTGATACTCCTTCTCTCTATTAGCTACATAAACATCCAATATATATGCCAGTGAAAGTTGCAAATGAAAACAAATATGGATTACTTTAAATATCTTTATCACACACATCCATAATAAATCAATAAACTCTTATTCACACACACACACACAAACAAACATACAACACATACTTACATAAAGAAGCAGATTGGAAGAGTGTCCCAGTATCACACAAATAAGTACTAAAAAGGTATATATGTATACATAATACACACATACATATTGTATATGCATACATTTTGAATTAGATTTTGAGCAGTAAAACCATGTTAGGTTAATGAACTCTTTTCATTAAAATTATTTATTCTATTCAAAGAGAAAACCCTTTTCCATGTCACTTGTCTATTTTAGTGGAATTCTTAAATTTTTAGATTTTTTTAAATAATCATTTTCAAGTATGTATTTATTTTTATTGAAATAATGGTTTAATGTCGGATGTTATAGAAAAACAATGTAAGCAGGGATGATTTTCAGAATTTGAAAAGAAAACCACTGCAACAGAAAACAGAGAGCAGTGAATGACACCAGTGTCCATAACAGGCTCCAGAAGCTGAACAAAGACCAAACAGAGGCTATGGGAAAGCTGATGGTGAAACATCACTGATTGATGTCCAATTAGTCCAGGCAGAGGAATGGTGAGTGAAGAGGGAGATGAAAAAATTATAGTGGGAACTACTGGAGTGAGATATTGTTAAAATAAGGAGCAACTACTATCTAGGCACAGGCCTTGTAAGTTGTGAAAAAGAGAGAAAAAGATTGAAAGTTCAGGAATAATATTTGCAGAGGTTATGGGGAAGTAAGTAGTTGGTCTGGATATAATTTGTGTGGATAGTTTATATGATTATAAAGCTCAGACTATGCCTGCATATGATGACTAATGACATTGAACTGTATGAATGGGAAGGTCAAAATGCTATGTATGGGAACTCAGTATCAGCCCTTTAAAGAAGACCAGATTAGGAAACCAACATCATGAAAGCTAATAATAAATATTTATAAATAATAAAATAATAATAAATATTTATAAATATATAAATACTAAAATTCATACATACTATCAACTCAATTGCCAGAAGCAACCCCATTTATTACAAACTTCACTCAAGGCTTGACCTATCCACACAACAAAGAATTTGTTACCGTGAACTGCCATCAAAAGATGCCAAGACCAGGGTGAAACTGACTTATACATAGACTCCCAGGCTGACTGCATTAAAAGTAAGAACAACGGCCCACAGCTCAACAACCACCACCCAACAACCAATACTAGGCATACACACTCCTAACTTCCTCAAAATCTACCACCACAGGCCTTAAATACAAGCTACTTAATGCAAGAAGCCTAGTAAACAAAATACCAGAATTCCTCCTGTTATTAAATACAGCTATATTCAACATATTTGTATGCAAGATCTGGCTGAATTCATCCCTCCCAGACCTTATTATTACAGTAAGAGACTATCATGTTTACCGGTCTGACCGTGAAATCAGTAGAGGAGGTGGTGTTGCTATCTTCTATAAAAAAATCCCTAAATCTAAAAAATATTCAAGTTACACAGGAAGTTGCTCTTCCTGAAACCATTGTATGCAAGCTGTCCCTAAACACCACATTTGACTTCTTACTTTGTTACAGAGCCCCTCATTACTACCTAGTACATGCAAACAAACTAACTTGACTAATAACATGGCAGCCTCTTTCCCTCACCCTCTTATCTTCCTTGGCGACCTCAATCTACCTCTTATTAATTGGACCCTTAATATACAACAGAACCAATACATACAATCATGTACAATGCTGTTACTAATCTGGGATTGGTTCAACTTGTAACAAACAACACTAAACTCAACAACTGCCTTGATCTCATCTTCTGCAATAATTTAAACTCAATCTATGGTCTACAAATAAATGAACCCTTTTCAAACAGCGATCACAGTATGATTGACTTTGGTCTCAATTTATGTCCTTACAAAGACGATCAAAATGACAAGATCCTAAAGTATAACTTTAGAAAAGACAATTATGACCTCGTAACTGACGACCTCTCATCTGTTGATTGGCAAACTCTGTTCACTGGCTGCATCACTGCCAATGACCATTATAACATCTTTTTACAAGAAGTCAAAAGAACCATCAAACTACACGTACCACTAATAATCCCCCAAACCAGGAAAAACAAATTACACATAACAATAAGGAAGCTCCAGTCCAACCCCCTCCCCTCTTTGGTGCAAAAACAAAACTTCAAAAATCTCTACAAATCCTTATGTCAACAGATAAAGGCAGAATGCATCAATTATCACAGCAAACAAGAGGAAAACCTACTACACATGAAATCCACCTAGGCCTTCTATAATTTTGTAAACAACAAACTTAAAGACTCAAGATCCATTCCACCACTAAAAGGGCCAAACGGGAAAGACTGTAATGATGAAACCATTAAGGCCAACCTCTTCAACACATACTTTGGTTCAATCTTTGTAAACAGCAATGGATCATGCCCCACATTTCCCAATCATACCACAACTAATCACAACGATCTACTACATGTCAATTTCACAGAAGATGCCATTGAAAAGGCATTACACAATCTAAAACCTTCTCTATCTATTGGCCCTGATGGATTATGTGCCTACTGCTTAAAAAAGCTCTCAACCACTATAGCAGAACCTCTTAGCATAATCTATGAAACATCTTTCAAAACCAACTCCTTGTCTATCTTATGGTCACTAGCCACAGTCATCCCTATCTTCAAAAAGGGTGACCCCAGTCTGCTGAAAATTACAGACCAATCTCATTATGTTGCATCACATGCAAAGTCATGGAATCAATCATTAAACAATCCATTATCCTCTACTTAGAGACAAACAACCTACTCTCTAACAAGCAGTTTGGCTTCAGAAAAAAATTGTCCTGCAATCTGCAACTCTTACACTGCAAAAACATATGGACTTCATAACTAGACTGTGTCTAAAGCAACAGACACAATTTATATAGACTTCTGTACAGCCTTTGATTCAGTAGTAAACAACAAACTACTACTAAAACTAAAATCTTATGGCATTTACTGATCCCTGTATAAGTGGATAGTTGCGTTCCTATCAAACAGACAAGAAGTAGTCAAAATAAGAAATGCCCTATCAAACCCTGCACCAGTTAACAGTGGTGTCCCCCAAGGAAGCATTTTAGGACCCATGTTCTTTATACTTTACATAAACAACCTTTGCAATCAGATTATAAGCAACTGCCTTCTCTTCACTGATGATGCAAAACTATTCTATACCACCAACAATGCTGCTACCCTACAAAAAGACCTGGACTATCTATCAGAATGGTCAAACAATTGGCAACTCCAAATTTCAACCAACAAATGTTCTGTCTTACATATTGGCAAAAAAAAAAAAAAAAATCAAAACACAAAATACAAGTTGGGTGGATATGTCCTTGTAGATGATCCTCACTCTGTCAAGGATCTTGGGGTACTCATCTCAAACAATCTAAGTGCCAGAGCTCACTGTAATAGCATTGCCAAAAAAGCATTAAAAGTTGTTAACTTTATTTATTTATTTATTTATTTATTTATTTATTTATTTATTTATTTATTTATCAAATTTGTATACCGCCCTACTCCCCGAAGGGATTCAGGGTGGTGAACAGCTGATTAAAATACAATGTCAAAACAAAAGTTAAAAAATTTAAAATAAATTAAATAATTTGGCTGAAGCAAATTAAAATCCAATTATATAAGACATTTAAAAACCCAGTATAAAACCCATTATAAAGGGGAGGTTTAAGCCAGACCAGCCTGATGAAATAGGAGCATTTTTAGGGCGCAGCGGAAGGTACATAGGTCCTGTATCCTCCTTATCTCAGGGGGGAGCTCGTTCCAGATGGCCGGTGCCCCCACAGAGAAGGCTCTCCCCCTGGGGGCCGCCAGTCGACACTGTTTGACTGACGGCACCCTGAGGAACCCCTCTCTGTGGAAACAGACTGGTCAGTGAGAGGCTATTGGTGGCAGAAGGTGGTCCCGAAGATACCGTGGTCCTAAGCCATGGAGCGCTTTGAAGATAGTAACCAGAAGTCTTGAAGTGCACCCAGAAGTCCACTGGGAGCCAGCGCAGCTCATGCAGGAGTGGAGTCACATGGGAGCGCCATGTCGCTCCCATCACCACCCGCGCAGCCACATTCTGGACCAGTTGGAGCCTCCGGATGTTCCTCAAGGGGAGCCCCATGTAGAGAGCATTGCAGTAGTCCAGGCGTGAGGTGACGAGTAATGAATCCCAATCCAGAAAGGGATGCAACTGGTGAATCAGGCGAACCTGATAAAAACTCCTCCCGGCCATGGCCATCATATCCCCTTCTAAAGACAGCCGCGAGTCTAGGAGGACGCCCAAGTTGCGAACCCTATCTGTGGGGAACAGTGACTTGCCCCCAATAGTCAGAGATGGCATTAACTGACTATATTGAGATGTCGGAAACCACAGCCACTTGGTCTTGGAAGGGTTGAGACTGAGTCTGTTCCTCCCATCCATGTAATCTTACATAGCTTCTTCTCCGGTAATAATGAACTGTGAACTAGGACATACAAAATTTTTGCCAGACCAATTTCGTTGTGTTCGGTCCGACCTAAGCGTAGCACATAAAATTATCTGCTACAATGTCCTACCGGCCAATGAATACTTCAGCTTCAACCACAACAATACACGAGCACACAATAGATACAAACCTATGGTAAACCGTGTCAAACTGATTGCAGAAAATGTGACTTCAGTAACAGAGTTGTTAATGCCTGGAATGCACTACCTGACTCTGTGGTTTCTTCCCCAAACCCCCAAAACTTTACCCTTAGGCTGTTTACTGTCGACCTCACCCCATTCCTAAGAGGTCTTCAAGGGGCATGCATAAGCGCACAAGCGTGCCTACCGTCCCTAGCCTAATGTTCCCTTTTATTTGTATCCATTTCATGTATTCATAGTTATGTTTATACTTATATCTGTTATTTAATACATGTTTGACGAAAATAAATAAATAATACTACTTTTTCTTCTCTTCCTCGGGGTTATTCCCATAACAAATAGGAGCTATGGTAGGCAAAAAAAAGGAGCAGTGGGAACTTCTGAGTGAACATTTATTTTATTTATTTATGTATTTAACAAATTTAGAGAGTGCCCATCTCATTCTCAGAGCAACTCTTTACAAGAAAAGTGAAGATTATATATTGGTGCATTTCTTATAAGCCAGTGGCCTTACTTGCTGTTAAATACCAGGGATGTGCAAAACATGTGGATCTCTGGCTGACCTGATTGGATACTGATGAGAATCAAAAGTCTCAAGGGTTGCATTTGGGTATACAGTAAGTAGACTTTGTGGGCCAATTTAATGGCTAAATGGCTTGTTGCTGGGTACCTTTTCCATGAAGACATTTAATCTGTCTCAGGACTTGCTCATACCTTATGGAGATTAGAATGCTACAGAAGCCCTGTTTATATGAGGTGAGATCTCCAGAAGCCTGGGGATAGTTTGTTGTTGTTTTTAATAATAATACGTTAATAATAAATTTTAATAATAAATTTTAATAATTGCCCCCTCAGCCTTACCTCCAAGATTAGTAGTAATCCAGACAACATTTCAAAATTGTCCAGGAATGAGGTTATTCTTCAGGATCTCTGGTAATTCATATCACTTAATGCCTGATAGTACTAATGATTTTATGATGTTTTATCAATGATTATGTATTTTATTTTACTGTAGTATTATTGTGTTTCAGTTGCTGTATTTTTTAAAAGAATTGTTGTAAATTGCAAGATCTCCTTTGGATTCTAATATAATAAGTATATAAATAAATCAATATCCTGCCTAGACAGACCTTTTTTTTGGTAAAAACCCTGCTCTATAGAATATGCTCTGTCTGTCTGTCTGTCTGTCTGTCTGTCTATTCTATTCTATTCTATTCTATTCTATTCTATTCTATTCTATTCTATTCTATTCTATTCTATTCTATTCTATTCTATTCTATTCTATTCTATTCTATTCTATTTCAAAACCACCCATCTCCCTCATTTCTATTTCATGTTTTTGGTAAACAGGATGATTAAAAGTGGCCGTCTAATCATATTATTGCATTACTTTGTTACATTTTAGTGGTTAATTATTATTGAATTATTATCTATAATTAATTTTAATGATTAATAATAATTTACTAAACATAGTAATTGTTAAATAATTATTTATTAATTATGCTTGGTTTTCCCCTCTTCATGTGTAGAATCTTTGCAATAGGTGCAGTCTACAGCTATTCTGAATAAATAAAGCAGCCGGTTTATTTCAAAATCTTAAATTCCTAGGAACAGGAGCAATTGCTTTAAAAAGTTGAGGAGGTGCGGTATGATTTACAATTTCTTACCTTTCTGATCCAGCATTAAGTTTCCATCAGATTATTCTCCAAGAATAATCTCTAAGTGATAAAAAGTGCTTCTTTTCTCCTGATTTACTGGAACATCTGATTTCCTTGATGAGGAATACTCACATTTCATTAAATGTACAGAATGTATCAAGAACATGTCAGTAGGAAAAGGCAACAAAAAATAGTTTGACTCCAGAATTAGATCTTTCTTCAATACTGTCAGCTGTTTAAAAAAAAAAGGTCAAAGGTCTTTTTCATTACTGAAGTGAGCTTCAACCTCCTTATTGATTTCTGAGAGAAAGAGGGAAAAAGAGAAGGGGGAGAGAGAGAGAGAGAGAGATGATTTTCAAAGCATCAAACAGCAGTTCAAATACATTTGTTCTGGATGCCAGGAGGATGAAGTTAATCACATAAGCCATAGATTTATTACAGTAAGTAGGAGAACAGAAATGTTAACATTTTAAAGCAAAACATTTTGTTTTGGGGGCTGGGGTTGGCTTCTGTGGTTATTTTAAGTAGAATGAAAGCCCCCCTCCCTCTCTGTGAGAGAGAGAGAGAGTGAGAGAGAGAGAGATTGGTGCTCTTTAAATAATTTAAATCTAGAGGCCAAATTTAAATTATTTCTACATTACATAGAAAGCATCACTCAAAAATGAAAGAAATAATTTTAGATATAGAGTTAAATATTAAAACATTTTTGTTTTCCTTGAAGGGTTTGTTTGCATTGTAAGATATTCATTCCTCAGTGCGAGTATTGAATAGACTGACTAATTTAAATGGCAGATGATGGGATACATAGTAATACACACATAAGGGATACAAAGCTGTAGAAAGCAATCTAGATATTGTTAAATATAACCATGTTATCTTCTGATAGAGCAGGAATAAAATTACATTTTTAAAATTTATATATTTATTTATAGCGTATAATTTTGCAGAGTGGCATGGTGGCTTGCCTCTCATTCTGAAGGTTGAGAGTTTCATCCTAGACAGTGGCAGATGTTTCTCTATCATGGCGCAAAGAAAAAATATCTGCTGAGAACTCCGCATAGGCATCAGGAAAGGCATTTGGCCAGTAAACGCTCAGCTCCATTCAGTGGTCCTGACTTCACCCTGATTAAAGGGTCATAAAAAATTATAGTTTATAGTTTTGCACATATGGATAGGGTTTAATATGTAATTAATCTATATTTTTACTCTATTTATAGCAGATCTTTGATATAGTTTGTAAGTAAGTGGATAGCTATACCAGAGTATGGCATAGTATTATAAGAAGAGGCTAGTAAATATATATATAAATTTATAAACTCCATATGTACATTGCTTAATCATAGTTTTGTTTAGACCACTAAAAGGATAATACATGATATATATGATGCCTGAATAAATGTCTTTGTAATGTAAACTGGATCTGGGCTGTAAATATGCAAACACCCTTTAAATGGCAGCAAAGATTCATGGGGAATTCTCTTTGATGTCATCTAGTAGCTGTTTCTATTTTTACAGCTCAGATCATTTATGTAGCATTATTGTGATTGTATGGGGAAAAAAATCTCATATAAAAATGGAAGAAAAGCCATAATAATAACTAGTTTTCGTTTAACTGGATTTTTAGGCCATCCAATACTACAGTGACTTGCTAGGGTTTTCTTTCCTCAGATGAGCTAGAAAATGCAACATCTGGTGAAAAAATGTCTCTGGATGCACAGGTATTCTTAGAAAGAAAAATGATAACTGTTTTTTTTTTAAAGATGATATTGTGCCCTCCCAAAAAGACAAAGGTAAGGTAGCTCAGTTGGAAGAATCCTGAAAATTAATTATAGTGGCAAGAAACAATCTCAGCAATTTGAGTTTTTTTGGTAAATCTTGACAGCCGATTTGTGAACATGCAATCCTTCCTCAAGGTAACCATTTGAGAGAACACCGATAAAAAGTTTTCAAAATTACAAATACTTATAGTCCTAAACCTTACTTATACCTAGAACAGGTAATTAAAAATCCATATGTTTGGCTTGTTTGATCATTTTTAAAGTACACAATTTTTAAAGTTATACATTTAACAAACATGTACATTTCAATAGCAATAACATATCTGTGATATTAGCCACACAAGAAAACAGCAGTTCCTCTCTATGAGCTTGCTAAAGGAGCAAAACAATATATAATAAGCAAGCTCATGATCGATAGTTCTTGGAGCAGTCAAGCAAAGCCTTACTCCATCAGATATATTGCTACACTGTCTTAACTTAATTGAAAATTTCATGGTTTGCAGTTGAAGAGAAATAAAAGCATTTTTTATTATTAAAACCTCAGATTAGTAACTAGACAAAACTGAAATATTCCTGTGAATATCTTTCAGGCATGATTGTTGACTTGTTCAACTAGACCACGGTATCAAACTCAATTTCATTGAGGGCCGCATCAGAGTTGTGTCTGACCTTGGGGGCCAGGATGGACATAGCTGAGGTGGGCATGGCCAGCTTAACCACCTGTGGCTCGAGTGCTCTGTCAGAGAAAATGGGCACCCTGTCATCTGAGATGGCCTCCTGTAACCCTCTGCCAGAAAATGGAGCTTGGGAGAGCCATATTTTCACTGGCAGGGGCACAGCGGGCCAGTCCTTTGCTATTTCCAAATCTAAGTACCTTGTGGGCTGTATCTGGCCCTTGGCCCTTGAGTTTGTTTTAAACATAACCTGAAGTGTGAGGGAAACAGTGTAGTTAAGGTTAAGGCAGTGGTGTCAAACTCGCACTATCACGTGACGTGTCAGGACTTTTCCCCCCTTCACTAAACTGGGCATCAGTTGGGTTGGGATTTGTAAACATTAGTCACAGAATCATTCTACCTTCAAGCAATTGCAATACAGATATTATTTTTTACCAAGCTAGAAAAGAGAAATGTGGATTCCTTCAGGAATTTGGTATGATGACAATGTAATTAAAATAAGAGGTCATAGATTTCATTTCTTACATGTTACCATCACAAGTCACCAACAATGCAATCATGGAAGCTCTATGTATTGATTGCATTGATCTCTGGTATCGAAATCCTAAAGCATTTGCAAGGGTTTGTACTTGTCTGAATTACTGGAAAAAAGATTACTATCATCACAGTCAAGTACACGGAATGCAAGCAAAGCAGTTCTTGTCAATGATGAAGAGATAGACGGAAATGCATACCAGACTTGCAGAGAACACAATCCTGGCTGTAATTGCTAATGCCTTAGAAGGTGGAAATGCAAGTTAAAATGAATTTGGTTAGGAAAAAAAAAAGCAAAAAGCAACAGAAATAACTTTAAAGACAGAAAATGTTCTTCACTTAGGAAACATAAATCATCTGCATTTATTATTTATTTGCATTATTCATATTCTGCATACTACTTTAACTGTTCTGGGCAGCTTATAAATAAAGAATAAAAACTCCCATAAATACGACATTAAGAGCATCACAGATATAATATTTTATCATTAAAATTGCAATGTTAAAAGGCTTGGAAAAATAAGTGTATTTTGACCCCATCCTCCTGGTCCATAATAAGCTCAGTGGCATTTTGTTCCTACAACACACATAAAAATCAGAACTGATATAACTGAGTCAAAGATATCTGTAATAAGATCTCTAAGTACTGATTTTTCAGCAGGGCAGGTAGTATTAAATAGGCATTTCTACAATAGGATATAAACTATTGTAGTCTTTATACATCATTGTTAGTAACTTATTTTGGGCTTAGAAGGAAATCAGCAAACAGTGAAACTGTCTCAGTATGAGGGTAACATGAGACCTCATATGGAGGCACCATTCACCACTTCTGTGATAAATTCTGGGCCAGCTATAATTTTTAAAACATACAGAAAGGTTGCCCCACAAAGAAATGGATTGCAATATCCCAGTCTTGAGATTATCATTTTATGAATCATTTAAGACCTTAAGAATTTATTAAAGTCAGCCAGCCCTGCTTACTACAGATGTTGCATGAATTTTCATCTTCTGCTAATATATTTTGGATGATGTGGCATTCAGAATAGGCATATCTACCAAATCCTGAACTCCAGCTGCTGAAATTATTAGTAGCTCTATCTTGCTTACATTCAGTTTCAACTTGTTTTGTCACATCAGAAACTCACAAACTGGAGACACAGAGTTTCTGGAGACAGCCAATCATAAGTGTCAGGCTCACCAGTTGTAAACTTGCTGTCTTCTCAAGGAATCACATGAAATAGTTTAACTGTATTTTTTTATTGCAAGCAAGATTAGTTGTCTATTAAGACAATTGATCAGCTCTAATAGTTATTGAAGTTCTCAATGTTTACAGTTAAACATATTTAAACACTTTTATTCTATATTCTGCATTTCCTCTAGTCAATCCAAATCTAATTTTCCGTTCCTTACTGTCTGTCCAATATTTTGAGCATCTTTTCCCATCACAGAAGAGAAAGCATTGCCTCTGACCTATCACACTTTTCTAACATGAAACTCTTAGGAAAATAGCAATAGCAATAGCACTTAGACTTATATACTGCTTCATAGTGCTTTTACAGCCCTTTCTAAGTGGTTTACAAAGTCAACATATTGCCCCCAACCATCTGGGTCCTCATTTTACCCACCTCAGAAGGATGGAAGGCTGAGTCAACCTTGAGCCAGTGAGATTTGAAATGCTGGACTGCAGCTAGCAGTCCGCTGAATTAGCCTGCAGTACTGCACTCTAACTACTGCACCACGTCGGCCCTTAAAAAAGTATTTCTAAGTATTATCAGTATCTAATAGCTGGTGACTCTAATCTTGTGAAATTGTAAATTGGTTTCATATTGATGTCAATTATCCTATGAATTAAAATTCTTAATTTTGGGGGATCCTTGACAATTTCCAAAAGTTTGAATAGAAGTCTCCCTTGCTGATAGTGCCCAAAGATCTATGAGTAGAATCATTGAAAAGTCATGCCTCCAATAGCCAACCCCCTCCCCAGGATATAGTAGCTAAAAAGATCAATATATATTCTATCTAAGAGTTCCTAGACCTGTAATATGACCACCCTCTTTAAATGTAGCTGAATATGGACTAAGGGACTAAAATCGATAGCTATTAAATTCAGACAGGATTAACCATGAGATTGTACTTTGTTTAAAGTGTTGGGGTATTTGACCTACAAAAGAGAAGCGTGCATATTTTGATCTAAGTGACCATTAACAAGATGGAGTTGATAAAGACCCTTATAAACCAAAGAAAGAAAGAAGGAAATAATATTGCAAAGACATCCATAACTGTTTTCCATTTCTTCAAGGTATTGAGAAAGGAAACCGATTTAAACAAATTTAAGTGTGCAGCCTACTAATGCCCAAGATAGCAGCAAGTTCAGTAATAGTTTTCTCTGAAAACAGATATTCAGACTGCATATGCTAGAGGTCAAAAAATATTAGAGCATCAGCCAGGGGCTCTGGAAGTCCTCTTTTAAAATTAATTTTAAAATTAGCCAGAAAAACACTGCAGCTAAATATTCTTTGCATCAATTAAAGGTAATTCTTTAAAGAATGGTAGTGCCAAGCAGCATGGGAGTGATTTTCAATATCTTAGTCCTAAACAATTCATACTGAAACATTGGTTTGAATGTGAGCATTTGCAAATTTTGGAAACCCATTTTTGATGTTTGACCGTGTTTGATGGACAAAATCTAGGAGAAGAGCTTTAACCTAATTCCTTCTAAATTAAAAGCACTTCTTTAAACAGTCAACAACATTTAGGAAAAAAATTCAGTCTGACATTTTGAAGATAAAAGTTTTTTTTAAATAAAAAAGATGGCTGCAAAATTGCTTTCTTTAAATTCCCAGAAATTTGTCAAAGCTAAACTAATGCATGCCAACTGATTATAGTTCTTGGAAATTTCCCTTAGTTATTTTCCCATGACAACAAATGCCACAACAAAAAATATCACATTGCCAAGGGCTGTTATAAATGGATTCCAGAAAATGATGAGCAGACTGCCCCCAGATTAATTCACTGGTGGTCATGTTTTCAAATTCCCAGAACTATTGAGAAAGCACTTTTATTATTTCATTGCAAAGATTATTGAGAAAGACTAGACCAGCTGTGTGTGGAAATTACACAGATGTGCATACTTAGAATCTCAAAACTTTATTAGTTACTGTCCAGAAAATCTATTCAAACAAAGTGCTTCTTTTGGTAGTAAAAATGGAGAGACTAAACAGATGCTAGATGCTAAATAATAGGAACAGAAAATCAGAACTTCAATATCTAAGTAGAAATCACACTTGGAATTAGTCTGATTTCACATTGCTTTCCCCTGCCACTACATCGCAATCATAAGCACCGTTTCTATTTTTTTATTTTCTTGTTTGTAAAGCCGCGTATAACGGCTTTACAAACAAGAACCACAAAGACCCTAAGGTTGTTTTTATGTTCCTTTATAACATTGTGAATATTTCCACTGGCATAATACTTCTTTAAAATCTGCATTGAAGTTCATGAGAATGAAGACAGTGTTTGGGAATTCAAATATAATGGACAAGTTTCCTTCCCAGCCAACATACAGATTGACACACTTATACACAGCCTACCCAAAATATTATCAGTGCTTGATTCCTATCAAAGTGCTTATTTCTGAAAGGTACCAATGTTATTTTGGCATCTCAGACTGCTACAATATCTTTTCTAGTAGTAAAGATTCAATAATTAATAGTAAATTGCATTTAAGCTACATCAGTCTTTGATATCCAATTTTGCTACCCTTCTCTGCACTGTGGTGCTTTCTTGGCAACAATATGGAAAGTCTGCCTCTTCTTTTTTCGTGCTTTTTTTTTCAACATTCCAGTCTAATCCAGAGCCTTGAGATGGTCTCCATCTAAATACTAACCAAATCTAATCCTGCGGAACAGTTTTTCTTTTTGTTTGCATGGATCAGACAAGATCTAGTAGATGTTGCCTGAAGTAATTAAATCAATAACAAATGTTGAATTTTCTTGGATCAAACTATAATTGCTTTGGTGGATTTTTCCAACAGCATTTCTAGCACATTCCTTCAACAGACAGTCACAGTAAGGCTATAGTAAAGGCATTTTGTACTGCAAAGAAATATGCTGTGTCAACTTAAATCTAAAGGTAATTCTCAGAGTCAGATATTCCCCAGTACTATGCAAAGGTTATTATATAATGCAGGAAGAACTCTGCATACTTTTTCTAATTACCTGATATTTTTAAGATTGCAACGAAGTATGAACAACAAAGTATGCTCCAATCTCTGCATAAAACTAATGATAGAGAGATCTCATTGGAACCACCTTTGGTAATTTTATTGAACAATATAATTAAAAAGATGAAAAATTATACATTTTTTTAAAGAAAAGCCCTGAAAGTGCAGAAATGAAAAGAAAAAAGAGCGAGAGCAAAATAAATTAAAAGAAAATAATATATAAAGGAATGACTTCCCCCTTCATAACAAATATAAATAATTTTAATGACTTATCAGTTTTACTTAAAATACAACAAATGATCATCCTTCATAACAAGTGTAAGCAATTTTAATAACCCCATTTTCATTTAAAATACAACAAATGGTCTCTTCTTCCCATACCTCATCTCTTATCTATAAACAAACACTTAAGCCGTCATAAGCAAAAAGTCCATTAAGGCTTGCCAGAGATACCAACATACCTAATTTAACCTTACAAATCAACTTTATATTTTTTCCTTCCTTTTACTTTTAATGATCTTAAACTTTTATATTCTTTCATCCTTATTTTTAATAATGTTGAACCTCAACACCCTGAAATAAAGTAATAGAACTTGCTTTCTTCTCATTTTTTTTGTCCTTTCTCACAAATTTCTTCACAACTTTTAACAGGTCTCTTGTGTAAATCCAGTATAAAAAAGTTATCTGAGTCATTTTTTTTTATTTGTTTCGTAAAACCTTAACTTATTTCCTTTGAATATCCAGTGTAACATTTTGCCCACATCCATTTTCAAGTCTGTCTCTGTCTTAGTCTCGGTCCTATCCAGTAAAGTTTGCTCCTGTTCCATATATCTTCCTAACATAGTCTGTCTATAATGGCACACATTTTTAAAGTTAATTTCTGGGTCCATTGTTCACAAATATTCTTCAACACATCCAATGTTAAAGTGTTTTTCTCCATTACGTTTTAGTCATTACTAACTTTCTCCATTATATATGATGTAAAGGTAAAGGTTCCCCTCACACATATGTGCTAGTTATTCCTGACTCTAGGGGGTGGTGCTCATCTCCGTTCCAAAGCTGAAGAGCCAGCGCTGTCTGAAGCCATCTCTGTGGTCATGTGGCCAGCATCAATAAACACCAAAGGTGCGTGGAACGCTGCTACCTTCCCACCAAGGTGGTCCCCATTTTTCTACTTGCATTTTTACGTGCTTTCGAACTGCTAGGTTGGCAGAAGCTGGGATAAGTAATGGGAGATATGATATATCAGTAAGTAATTCCTTCTGGTTCCCTTAAATCCCATCTAATCATATTTTTAAGTATTCAAAACAACATTTAGTTTCAAAAATGTATTTCAAATCAACCTGTTCAAATTAATATATTGTGGTAGTACTGCTTTCCAAAAGCAATATTGATTTCCAAAATCAATGCTCTAATCACTTTTTTATGTTTATTCCAAAACAGAGAGAAATTTTAAAGTCCTTAAATTTATATGAAACTTCTTTTGCTAAGGTGAAGACAAGTCACCCAGTGTAATAAAACTTACCATAATGAGGGTTCCTGATATCCAAAAAGCAGCTAACAAGCATTTTCCAAAAGTGATTAAGAAAGGAAATATGGGAACCCTGTCTTCATTTTAAAGGCATTAACCATAGTTTAGGCTACAATGGCATTCCCTCATCTCCCAGTGCTCTAAAGCCGCTGGAGCTGCTATTTTTTCTACCATGTCCTTGTGAAGATCAGTTATCGGGAGCACTTGTGGTGTTTTTCTTGTACAGAGAGGAATCATGAAGTGTTAGTCCATTTATTGGCTGTTTGTTCCATTACAATTGTCATCTCAGCTCTTAATGGATCCAACTTCAGTTATCGATGTTTTCCCTGGAATTCTCTCATTAGAGCCACCCTTGAGTCTGAAAAAGATATACCTTTTTCCCTGTTAAAAAACTGATGGATTACATCAAATTCTCAGAGTTGTAACAACAACAAAAACTTGCTTTCTTACCTACTGGAAAACCAGAGAGAAACTGATTTTCATTAAAAAACAAAAAACAAAAAATTCTGACATTTTGTAGAGTTGTTTGGGAAATGATAGCTGAAGCCTAGATAAATCACAGCCACAATAAACTAATTTTCCTGACTGACTATGCACCCAGGTTGCTAAGGCAAAAGACAGTCACTCATCCCAGTGCTGTAGCCATCTGCTATGCTATTTCTGTGAGAGGGAGTGATTGTTGATTAACGCTTTCTATGCAAATTCCTCTCCTCCATAAGAAGTGGCCTGTGATCATTTACATGGCATAGGCTGAAGAAGAAATTAGGACATCTATTAATGGAGATGAAGGATCATTAGTGGTCCCAGACTGCCTATGAGTGTAGAACTGATGCATCCACTTTGGCACCTGCAATTTAGGGCTGGCCTGGAGCATCTCCTCTCCAGAATGCCCAGCCAACAATCATCTAGACTCTTGCAATGACATGCTGTGTTCCCTTTCAGGGAGGTTGAGGACACTCAGCATTATGCCAGCTCATCAGACAGTGATGCATAAGAACGCTTTGTATCGAGGGTGGGAAGCTTTGATGAAGCCATGCAAATTGCCATGAAGAAACAGATTGCTGAGCACTATATGTGATAGGGAGGGAAAGTACCGCAGAGCTATGAGGCATGTTACTTTCCTAGCATAGCTGGCAAAAAGCCCTTCAGAAGCCTAAATGAGATAGCAACCACAATATCAATCTTCTCCATAGTTACTGACTAAAGTTTCTCATCAAAGTCTGATTTTATGTCCACTTTCAAGCACAGAAACGTTTGACCTTTCTGCTTTAGTTCTGCCCAATAAATACTCTGAACAGGCAAAAATGGTTTTACTATTTTCCTACATTTTGTTTACTGATTGTGTTATTTAATTGTTTTTAACTGAACTGCTCAAAGTCACAGATGGCCAACTATACACATCAAATAAACTTTTCACCATACTGTTTCTGCCTAATGATAAAGTGTTAAGGATTGTATCTTAATCCCCAAAATCTAATGGGCAAAAATAGTAACTATTTTGTGCTTTCTAATCCCAAGGATGTCAAAGATGAAAGAGTCTGAGAGAGGACAATATTTTATCCTAAAAGCAAAAACCAGTACAGGGAGATGTCATTCAGAAAGCTATAGGATTACTTAGATAAGCAGCTAGAATTGCATTTTGACTGTGTATATGTCCTAGTTGGTGTGATGAGCACAAAAACCTTTGCTTATATAGTGGCTTCTAGGTTAGAAATCTTAGTTTATAGTTAAGGATGGGACAAAACTAGACTTTGCTTTGATCAAATGATGCCAAAATGCCCAGACAAAATGCCCTGTCTTTAAAATTAGTGGAAAAAAATCCATGGGTGCAACTAAGGTTTTTGCCTGAACTACTACTTCTCAATGTTGCTAAAATAATTGTGTGAATCCCTCAATTGATCAAAGGCAATTTTGCTTATAAAAATCAATATTTATGAAACCATCTGTTGATGACCATTATGTATTGCACATTGTCATTTGGTATATATAAGTAGCAAATGAGAAATTGCACAAATTAATAAAGAAAATGAAGGAAGGAAAACAGAAATGCTGTGGATGTGTGCAACTATTAAAAAATGAGAGAGATATGATCTATTAAAAGGCGATCCAAGCTGTGAGAGAGTTTAATACATGCAGAAAAAAAAATAATGTAGGTTTAATTAAGAATTAAAGGACTAAAAAGTATGTCAAGAATTACAGTATGAATAGATGTCATCTAGATTGCTTTGATTTCACAGGAATATAAGAAGGATAGGTTGCGGACTGCTGAATATCTGCTTTAAAAAAGGGTCTGCTTGTTTTGAGTATATGATTTCAGCATAGGTTCATTTGTAAATACATATGCAAAAGATATAAATATAAATTTAAAACATAATTGATTTCATTGTTTATAATGAACGTGAGAATTGGTGAAAGTATGTTATGTAGACCTTGGGAAAATGAGCATAGAAAAAAAGAGGAAAAATGAAACAAATGCAGGAAATAAAGTACGAATGCTGTTTTGAAAGTAACTAACAGAGACAATACCTGAGTAATTAATAGTCACTTTCATTTTATTTATTAAACTTTGAAATTTCTGGAGAATAATGATCCAGGAATTCCAATGATCTTCAAAAAAGAGAGAAAGACCTAGGAAATCATAAACATATCACCTTGACATGGGGGAAAATCCTCAAGCACATTATTATTAAACTTCATAAATGAGGCCACTTGTATAGGAATGCAACAATTAATAATTGACAACATAGGCCTGTCACATACAAGTCATGCCAGATGAATCTGATATTCTTGACCTTGACAAACTTATCAGGTTAGTAGACAAGAGGAAAGTCGCAAACATAGTTTAACAGCAAAACATTCAGCAAAGATTCTCATGATATCCTCATTAATG
The DNA here is from genome assembly GCA_030761175.1 of Masticophis lateralis. NCBI lineage: Eukaryota > Metazoa > Chordata > Lepidosauria > Squamata > Colubridae > Masticophis > Masticophis lateralis. The sequence goes on from JAUDYJ010000001.1 coordinate 37,388,362, forward strand.
AAATGGTAAAATACACTTTTACATTTATTACATTTATTTATATCCTGCTTTATTATTTTTTTCCAAATAATTCAAGGCAGCAAACATATCCAAAACACCTTCCTCCTATTTTCCCCACAACAACAATTCTATGAGGTGGTTGGGCTGAGAGAGTGACTAGCCCAAAGTCACCCAGCTGGAAACTATGCACTAAATGATACCATTGTTAGACCGACTCAAGATGGACTCAAAGTTGATTGAATGACTCGCCCCAATGATGCTTATTAATGGCTCCATTTCATCTTGTAAATAAATATCAGTTGGCTGCACTGCCAATGGACTCTGTTGCTCACTGTTTTCATTCATGACTTCAGTGTGGTGACTGAGATGACACTTATCCAGTTTTCAGGTGGCATACAGCTATGAGAGTATTTTGAAAAAGAAGATTCAAAAAGATCTGGAATGGCTTAAGCAGTAGACTTGAGGTAGTAGAGTTATTCTCCATTGTCCCAGAGGGCAGACCAGGAACAGAAGCATTGAATTAAAACTGCAAAGATGTAAATTCAAGTTAGAAGTCAGGAAAAATAGGTTTGAGTATATGAACTGGCAACCAATTGAGCAGGTTGCTACATAACATGGTGAATGGTCCATCACTAGAAGTCTTCAAATAGAGGTTAGTCATCTGCCAGGGATATTCTAGATGAAGCAAGAGAATGACCTAGATGACTTCAAAGGTACCTTTCCACTCTATAATTCTATGAAAAAGAATAGAATTATGGGTATTTAAATAAGCATCAATGTATCTAATATTAGAATACGGTTGAAATGCTTGAGCTGTAGAAATATTTACACTCGGATGAAATCTTTCTTTGCACATATTAATGGTGAATACTTTTTGCCATATAGGATAAATAATTAATCTACTTGATTAAATTCTTTACCATTTTGGATTACCCCAGATATTTTTTATCATAACTGTTTTTTTTTTATGTGGAAGGTCATTTATAAATGTTCTGTTCATCAAGCAATGACCCATCACACTGAGACAGAACAACAAAGAGATATGTGAAATCTATGTGAAATACCATTTGCTATTTCCCTAGCTACAGGCAATGATTTCTACTATAATGTTGCTCAATTTGACTTTGATTATTTTCAAGTACATTTATATATTTAAGATATATTTTAGTGGCACAATAATTCAAGGCCCAAGTATCTTCATGCACTGATTTCATTATTAGGTATGCTCTCATAAAACTGAAACAACATTTGTGTGTGTTTGTATTTTTAATAAGCATATTTCACTTCATTCACATTATATTTACGTTAAAGATTTTTGCAATGTTGAATCTATATAAACAGCATAATTTAACATCTCTTCACCAAGAAATCAATGCTTCTTATTCTCACTGTATCTTACACCTAAGCAATATGAATAGAATTGCAATTATTTTACATATATATATTTGCTTGTTATTGTAATTCATCAGCATATTTATAAACGCAAAATTTGATTTATCTAAAAGAAAAGTGGTACAAAGACAAAAACATAAAATGCTATTGAGAGTATGAATAAGAGTGCAAAATTAAAGAATTTAATTTAGCATGCAAAAATGAAAGAAAAAGGAACAAACATGTTAGTGTTAAAAGAAAATTAAAATATGGATTTGTTCAAAGTTGACAAAAATATTTGTAAATTTTTGGCACTTTGTAAATCCAATTTCAGGATGAAAATGTATTGAACACAGTAACAGAGTAATTTAAGTATATTTTGCTGCCACTAGTAATCTTAGCAGCAAAGCTATTGATCTTTTTAAGTAAGACTTTAGTACTGACTGTCAATTCCTAGCTGGTAGGAAAATCACTGCATATATGAGTAAATGAGGGAGAGAGTTTATTTAGTTAAAGTGTCTATTTTGTTTACACAAATACAATGCAATGCAATATAAAATATATGGCATATTGTAATGTGTTTATTGTTTGAGGATTATGTCAGATATGCAATTGGACAACCATATAGCAGAATTGAAAACATGGTGGCAAATAGATTTAATTTCAGGCAGGTTTCCAATAAGTAGAATGTAATTGGGAGCTGCTTAGAAGATTTTTTTTTTCCACAGTGCCTGCCCAATCTCATTTAAACATGCTAAGCCTATTTGGGTTTTGTGTTTAGTGGCAGATTTAGTGGAAAATAGGCCTCTATTACAGATTCTACCGTTCTGAAATCATGATTAATTTCAAAAGATATCTTACTAAGTGTATTTTTCACAAATGCAAAATGTTCTGTTCACAGTTTATTTTGTGCTCAGAACAAATGGTTCAAGTTGCCCATCCCTGGGAAAAAAGGTATACTATGTCCAGGAATAGATCCAAAGCAAGAATTATTCAGTTAGAGACACTCCAGGGTGGAAGACTAAGGAGAAAAGGCAATATTATGACAGTTGCAACAGCCACACAAGGGAAGGTAACAAGAAGCCCACCGAGAAGAGAAGCAGAGAGGAATACTTACCCCAAACAACTCCTTTGGCTTTTGCTTCAGCAAACCTGAAACAATTGAAATATTCCAGATTTGGTTCAGCCAAACTGCTACCCACCCTTAATGGTTTGAAAAAGCTTCCAAGCCACAATATGTGTACTTAATGCATGGAACACAAGATGTTTTTTTGATTCATGAACAGCCTAAGGAAAGGTTATGCAAAGTATAATCTTATCATAAAGAGGTACAATGGGCGCTACCAAATAGATCTGACTTTTGTGACAAACCCAAACTTGGTTCATTATAGAGCACTTCTTGTTTACTGACTGAGCATGTCTCTTATGTTGAAATTTTCCATCACTGCCACATGAGAAATGAAAGAGGCTTCACAATAATATCTAAATAAAACCTGAAGTGATTTTTAGAACATTGTAATACAATTGAAACATTGATTTATTGAAGACTTGTTACAAAAAGCAATGTTATTTCCTTTCCCTGTCAGATAACGAGAAAATATATCTAATCCACAATATAATATCTCTTTTCCAATCTATGTTTTTTCCCACATTCGCTATCTCCCTGCTATTATGCTATGTGACAATTGTAAGACAGAACACATTTTAGCTACAGCTGAAACAGTACTTACTTTTTTTAATGCATTTTGAGATGTTTTAGTGAAGTCTTCCCAAATCTGGTGCCCTCTAAGTGTATTGGACTTCCATCAGTCATGCTTTATCATGAATGGTGTGAGCGTTAGTTCAACAAGCTGGAGGGTTCTCTGTAGTAGAAAGCTGTTATAATGTCTATGTCTGTGTCCTTTCATATTTATGACAGCAATATTCAGCAAATAGGTTTCAGAACATATAGTCATGCACCAGCATGATTCCTCAATTGTTCTTGAGCTGAAAGCACACATAATTTGTGCATAAAACTCTCTGGGAAAAAATAAAACAAGATCACTGAAAATACCCAAAGAACCAATAGACTTTCCTCTGAAAACTATAACCAGGCTAGGAGGTGTTTGAGTATTCAACTAACAGTTCCTTTAAAAAAAAAAAAGTCAACCCAGAAGCTGCTTATTAAAGAAGTGTTTGATTTTGGCAATAGCATAGGTTGGTAAATTGACCTGATAACTATGTGTACTCTTTGATACAGGCAAGCTGTTTATTAAGTAGTTTTTTAAGACACAGAGCAGCACAAGAGAATTAAAGTTCATCCCATTTTAATAGAGTTAATTATTCTGCAATTATTATGGAATAAAGTTTAAAGGCATGTGAGAAGATAGCCAGTGTGGTGTAGTTGTTAAGGTGAACTAGGACTAGACAGATTTGATTTCAACTCCACTTATTACTATCAGACAATTATTTGATGGCTTTGGGACAGTCATGGTCTCTTCATGCAATAGGATTGTTGTTTTGGGGAGGAAATGTTATGCATCCCATCTTAAAATTCTTGGGGATACAAATCTAATTAATTATTTTTAATAAATAAAAGAATAAGAGATAGGAGTAAATAGAAACCACACAAATCAAGCTTAATAGAGAAAAGATCACATCTGAATAAAGTTGGCTGGAATTTGAGAATTCAGATAATGATAACATGAATCTGAGTGGGACTCTTCAGAAATTGGGAAAAAAACAATGTAGAGAAAGTGAAAAATGAATAATAACAAGAGGTACTAAAAGAGGGAGAGAAAGAGACTGAAGATGCCTAGAAGGCTTATCTAATGCTAGTAAGAGGAATAGTGTTGAAAGCATCTGGGCAAGTATCTAATCTGTTTGCTATACTTACAATTCAACTATAGTCTAGATCTCTGTGCAACTTTCTGCCATACCAGTTAACTGAAGATTTGCTTAGTGGGGTAATAGACTGCTAAAATATTATCCAGCAATCCCATTAAAACACAGAGGATTAATTGACTTTTAGATGTCATAGGCCCTGAAGGACTCATCTGCTAACTAGCTTGTAGAAATAATTAATGTCTGGGGTCATGTGATCATAACACTAAAATGTCAAGGAAAAACAATTTGTTTGAACAAACAAAGCACTGCAGAATATCATCAGCCTTGGTAAGCAATGAGGTTTCATTTGTTATGTTTTTATTTGTTCTGGATTCAACATATATAGATCACGGATTTATTTTTAATTCTGAAAAAGACATTATAGATATTGCAGTTTCTTTCAGTATAAACAATTCCAATTACCAATGGGCTGGTTCATGATGTATTTCAATATAAGATTCATATATTAAGGGTAGAAAATATCTATTAAGAAATGGAAACATGCAGCTATCTCCTAAAAAATGAGGAAAATAGATTTGTGAGCATAAGGATCTCCCATTGAAGATTATTGAGCAGGGATGCCCCTGAAGCAACTGTCTCTGCTTATGTACTAGAGATCAGGACCAAAAGTTTCAATTTGGGCTTCTTTGGGACTTAATAATCACTGTTCCAATCCCAGCATGTCTCTGTTTCTCAGTAAACAGATCATTGGCTGATGTTTTTATTTACCCTAAGAGTCACTTCATACTGTTCAGATATTTTTCTCTTAGCAAACATTACTTCAATATTCTCCCATGTTTTCCTTTTTGGGGATACCCTATCAAATGTTGTTATAGTAATACTAGTTATGAAAATCATCTCCCCCCCCCCTTTGGGTTTATAAAATTCCAGTTTACTGTGGTGGGTGAATACAACATAATTTTATTGCAGATGGACAAAAAGAAATACATGAGCATGAAGGTTCCATGTAGTCCATTGTACCCAGAGGTAGTATTCAGCAGGTTCTGATCTGTTCTGGAGAACCAGTAGCAGAAATTTTGAGTAGTTCGGAGAACCGGTATATACCACCTCTGACTGGCTCCACCCCCATATATTCTCTGCCTCCCGAGTACCAACTGATCGGGAGGAAATGGAGATTTTGCAGTATCCTTTTCCTGCCACACCCACCAAGCTATGCCCATAGAACCGATAGCAAAATAATTTGAATCCCACTGATTGTAGCTAGTGATTCCTATTTGGAAACATTGCTATCATATTGTAGGACACTTACATTTGACTGATTCATCTTTAACCAAGGGAAACAATAGTCTCTGAAAAGGTACAGTGAATATCATGTACTTCTTAGCCACATAACCTTTTACAGAACTGACATATATTCTGTGGTGGGAAAAAGTATTTTAAGGGCTGTATTAACCATAATGAAAGTAGCCATTTTCTCTCCCAAAACATGCCTGGGAACAAAGCTACATTAGGACCTAAAAGAATTCTATCACAGGACTGTAGTAAATACCAAGTTACCAACTGGAATAACAGCAAGGGACAGGGTGGGCTTTTAATAAAATAAAGCATTGGATATTTTATATTCAACAGTAAGAACTTGCCCCTGTTCTCTAAATCCATCCATCTTTTTCAAGATCAAAATAATCTCCAGATCTATTATTTTTACTTAGCATCTCCTTTTTTTATCTTATTCTCATTTATGGTTGAAGGCCAAAAATATATAGTATATTTAAAAAGTTCTAATTGGAATAAAACCCTTCCTTCTTTTCCTCTCTCCTCAGCAATATGCTTTCTTGTTCCTTAAATGAGACAAAGTCCTGTTCCAAACATTTAATAGGGAAAGATGCAGTACTAGATCCATCTTTGAAACACAAAACTTTTACCTGAGCTAGATATTTGAGTCAGCACTCTCATTTTTTTTTAAAAAAGAAAAAAAATTAGAAAACATGTTGAGGCTGACAATTCTTTCCTAAAATAAAATAAAAATAACTGTCATAATCCAATGCTTGAGAAAAATAATAGAATTTCAGAACAGTGAAATGGAATTTTGGAAAGTGACATGGATACATGTCACCTAATTCAGTGCTTAGTATTTCCAAATAGGTTTGGGAAAGACTCAGGTCAGAAAATTCCCACAGTTGCTGTCTAACAGTTTAGATTGATAAAGAATGGTCCTTTCCTATTTTTACTTTTAGAGATGGAAGGTACAGTATGTGAGCAAGCAAAGGTGTATACTTATCTGTTAGAAAACAGATGCTGCAGTTCTAGAATTTTCATAAATACACACCACTTGAGAAAACATGTTATGCTAATCATATAAATTAAAGGAGTATGGATAAACAACTTATTTCAAATCTCAAACCGTTAATTTTCATGTGTACATCTGAAAATCTAAAATTTAAATTTGCTCTGGTTTCTCAAAGGCTTGGTTTAAGTCTTGGGCAAATCTTTGTAAGTCATTCATTGTGAATATTTTGCTAACAGAAAAAGAACTTCCACTAGAAAAAAACATTTGTTTTTTTGTTAGCACTGCATCAAAATCTTAGCTCTGCCACAATTGGTAATAATTTTGAGAATAATAGAAGTGCCTTCCCCTCTCCTATATCTTTTTAACAAACTGGCTGAGACTTTCAATGGAAATCTAGTATTTTAATAGTTCTCATTTAGAATAACAGAGTTGGAAGGGATCTTGGAGGTCTTCTAGTCCAACCCCCTGCCTAGGCAGGAAACCCTACACCACTTCAGACAAATGGTAATGCAACATCTTAAAAACTTCCAATGTTGGAACATTCACAATTTCTGCAGGCAAGTTGTCCCACTGATTAATTGTTCAAACTGTCAGTAAATTTCTCCTTAATTCTAAGCTGCTTCTCTCCTTGATTAGTTTCCACCAATTGCTTCTTATTCTACCCTCAGGTGCTTTGAAGAATAGTTTGACTCCCTCTTCTTTGTGGCAACCCCTGAGATATTGGAACACTACCCCTAATCCTTCTTTTCATTAAACTAGATATACTCAGTTCTGCAACCATTCTTCATATGTCCCCTAATGTCCCCTAATCATCTTTGTTGCTCTTCTCTGCACTCTTTCTAGAGTCTCAATATCTTTTTTACATCGTGGCAACCAAAACTGAATGCAGTATTCCAAGTCTGGCCTTACCAAGACATTATTAAGTGGTATTAATACTTCATGTGATCTTGATTCTCTCCCTCTGTTTATGCAGCCTAGAACTGTGTTGGCTTTTTTGGCAGCTACTGCACATTTCTGGCTCATATTTAAATGGTTGTCCACTAGGACTCCAAGATCCCTCTTACAGTTATTACTATTGAACAAGGTACCACAAATATGGTACCTGTGCATTTTGTTTTTCTTGCCTAAATGTAGAACCTTAATTTTTTCACCATTGAATTTCATTTTGTTAGATAGCGCCCAATGTTCTAGTCTCTCAAGATCCTTCTGTATCTTAAGCCTGTCTTCTGGAGTGTTGGCTATTCCTGCCAGCTTGGTGTCATCTGCAAATTTGATGATTTCCCCATCTATCCTCTTGTCCAAGTCATTGATGAAGATGTTGAAGAGTACTGGGCCTAAAACAGAGCCTTGGAATACTACTCCACTGCATACTTCTCTCCATGTAGATGCAGTTCCGTTGAGGACTACACATTGGGTTATGATCTACTTTATCAATTGCCTTACTGAAGTCCAAGTAAATTATATTGAAAGTATTCCTCTGGTCCACTAATTTTGTCACTTAGTCAAAGAATGAAATAAGTCTGGCATGATCTGTTTTTGACAAACCCATGTTGGCTTTTGGTTATTACTTTGTTTGCTTCTAGGTATTTGCTGATTCGTTGCTTGATTATCTTTTCCAGAATCTGCCCTGGTATTGAGGTCAGGCTGATAGGTCTTTAGTTTCCAGGATCTATTTTTTTTTTCCTTTTTTGAAGATGGGAACTACATCAGCTCTATTCCAGTCCTCTGGCAGTTCCCCTGTGCTCCAGTATCTTTGAAAGATATAGTTCAGTGGTTCTGAGATCTCGTCTGCCAGTTCCTTCAGAACCTTGGAATGTAATCTATCTGGTCCTGATGATTTGAACTCGTCTAGGGTACACAAGTGTTCACTTACCATTTTCTTCCCTGTTTTAATTTGTGTTCCTAATCTGTTTTTTGTGGTGTTGTTTTTGATAGGTTGGACTATAAAGACAGATGCAAAAAATGAGTTAAGTAGTTCTGCTTTCTCCCTATTGCTTGTCACCTTCTTGGCACTTTCTCCCAGCAATGGACCAATTGTTTCTTTGACTTTTTCTTGTTTTTAACATGTTGGAAGAAGCTTTTTAAATTATTTTTTACTTTTGTCACTAGCCTTTGTTCATTGTGAGCCTTAGCTTTCCTCACTTCATCTTTACAGGGCTATTTGTTGATATTCTGCCTTAGTTATTTGGCCCTCTTTCCAGAGAGTTCTTTATGCAGCCATGTTGGTTTCTTTGGAGAGCTATTATTATTTTTCTTCTTCATTGGTATTGTGCTAGACTGGGCTGTTTTAATCTTACTTTTCAAAATTTCCCAAGCTTCTTGAGTTGTTTTCCCCTTGAGGATTCTCAGCATGGAATCCTTCCCAAGCTCTCTCTAAGTTTATTGAAATTAGCTCTCTTAAAGTCCAAGATTCTAGTTTGGCTTTATTCTACTACTTATGTCCGCATAATGTTAAATTCCAATATTGCATGATCACTTGCCCCCAAGGTTCCTGTAGCTTCAACACCTTCTATCATTTCATCCCTATTAGTGAGAATTAAGTCCAATATGGCTGATCCCATTGTTCCCTTCTCTACTTTTTGGGAATCAAAGTTGATCTTCCACTTGGTGCAGTTTGTCTCCCAGTTAATGTCAGGGTAGTTAAAATCCCCAATTACTATTGTGATGTGCTTCCTACATACCTTAGTTAGCTGACTAGCAAAAAGTTATCTATTTCCTTTCTTTGGTTGGGTGGCCTATAGTATAGACCTATGGCAATGTCATCCCCCCCATTTGATATTGATCCAAATGCATTCAAGATCATTTTCATCATTGTTGTGCTCTATTTCTGTAGAGATGTAGTTATTTCTTATATATAGTGCAATTCCGTCTCCTCTTTTATTTAGTCTATTTCTTTTAAATAATTTAAATCCCTCTAGCTGTATATTTCATTTGTGGGTTTCATCCCACCAAGTTTCTGTAATGGCAACAATATCATATCTGCCTTCATTTACTTGAATTTCTAATTCACCCTGTTTATTCCTCATACTCTGTGCATTGGTGTACAGTATAGACATTTGAGTCCATTTTGATTGACCCTATGTTGACTTTCTACATAACCTGTGTTGTGCCTGACTACCCCTACTTTCTTCTCACCTGTTTAATTAAAGTACTTGGCTTGGCACTCAGTATTAAATTCTTGGTTTTGCTTGACAGCAAGGTTAATAATCTTCATATCACTTTAACTTTTTTTCACATCGCTTTAACTTTTTTAAAAAAATAAATAAAACCTCATCCCCTACTTGATTCTTTTCTATTCTTTTTGGATTCTTTCTTGCTATCTAAAGCATTGTCTCTTCTCTTATTCACTGATTTTGGTCTCATTTCACTATATTTCTTCTTTTTTCAGTATTATAAATAGAAACTTAAGTGTTCATTTTCCTATCTCTGATGAGTATGATGATCACTCACACATAATAGTGACTGATATCTAGTTCAAGCCATGATGATAAAAAAAACCCCGACAACATTTGCATTGCAAATTACAAAGCAAACTCTCACTTTCCTACTTGCGTCCCAATGCCCTAATGTCAAACACAGTAAGACTTGTTATTTGTGTCATGACATCGAAACAGACATTTCCTCATTGGCCTCTTCCCCTGTCCCCATGTGGATGTCTATTCTAGGCATTTATTCTGCCCAAATAAATAATGCCTATTTCTACGTAGACAAATTACTCTATAATGTGAGGGCTTCTGAATCACCCTGCCTCTAAAATTATAGGTTCTGTGCTTAAAGCTTGGGAGCAAGCCTGATAATGGTATTTGTACATTGTCATTACTTCATGATATCTACTTAGCCTTCTGAGTTTGAATTCTTGGCAAGCCTTCTATGCTTGGACCTATTTCTGGAAGTTCTTTGGGAAATGAACTACAAGGGCCTTTGTTTCTCCTAACAATCCAATATAAGTTTGGAATGTTCGACAGTATCTCAACACAGACGATGTATGTGAGAATGACCTTGAGAGATGAGGGGAAAAGATGCTGCCTAGGAAATAATCAGAGAACAGATTGGAGAGCCCTTGGTTGCTGAATGGTCAGAGGAAGAAATTAACAAAGGACCCAGCCTAATTGAGCAGGCAATTGAAAGTGATGATGTGAGATCTGTATCTTCAGATTTGCAAGTTTCTGTTAATGTAGCCTTACAATAAAGTAGAATTAGCTCATCATGTTTCCTGCCTGATTTACCTGGGAAGGCTGATAAAAGTTGGCAGTTATCATTCTTCTCATCTATATTATTTTACACTTCTAATAATTACACTTCTAATTATTCATGCTTATCAGTGTAGGGTTTATATATTGTTTTTGCATTGAATCAACAGAATTCCCTGAAATCAAATTTGAAAATGTTTATTCAGATTTATATCTATCAGCTCATTATTATTGGGGGGAGTTATGGTTATTTAGAAGGATGGAAATGGCTCTCTGCATTTTCCTTTGGAAACTGGAAACTGGAAACCTCCTTTGTAGTTTGAATCAATCTGATTCCTTATAGCTTGACTCTCCCTTTGCTTCTGGACTTTGTGCTTGAGGTAGAAAAAAAAATAAAAGTTTGGGTTTTGATGATTAGATAGGTTCATTGTTATAGAAATGGCTAGTATAAATTACTATTTAAAAGTAAAAAGTTGAAGTTGTTATTACCTTATTCTACTGTTAAAAACGGTGGGAAATCAGCTTTTCTTTTCTTTTCCCTCTTACCTTGCAATTCTGCTTCTTTTGTTTTCCTCCCCTGCTTTCCCGTTATTTTCATTTTTCTTTCTTTTTGTGTTTTGATAAACTAAAAATGTGAGATTGATTGACTGTCTCAGGCAACCACTGGGATCTATTCCAAACAGTGTCTCTAATATTGAAGGTTTTCATTAAAATGGCAGAAGGGAACAAACTCTGCCCCTTTCATACAGATGTGTGATTTGGGCAGGGGTGGATTCTACTTATCTTTACTACTGGTTCACAGCAGGTCCGCAACACGCTTTCTTCTGCACAAACAGAAGTGTTTTGATGATGTTGGGGTCAGTGGGCGGAGCCTCCTGCCAGTTTTACTACTGGTTCTATAGAACCAGTGCGAACCGGGGGCAACCCACCACTGAATTTGGGGTTACAAAGTCTCCAGGCCTATGAGGGCTCTGGAACAACAGACATTTTGCTTAAGCACTACTGCTATTGGCAGTCATAACAGCACACTGATTTACATAATAAAACAGCAAAATTGGGGTATTGTTTAAGAGGCCCTTTTATATGTAGAATTTTTATTGAAATTTTTAAATCAGAGGATAAAGACTAATAAAGAAAGCTTGGAAGGAAAAAAAGAAAAAAGAAAAGAAAAGGCAAAAGGTACAAGAAAGGGGAAAAAGAAAGAAAAAGAAAGAAAGAAAGAAAAGTGTAAAGTATGCACAAGCATCTGAACTACATTCCTATTTCTTTCTATTTTGTGAGGAACAAAGATGTATGTTTTTCAATTCATTTCTCAGACAAACAAGAGAAGCTGCTTTAGCCAGATTGCTAACCAAGAACCACTAGCATGTTCCAAGAGCACTCCAAAATATACTGAGAAGAAAGGAAAGAGGGGTTTATAGTGAAGAATAGTGAAGAACAAGGGACTTTCAGGAAGGAAACTCTTCTGACAATTGAAATTATGGAGAAAAACACATGCCAGCAATACTAAATTAACAAAGAAATGTCTGACTAATAAGGGATACATCTGGTGTACTGAAAAGAAAGACATAAAAATCTAGTTAATATTGAGGATTAATGTGAATGTCTGGCAAATGGCTTGGTTGAAACAAGCATATTGAACTAAACTGAATCCAGATGCCATTAGCTTCTTTAATAGCAAATGAGGATGGAGGTGGACTACAAACTTTTCTTTGGTTTCTCTGATTATTTTATAGATACCCTGGTATTATTATGCCTATAGATTTAAATTAAATAAATAACATCATGATTAAAATCATTACTCATCCTTTTTAGAAATGTTTACATTAGGAAAAGTGCCTTCATACGCGCGCGCGCACACACACACACACACACACACACACAAAGAGAAGAGAGGGAGAGAAAAAAACAAAGAAAAACTTTGTATTGGGAGCGTGTTCACAGCAACACATACACATTTTATTTAAACTAACATGATAAAAAGGAGCTAAAGACCTATTCATTCCACACCAGTGGTGGGTTGCCCCAGTTCAGACCAGTTTGCAAGAACCAGTAGTAAAACTGGTGGGAGGCCCTGCCCACTGCCCCAGATGTCATCATCAGTGATCTGCACATGCAATCCCATTGATGTATATTATGATAATATACACAAAACATTTCTTCCCATATGAAAGAGACTTCTGTTTTTCTAATGATATTTTCAAACCACATGAACATTTCTTTCAAATTTCTTTTTTGGTGAGATTTTTTTAAACTAATTTTCTTGATAGAGATAGCAAAAGTGTCAAACTTGAATCAAAACACTCCATCCTGAAAGTATCCTCAAGTTGGTTTGAGGTGGCTGCAGTTCAACAAATATAACGCCAATGTATGTACGTATTCCATGATTTTGTAACACAAAACTCAAGATAATTTCAAGTGATTCAGCAAATGGAAATAGTGGAGACTCAGAACAAGTCTCTTGAGATGCAAAATCCTCCATGATAGATAGATAGACAAATTCTAACTTTTCCTGCAGCCTAGTGATTGTCTGAATTTTGGTGGCTGTAATGTGATAGAACTAACTTTCCCTGAATTTGGATGATGCATCTAATTTGCACTGGTTGAAATGAATCTGATGAGAATTACTTCTACAATAGCTACTTATTTTATTTTATTTTATTTTATTTTATTTTATTATTTTATTTTATTTTATTTTATTTTATTTTATTTTATTTTATTTTATTTTATTTTATTTTATTTTATTTTATTTTATTTTATTTTATTTTATTTTATTTTATTTTATTTTATTTTATTTTATTATTAAATTTATATACCACCCTATTACCGAAGGACTCAGGGCAGTGAACAGCCTCAAGGTAAAATGCATCATACAAAAGTTAAAAAAAAACCTTTAAAAATACATTAAATAATTTAGGCCCAAGACAAATTTAAAACACCCGATTAGTATAAAACTTAAAAGCTGATTTAAAAGGGAGAGTCAAGTCAGACCAGCCTGCTGGAATAAAAATGTTTTGAGGGCACAGCGGAAAATGTGTAAATCTTGGATCCTTCGTGTCTCCGGGGGGAGTTCATTCCAGATGGCAGGTGCCCCCACAAAGAAGGCTCTCCCTCTGGGCACCACCAGTCGACACTGTTTGGCCGATGGCACCCTGAGGGACCCCTCTCTATGGGACCTTACTGGTCGGTGAAAGGCTACTGGTGGCAGAAGGTCGTCTCATAAGTATCTTGGTCCTAAGCCATGGAGCACTCTAAAGGTGGTAATCAAGACCTTGAAGCGCACCCAAAAGACCACTGGGAACCAGTGCAGCTTGCGCAGGAGAGGGAGCGCCACATCGCTCCCATAACCACCCGCGCAGCCGCATTCTGGACCAGCTGGAGCCTCCGGGTGTTCCTCAAGGGGAGCCCCATGTGGAGAGCATTACAGTAGTCCAGGCGTGAGGTGACAAAGGCATGTGTGACGAGGGACGAGGGACGAGAATCTTATATTAAAGAATCTTCTGTTTAAATCTCTCATACCAGATATAACATTAATGGTCACCTGAAGCTTTTCACCCTACCTTTCTAGCTACAGCCTACCTTTCTTAGAATTGAAAGTATAATATTAATTGGCTAGAGAAAACTTCCCTGAAGCTGGGCTCCAGCACAAGTCCAAAAGTTTGGAAACAAAACAGACTCAGATTGGATCCTGCAACATTATCCTGAGACATGTATATTCTCCTTCATTTGTGACAATATTAATTTGCCTTGGGAGTATGGTTACAGTATATCTTAATTGAAAGAAATATGAGAGAAGCTTACTATTAGTTATAATTACAATGTTCTAAGACTGTAAAAAGATCCTGATGTGATCTAAAATGCTTTCCAACTTTGGGTCCACTATGGTTCCTGGATATTTCTTATTTCCTATCCTTCCCAGGATAAAGATCTCCTGGAAGTTTACAGAGCAGTGACAGTCCCAATGTCCAACTCACATCACACGTGTCCAGGAATCTCTCCAAACTGAGAATCTTAGAAGGCTTCAACCAAGAAGATAAACTACAGTATGATAGTACGACTTGAGATGGTTTGAGCAGCAAAGAAATAAAAATATTTAAATTTAGGAGAGCATATTAAAAGGAATATTTATGTGTAACTTCTACAGTTGCTATATGTTTCATTTTATCTCTCACACAAAACCCATCCTTTTCTGTACAAATCTCCTCCAGGGCAGGAGGACTTCCTGACAGAAAATATTACATTCCAAGTCAATCTTTTAATGAGTTATTTAAAATACATATATTAAAATAATTTTCTAAATCCATATTTTCCGTGTCTAACCTTGCAGGCAATTACAAGCATGGATTGCCCTCTTCCCCAGGTTCATCAGTTGGTTTACTATTTTTTTGTTTCTTTCTGAGAGTCAAAAAAAGAATGAATGGCAATTTCTGCCTGATGGAATGAGAAAATAGGAATGAAACAACAAAGGGGAAAGGGAAAAAAAAAGGAGGGAAGGAGCCAAATCGCTGATCAGGAAAGGAGTCTCAGTCAAGGGGAAAAAAAAAATAGTCTCTCCTTGCTGGCTTTTATACACGTACATGCACAAACACTCTTGTTACATTTTGCTTCAGTAATTCACTGGCTTTTCTTTTCAAGGATACACATTATTCCAACCATGTAAAGTCTCATTTGTCTACTTGAATCTTCACCCAACCAAACCCTCTCTCCCAGCCCCAGCTCATGTCCCATGCAATCTAGTAATAACTTGATGAGTGGAGAATAGTTCTCACCTGTGTCAGCAATGTGCCATACTATGGCCAGAGTGTTATGTCCATGCTGTGTGTGTATCAGTGGTAGGTTGCTCCTGGTTCTGTCCAGTTCTTGCGAACCAGTAGTAAAAGGAGTGGGAAGTTCTGCCCACCCGCCTGGACATCATAATGGACAATCTGTGCATGGACAGAAGCTTCTGTGCATGTGTGTGCTCCCATTGCAAACCGGTAGTATAAGGTAAGTAGACCTCACTCCTGGTGTGTATATATCTGAAGTATACAGTATATATTATGTGGCCACAAACCAGTCTGCAAAGATAAACAGAGGAGCCATGTGAATCTCCTCCAATTTGATTCTCAATCAGTAATTATTCTGGAAATGAAAGGAACAGCTAGATAAGCCAAATAGATCTCATCCAGTGTGCATCTCTCAGATAAGCAAGAGACAAACTGCTAAAGCAATCATTGCCAGATCTAGGCAGACCTCACAATTGTTGCCCAAAACTAGAACTGGTCCATCTCTTCACCTTCCTCATTTGCTTATGTAGTGCAGAACAGAGTATTCTTGATGATAAATAACTCTTGTCCTTGCAAATGGTCTACTATATTGATCCACATCAAGGTTGCCAGGCTTGGATCTGTCCAGGCCATGCCAGAACTGAGCCTGCAAGTGATCCTGATGAGGTAAGTGTTAAGGTGACAAGGAACTAGAAGTTCCCAGAATACAGAAGGAGCTATGGAAGCATATTACTTTTGCCTTGCCTCAAGGCTTCCAAATATCAACTATCAGTATTGTGGGAGCAATGGGAGCACACACATGCACAGAATATATCAAAGTGTTTCATATCTTGGTGATTGACCATTATGTAAGTGGCTTTATTCTTCTCTGCCATATGCAAAATGCAGCCGCATGGGTTGTGATGGGAGAATCCTGATACTCCCATGTTACACCCCTCCTGTACGGCTTGTATTAGTTACTGATGCCCTCCGGGTGAGATTCAAGGTGCTGGTGATGACCTATAAAGTCCTACATGGCTTAGGCCCAGGATATTTGGCGGGCCACCTGCAGCCAGCAATGATATCCCATCACCCTGTCCGCACCCATAGAGAGGGCCTGCTCAGGGTGCCATTGGCTAGACAGTGTCAGCTGGCAGCCCCCAGGTGTAGAGCCTTCTCTGTGGGTGCATCCACCCTCTGGAATCAACTCCCCTTGGAGCTCTGGTTGGCACCTGATCTTCACACCTTCTGCCGTGAATTAAAAACTTGGTTATTCAAGCTCCCCAACCTGGACGGATGGGATTTTAAAGGTTTTAAATTTTAAATTTATTAGGTTTTAGATTTTAACTTTGCATTGTGGCTTGTGCATTTTATCGTTGTGAGCCGCCCTAAGTCCATTGGGAGATAGGGCAGCATATAAGCCAAAATAAATAAATAAATAAATAAATATGCTATTTCTTTGAATCTGTGGCCAAATAAAGCCCAGCAGTTGATTTAAGGTGATGTGTTGGAAAATTAATGATTGCTAAAATTAAATTGCTTGCTGGTCTAGCCTGACCCCGCTGAATTTTTAAGATCTGTGTTATAGGGTTGGGTATTTTAAATATTTAATGGTTAATGGTTTTAATTTTTAGCCAAAGTTATATGCTTTTTTAAAGAAATTGTTTCACTTTTGTGTACTATTTTATTTGGCTGTTCACCGCCCTGAGTCCGCAAGGAGAAGGGCGGTATACAAATCTAAACAAATAAATAAATAAATAAATAAACCTCAGTGTAAAGTCTGATAGCTGAAGAACAACCACTTGATTGTCTGCCCATTCATATACCTGCAACTTGTTTTGTTTCTTCCACCAAAGTCACTTCTGCAACCAGGAGGTCTTTTCATCAGTCATTGTGGATGTCAATTTTCTTCATCTTTGGGTCACCCAAGCTGACAAACATAAATGCTTGCTTAGAATCCAATGGTTTCGGCTTCTTCACCAATTTACAGGCAAATTGCTCTGTCTGACATCATGCTGCTTGTATAACAGAAGTCCGAGCAAACAGATAGAAACAGATGAAAATGATCCACCCTTCCCCCAAATTTTTTTGAAAACTTACTGCAGTATAAATAAAATTTACATTTGATACACAGCAGTTGCTGTAATTCTTTATAATAATTTTGGAACATCAGTTATTGTATTCTTGGATGTGTTTTTATCTGTTCCAGTTCGCTTGCCAGAGAGAAAATGGACAGCTGCTAGTAAATTTCACATGTTATGTACTGTCACTGGATGCAAAAGGATATCTGGATGTTATCTGGACAGGTGCATAAACATCCCAGGGACTGAAAGCTGTTTGGTGTCCTTTCTCCTGCTGACCTGCAATCTGCAGAGGTTGCAGACAGGATGGAATGGGTCCACAAGAGCAAGTTCCTCTATAGATGTCTCTCCAATGGCAATTAAATCCAGAATGGCTACCTTCATTTGCCATGTGCCCCTTAATTTTCTTTGGTTTCATTCCCAAGAACCCCCACAGATTGTCTCCCAGCCAGTCTAAGCAAACAGCAGCAAGGGCTTGACTGATCCCTGCCTGCTCAAATTGCCAAGAGAAAATAATTCACATGGTAAAAGCTGAACTGTTCCAGGCAAGACAACTTCTAATCACATCATCCAGAACAGAATGGAACATTTGAAATACTTTGAGACAACTGAAACCATATTTTGGTCCATATTAAAAAAAAAAGCAGTCTTGTTTTGGTTCATACTTATACTCATTCTTTAGTTCATGCATGCATAAACACATAGTCTGTTCTTTGTTCATGTATGCACTAGTTGAAACATTTGTCCATGCTTAACATGGCTTGGATATGAGCTGTTTTGCACCACATTCTGAAGCTTCATCTCAGATTTTGTAACTATCGCAGACATTCTTTTCTTTTCTATTTTTTTGTTGTCTTTCACCCGTAACTTATTGGAGAAATTATGTCTGCTGCAGAGGATAGTCAACTAAATCCCTCTTTCTAATTTAAATATTTTCCCTATGCTCCGACTGCAATGGAAGAATCTCTTCATTCAGACTAAACTTTTTAACCTACCCACCTGAATGAGAGAAGAAAGTAATGATATATTCCCCAAATTGTTATTGATTTTGGGCTATGAACCAGCAGCATAATGCTGAGTCAAAATATTTTGGATATGAAATCTCAAATTAATTAATTTGTACTCAAGTTGAATTAGGGAACCAGGTGAATAGTCTTAAAACATCAGAGTTTCCTCATTAGTTTACTGCACCTTGACAATCTCAGCAGTTCTAGAGGGCAGATTAAGTAAATTTCCTCAAGCTAATGGAATTTATCCATGTAGTGTCTGAACAGTTAATTTGCTGGCTCATGACATACTATGCTGTGATTTTTACAAAGATTTCCCTAATAGGCTGATTGCATTATTAAATCTTTTCCCGGATGAACACATGAATTATATGTCCATTATCTTTTTTCTTGAGCAGGACACAAAAACCAAGTTTTATGTAGCCATTTCTTCTGTGTTAGCTTGTAAATTGCCTGCATCCAGCTGATTAATTTCTTCTTGATTATCTTAGCTGGAAGTTTTATTACTTGACTACAGCATAGAATGATATATTTTAAAATGTCTATTGGTTTGATATCTATTTTAATGCTTTTGTTGTTGTTTTTCCTCTTTGTATTTTATTTGTATTTTATTGTTAAACTTGGTATTTTATTTATTAAATGTTATATTTTATCCATTACATAAGTCAGTGACCATAATGAAAAAATTGAAATGAACTGAATTAAACACTTTTTTATACAAATACTAAATAAGTATATCGGTGATTTGGTAAAGATTTGCAGTACCTTTATGTTGGCTTGGTGTGTTTTTTCTAATTCTGAAAGGTAATGGTACAAATTAAAAAAAAATCAAAATGTATTACTTAGCCCTTAGCTAATATAACAATTACATGTGTAAGAATTAAGGAATTGTTAGAGCTTCCTAGCCAGTTCTTATATCAAACTGTAATCTTTCACAATCTGAGATGTGGTATAACTGAGATGTAGCTAACTGATGGATGGTTAGATGATCCTGTCTCTAGATTAGGAAAAGTTTTAAAAATAAACAAACAAAATAGTACAATTTCCACAGATCACTGAATAATAAAAAAAGTGTTGTGTTTGACAATAAGGGTTGAGGATCATTATCAAAAAGTTATATTTCTGTGTATATATTTGGACTGTGTTTTTGAAAAAAAAACCTTTACAGAATGAAATGTTATTTTCACATATCATGATAAGCATGAATTATACTGGTATGACTTTACAATTATGCTTATTCTATTTTTTATATGAATAAAATTTCTTTGTATTACTTTGCCTTTATTTCCATAAGGTGTTTCTATAAGATAGTCACATATTTATGAGACTATTTCAAGAATATAGGAGCTGAAAATGACTATGCTTATGGTTGTAATTTTTTTTAAAGGATAATCTGCATAGCATATTTATTATATATACTAGCACATTAAATGGTTTACAATTCTCTCCCCAATCTATGCTAGCCAGTTTGGTGTAGTGGTTAAAGTACCAGGCTAGAACTCAGGGGACCATGAATCTAGTCTCACCTTAGGCACAAAGCCAGTTGGGTGACCTTAGGTCTACTTTACCTCTAAGAAAAAAGCAATGTCAAATCACTTCTGGAAGACTTGCCAAAAAAACTGCAGGGACTGGTGCAGACAGTTGCCAAAATACACCAAAAAAGATGAAGAAATGTTTGACTTTAGCTGAGTCCATCAAAAAATATTTTATTACTTATCCACAAGGATGCTGAGACTGTTATAAACAATATCCAAAATACAGGGTCATTGTCAGGCATTGATAAATGTTTTGACAGAACATTGAAGATCCTATTCCAGTAAATGTTTATAACATTTTTGAAGAAAATTAGAAAGAGTGCAGAGAAGAGCAACAAAGATGATTAGGGGACTGGAGACTAAAACATGAAGAACGGTTGCAGGAACTGGTATGTCTAATTTGATGAAAAGAAGGACTAGGGGAGACATGATAGCAGTGTTCCAATATCTCAGGGGTTGTCACAAAGAAGAAGGAGTCAAACTATTCAATGGGTAGAAACTAATCAAGGAGAGAAGCAATTTAGAACTAAGGAGAAATTTCCTGACAGTTAGAACAATTAATAAGTGGAACAACTTGTTTGCAGAAGTTGTGAATGCTCCAACACTGGAAATTTTAAAGAAGATGTTGGATAACCATTTGTCTGAAGTTGTGTAGGGTTTCCTGCCTAGGCAGGGTATTGGACTAGAAAACCTCCAAGGCCCCTTCCAACTCTGTTATTCTATTCTATTCTATTCTATTCTATTCTATTCTATTCTATTCTATTCTATTCTATTCTATTCTATTCTATTCTATTCTATTCTATTCTATTCTATTCTATTCATGTCCAAAAGGCTCAAGATATTTGTATCTATTTCTGGAAAATTCATCCATTCCAAATATGTTTGCATTTCACATCTGTATAGGTCAGGGTTATCAAACTTGCAGTGTCACAGTGGTGTCACATGACATATTGGGACTTTCCCCCTCTCACTAAACCAGGTGGGGGGCAGGGCCAGCACATGATGCATCTGGCCCGTGGGCCACAAGTTTGACACCCCAGGTCTAGGTTGAGTAAATGTGTAGATAAAGGCTATTACACAAAGTCTACACAAGCAAGATTAATCACCATTAATCTTCACTGAGTTTATGCAAAATATTGACCACATCAAATGAGGTGTTTCCTTTTACAATCAATTGCCATGACTTATTAATTTATTCATGTTTCAAGGGTCAGATATTGTCTTAACAGCTTTCAAAGAAACCAGTAAAATACCCATTAAGAGATACTTAGCTGTAAACTAAAACAATAACATTAAAACGTATGGAAAAAATAAATTTTGAGTATGCTGATGAACTATAGTAAGAAATATTAATCCCAATGTAAGATTGTTTTTGCCAAAGGGAAAATAGAATTAATGTCTGATAACAAGCACATCCAAAGCAGGACCTGCAAGTGATGCCCCATTAATGAGGGCACAGACTACACCAAGTAAGGAGGGACATATGTACAGCTGCCTTCATCCCAACGCAAAACTCTTAAATTGGTCTCCCTTTCCAATATTGGGTTATCAATTAAATAGCTAGTGGCTACCTTTGAGAAAGCATCCAGACCATCTTTGAAGAGGAACACCTGAGGGCCAGAGTGGCACCAGCAGAGTACTGGGCCAGAGTGGCACCAGCAGAGTACTGGGTTACCAGTCCTGGACTTCCTGCCCCAGGTCAGAAACCAGAAGACTGTCAGTTCAAGTCTCACCTTAGGAATGAAAGCCCCACGAGAGACTTTAGGCCAGTTAGTCTTTCTCAGCCCAACCAACCTTGCAGGGTTATTGTTGTGGGGAAAATAGGAGGGTGAAGGAGAATTAGATATGATCGCCACCTTGAGTGATTTACAAAAAATAATAAAGGTGGAATCTAAATTTATTAAATAAATAAAATAAATAAATTAGGGTACCAGACCTGGGTGCCCAGATCTGCATGTCCATTAGATGGCACCAAAATTTAGAATTGCTTTTATGTTTTTGCTGCCATCTAGTAGTTGTTCTAGTTTGTCACATTCAGTCATTGCTAGCTTCTATCTACTGCTCCATCCCCAGCCTTTCTGGCACCCAAAGAAAACCCCTAGATTTCTCTGGAGCCAGTTTAGTCTAGTGGTTAAGGCTAGAAACCAGGATATATGTTTCTAGTCTTGCTTTAGACACAAAGCCAGCTGCATGACCTTGAACCAGTCATACTCCCTTAGGCCTAAGAAGGAGAAAATGGCAAGTCACTTCCAAAATCTTGCCAAGAAAACTTCAGAGACCTGTCAGGCAATTATCAGGAGTCAACAATGACACAAAGGCAGCAAAATACATCTCTGTGAGTACATGCTTGTCTTGCAGCAGATCATAATGATGACTGTTTTTAAGGACTGATTATACAGATAGGGTTCCCAATGCCTGCAAGCTCCAATAGTTACCTCCTTTCCTTGATCATATTTATACCACTGGGAATAAGTAGGTTTAAGTCATGTAGGACTTCATATACTATTAAAGATAGAGGCTCATAAGGAATGGGAAATTAATGATGTCATTTCAATATGTAGATAATGTGGGGTTCAGAAGCTCTGCTCCCCAGATCAGCTGCTGCATTCTGGGTCAGCTGCCAGAGTTCAGCCTTGAGATTACCAATGCATACTGTAAGTCACTGAAGTTCTTTCTCCTTCAACACACACCTGATTTATCAGACAAAACAGAAAAAAAACTCTTTGCCACCAATATTATGCAGCTGTCCATCATCATTATTGGCTCCAGGATAAATCTACCCACATCTGACTGCAGTCTAGTCCAGAACAGCCATGTCTCTCAAATCCTGATATCCCACATCAATGCACTAGAGTTGCAGACAATGTTTTCTAAACTGTTCTACTATGAAGAGCTGAATTGAGGTGATATTTTCCAGAAGAAGGATGGGGAAAAGGGATCTTTGTGAATTCTACTGGACGTTAGTATCATGATATTTTTCTGAATTAATTAATTAATTAATTAATTTATTTATTTATTTATTATTAAAATTTATCAAAAGTTGTCAAAGCTATGTGTTGTAGAATAGCCTTGGAGTCATTTTGTTAAAATAGATTTCCAGAAGATGGTAATTAAGAATTTTCACTCGTTCCCATGGCTTTTGTACTGTTAGATTCCACAGGGCTCTTTTATATCTACAATGTTCTTCAATGTTTATGAGAAACCACTAAATAAAGTCATTCAGAGATTCATAGTAAAATATTATCAGAAAGAACCTATGGTAGAAAATATTGAGATAATCCATTCCGTTTAATTGCTTGTGGAACTACAGCAGCATCAACCTCTTGTAACTTTAAGGATACCTTGGTGAAAGAAGATGGAGGCTAAGAGATCTAGGCAGCATGATTTCATATCAGGAATACTGTGTTTTCATCATAGTCTAGATGAAAGGAACCCAGTACTTTAAGAGTCTTTTCCTCTATATATAATATCAGGAAGAATAAAGGAAGTATTGAGGCAACTTTTCAATCAGGAATTTGCTCTATACGGAGAACTATTGTGCTGATGAGATTTGTCACTTGCATACTTCAAAAAAACCTAGTTCAAATATTTCAAACAGACAACCAGTTCTGTAATCTTTATTTAGCCTACCATAATATGATGCCAAGATCTATAAATTCCATTTGATGAGGTTAGGTGGGGATAAATTAAATGATATTCCTGGTATTTATTATGTTGATGCATGTTATGAGGTGAATTGATCTTTTTTATATGTGTTTTTGTGTTTAACCTGATTTATAGATATTGGGCATGCATTCTTTTATTAGTAATTTGAATCTATAAACCCAGCCAGCAAGCAAATGAATAAAAACATGTTTAAAAAAACTCCAGCTCTTCATGTTACAAAGATATATATTCATGAATGAGATTGAGATGATTAGAATAAAAATACATTTTCATGCTTTCAGAGCCATGGCTAACCAGGGATTTAGACATCCAAATGCCTTTATAATTATTACTCAGGGTTTTGTGAATCTGAGCTTTCACTAAAAGAAAGGTGAAACTCAGTTTGTTATTTCCTGGCACATGCTAAATATAATTGCTGCCTAAAATATTTTTGTCCTTCTGTCCAACTGTTTTTATTTATCTTCTTTATTTTCCAATTAACTTCAGCGGTGACCCGTTATCAGCTCTGTAACTGGTATTTTCTAAGCAAATAGCATACTAACAGAATAACATCTACAAAATTTCAGACAGACTGGACAAAGAACCACTATTTTAGAGGTGATTAAATAGCATGACTTTCATGCATAATTAAACTATGCATCAATTATTAAACTATTGAATTTGCCGCCATCAAATGTGCTGCTGGTCACCAGTTTAGATGGTCTTTAAAATGGAATGGAAAAATTCATGAAGGATCAAACTATCAATGATTGGATACTGCTTTCTGAATTACAGGAAACTGGAGCCATGCTGCTTATTCTAATAAATAAGAGTGGATATCTATCCTGGAGCTCTGCCCAGATAGCATATCTTTTTGTAATTATTCAATACAGCAAGCTTACATGAAATCCATGGAGTATGAACTTGCATTGATAGCACACAAGAAATCACATATGCAGATTGTAAAACCATTCAAAATCATTACATTTTTCATTTTAAACACTTCACTTGGGTTGATATGCAATCCTCCTTTTCTTAAAACAATTCATTTACCTTTGGTTCACTGTTATTATCCTGTGGTAAGATGGGCAACCAATAAATTTGATAAAAAAATAAAAGAATAAAATAAAATAAAAACAAATAATTCAGGTCACTTTTTAAAGCCAATCTAGACAAGAATTTGATCCCCTGTAATGATGACTTCTTGCTTAAAACTAGAATTAAGAACCCTTAAATTTCAAATCTGAGCCTTGTATCAGTTTCAGAATCTCTGGATAAATACGAACTGTGTGTATGTATATAATCCTCACACTCCAAGAAGGGCAAGGGCTAATGGAGATTTATTTAATTTTTCTCTTGTTCTTTGATACTCACACCAAATGACAAAACATGTTTAAGATTTTCCCTGGGTATTTTTAAAGTTATAGTACCCCTCTTAGCTATGACAAAATCTGAGAAACCCTATGACTGGTGATATACAGTATTTCTGGCCTAGGAAACTGCACTCACAGTATGTGATCAGGATTTATGGATACTATTTAACAGATTAACGGATTTGGAAGGGACCTTATCGGTCATCTAGTCCAACCCCCCGCTCTAGAAGGAGACCCTATACCATTTCTGACAAATGGCAGTCCAATCTTTTCTTGAAAGTCTCAAGTGATGAAGCTCCCACAACTTCTGAAGGCAAGCTGTTCCATTGGTTGATTGTTCTCACTGCCAGAAAGTCTCCCCATGTCCTTGCCTCTTGGAGAAAGGTGTTCTCTTCTACTCTGTGTGTATGAGAGGAGGGACAGGGAGATATGCAGTGATAAAGAACTATATAACCTCAGTGTGTTGCAAAAAGTCTGTCCATTTTTATATTTTCTATAACTAACATAAAATAAAGCACCTTCACATGAGCTGAAGCCTCAACTGACTTTTTCCTGGATTAGTGGTCATTCATTAGAAAAGATTTTTCTGCCCCAGTCTATATGAAATGAAACAAACAGTACAGTGTTTCTCTACCCCTTATAATTTATTCATTTATTTTACAATAATTATGAAAGGGGGGAAATCGGAAATATCATTATGATAAAAATACATATAATGTCAAAAAGAAAAGAAAAGAAAAGAAAAGAAAAGAAAAGAAAAGAAAAGAAAAGAAAAGAAAAGAAAAGAAGGTGAGAAACCAGAAGACTATGAATTCTAGTTCTATTTTAGGCAAGAAAAACAACTAGGTGACTTTGAGCCAGTTGCTCTCTTGCTCTCTCTCTCTCAGCCCAACTCACCTCACCTCACAGGGTGATTATTGTGGGAAAAATAGGAGGAGGAAGGAATATTAGGCATGTTTGCTGTCTTCAGTTATTTATAAAAACAATAAAGGGTTTTTAAAAAATCTAATCTAGCTTCTTTAGCAAGAGTGTCAATAGACTTTATATTATGCATTATACAACAGAAATAATATTTAGAATTTATTGGACTCCATTATGTTTACATTCAAAAGAATTGTCAAAAACAGGATTTTATTGGAGTTGTAATAAGTTTAAAGTCTTATTTAAAACACTTGTTTTCACAATGTCCTGAACTTATCTCATTTTGAGGGAAAGCAATGGACTATATAAATGTAACTTGTGACAAAAGCTAAACTTTCTCCAATATTCTAAGCTAATATTCTCTCAAACTATATAAATTAATACTTAGAATGTTTTAAGTATTTTTAAAAAATTATCAAAATATAAAATAAAAATGAAAATAGAGGGAAAATAGATTAGAGAAAATGGGAAAAGTATATGGTAAAGGGAGGGAGAAAGAAAAGCATTGATTTCTACCTCTTTTTAGCATACTAGAATAAAGTAATAACATTACAGACTCAGCTTTTTACTTTTGCATACTGAGTATCTATGAGCCATTTCTATAACAACGAACTTATTTAATCAGCAAGAGCCAATGTCATAACTAATTGTTAGAATTTGACAACCAGATAATGTAAATGGATTCTCTGTGTCCTTACTATGACCAAACGATTGATATTGGCCCTTTAGAAAGATAAATGTATGGCCCAATTTATTCAATGCAATGGATTCAAGATCAGATAGCATCTGCTATCTATGACTCAGCAATGAAATCCAGCAGGTTCTGACAGGTTCCGGAGAACCGGTAGCAGAAATTTTGAATAGTTTGGAGAACCTGTAGCGGAAATTTTGAGTAGTTCAGAGAATTGGCAAATGCCACCTCTGGCTGGCCTCAGAGTGGGGTGGGAATGAAGATTTTGCAATATCCTTCCCCCAGGAATGGGGAGGGAATGGGGATTTTGCCATATCCTTCCCATGGAGTGGGATGGGAATGGAGATTTTGCAGTATCCTTCCCCTGTCATGCCCACCAAGCCACACCACTCCCACCAAGCCACACCAAAAAGAACTGGTAGTAAAAAAAAAAAAAGGATTTCACCACTGCTATAAGTGGATTGCCTACAGATACAGATTTGGATGGACAAATATAAGACTCATGTATACATGTATACTCATGTTTTACAATAGGGTAAAAACACATGATGATTATATAAATATGCATGTATTTGAATAAAAATTACATACACAGATATGAGATAGAATTGTGTAGAATTTCTGCGATTTGCTGTTAAAGTGATATAGTATAAATTTTCCTTTTGTTGTATTTTTTCACTTTTTAAAAGTATTTCTTAACCTTCCCCAATGCTGGATGGGGAATTCTGGATGTTGAAATCCTAACTTCACCACAAATCATAAGATTCTCGAGTTTGAAAAACACTGGGATAGTATGTGAGAGAACATGGCATGACTAGGTTACCTGAAGAACAGTCTTATCCCAATTACTTTGACTCATCCCATAGGGTCAGGCAGGAAGAACATGTTACAGATCTGATTGGTTAAGAGATTTTAACTAGCGGGATATAAGAAGAGAACTTTCTCTGCCACTGCCTCCGCTTTATGGAATTTCTTACCTTAAGAAGTGTGGGAAGCCCTCACTCTTCAAGCCTTCTGGAGGAGTGTCAAGATGGGGTATGATTGGTGGCTTGAGGGCACTCCCTCTGTCTCTTTTAACTTTTTTAACATCTTCGTTTTAGCCTTGTTCATCATTCTATTTTTATCTTTGCTTTTTTAACTATGCTTTTTTATATTACTAAATGTTTTTATCGTAAATTGTCCACAGTCACTTAGATTGTGGGAAATTTCAATGGTATAAAAATTTGAAAAATAAATAAACATAAATTGGTTTACACCCCTCAATTCTTTTCACCTCCCTTAAAATACCGATAACTAAATAGACTGTATTGTTTTATACTGCAGCACTGTGTACTATGTCCCATATACAATTCTTAATTCTGGAATGAAAAGAAGCAAAGGGAAAATCACTAAATAGATTAGGGCAATTTCAAAGTCTTACCCAGCAGAAACAGAGCTATATTGATACCATGTTCTACTATTTTAATATGTACAGAGATAGAATAATTGCTTTAATTAAAAAAAAGCAACTTTTTAAATGAGAAAACATCCTTTTTCTTCTGAGAAAAAAAGGTTTCATGTTTAGCTGCATTTAGAGTTACAAGTGAGGCAGATAAGGATCTGCTGAAAGACAAATGTGGAAAATTGACCAATGTTGAGTTCTGCCTCTGGCGATTTATAGATTCTTCTATTATCATAATATTGATTAGCCCAATTATTTCCATGTTCGTATTCAGTTTGCCATATTGCACCAGTGTTATCTAAAGTGTTGCAAAATGGGTCCTGGGGCCAATTCCATGTGTATGTCTTATAAAACCATAAAGATTTAAGGTTTTGGCCACCATCTCACCATCTTCTGTGTGAATCCTCCCAGAGTTTTAAAATCTTCATTGTAGTCTTTTCTTTGAGTCTCAGAATCAAATGGCACTAAGTTAGCGTGAGGGTTAAAATATTTTGCTTACTTTGGCTGACATCACATTTGTAGCATTCTTTGTCTTACTTTGTTTTGTTTTAGATACGCTATTAATTTAGATTTTGCTTAACTTCTGAGGGGTTGATTAGGTATAATTTGTTTTTAACACTGCTTTTTATTGTCTTGATTTTTCTATGGGTGATGTTTTAATATCTTTCTTTTTCTTTTTTTGCAGTTCTTTGAGTGCATTTTCTGAAAGCTGAAATTATTTTATAAGTAAAAATTGTAAAATAAAATATGTTGACCTATAACCTCCTCATCTACTTCAGTAATTATGAGAAGAGATAATTAGAAACCAATGTTCTGATAAGATTCCGTGAATTGTACCTTTCTTATTTAAAAATTTATTATGCTTATTTGAAAGTTTTGTCCTACCTTTGGCTGGTTCTAAAAGCAAATTGAGACTATAAATCTTTGAAGATTTAGTATAAATTGCACGCACATGTTTACAGACATAAGAAATAGAAAGTATTTTCTTTTCAAAAAAATATAAGCAAAGAGATTTTATTTTGATTCCCCCATGTGTTAACACTTTCATATGTTATATAAGCTTGCCTGAATATATATGTCATATGTACATTAACTGACACTGAAAGGTACAACTTCTATTATTATAATAACTAGTGAAGAGACTGAGTTGTATGACAATGGTTGCTTTCAGCCCACAAGGCATTGTCTGGAGACTAGAAATGGTTCGTGCCAAAAATATGAAAGTCACATTTTCTGCCTGAGTTAATCCATGTTTTTTCTTTTTAGTTATCTAAAAGAAAAACCATATCACTGAATGGTTCCTGTGATCCAAGTTTTTGGAAAAGTTCTTAGACAAATGTTCAGCTAGAGACATTATTAATGAAATTTGGTAAGGAGGTTAAGTCTACACAATGGGTCTGGAGAAACAGTAAGAAAAACAGATGAAAACCTGATTTGGAACTGTTTTGAGGTAAGAAAAATATTGGTGTTCAGCATATCAGAAAGATAGGGAGGAAGCAGCATAAATTAGAGGTAAAATCACTTATATGCCATCAAGTCATTATTGACTCTTAGTAGCCACATAGATTTTCTTTGTGATGGAGGTAAAAAGTTAAATGCAAATTGTTGGAAGTTTAGCTGTTGTTATTGTTGCTGCTGTTCAGGCTCAATAGAATATAACCTTCAGAGTTGGGGGCAGAGTAAATAGAGGATAGAGATAAAAAGAAGAGATATATTATCAAAGTTAAACAGAGATGAGTCTGAATTAGGGAGCTCAGAAATGGTGGGTTGCGCCCAGTTCAGACCAGTTCACAAGAACCGGTAGTAAAATTGGCTAGAGGCTCCGCCCACTGAACCCGACATCATCAGGATGCGAGCGTGCATGTGCAACCCCGTTGCAACTGGTAGTAAGTACAACCCCCCGCCCTGGAGCCCAGAATGGGAAAACCTAAATTTTCCAAAGATTAAGAGGCGACAAAAAAATTTAGGTGAACTATGAGGAAAAAGCTGTGGGCATATAAGAAAGACACATACAGTGGGAAAGAAGTGTGAGATAGGAGTACAGATTCAAGAGAAAAGAAAAGAAAACAGTTTCAGATAGGCAGTTATGAGAAAGCAGAAGGATTTTCTCCCTGCAATATTCTACTCAGCAAGGATCCACCTCTCCACGGCAGAAAGGGAAACAGAAGAAAATAAACATTTTGGGCAACAGAAGATGGAAGAGGATAGAAAGACTGGAAGAATCTCCAGTGGGGGAAATGCCCAGGGGATCTCTTAGAAGCAGATTAAACTCTGAAGAATTTAAAAATTTCATGGAGATTGGAGAAACAAACTCAGTTAGATAGGGCAACAAAGAGATAGTCTAACCCTGAAGAATGCAGAGAACAGTAAAAAAAGTCCTAAGTCTCCAGCTGTTAGATTTAGTATTGTATGAGGGAAGCAAAAGCTTCCCTCATGCAATACTCGTATATGACTGCTGTAACCACTACCTCTCATGCAGTGGTTACAGCAACAGGCTAGAAACCAGGAGACCGTAAGATCTAGTCTGGCTTTAGAGAAACAACCAATCACATCTAAGAAACAGGCAGTGACAAACCACTTCTGAAAATCTTCCCAAGTAAACTGTAGGGACTCATCCAGGCAGTTATCAGGAGTCAACACTAAACTGAAGGCACCAATGAGGAGGAAGAGGAGCAGGAATAGCTTCAGTTCTGTAATAAACATTATGGGTATCTTAGTGAGAGAGGATATACCCGTAATGGCGAACCTATGCCATGGGTGCTACAGGTGGCACACAGAGCCATATTTGTGGGCACGCGAGAATTGTCCTACTTCAGTCCAGCATGCATGTGCGTGGTGGCCAACTGATTTTCAGGCCTTCCAGGCCCACTGCAAGTTGGGAAATGGGCTGTTTCCAGGCCTCTGGAGGGTCTCTGGGGCGGTGGAGGAGGCTGTTTTCATCTTCCCCAGGCTCCTAGAAAGGCTCTGGAGCCTGGGGAGGGCAAAAAAATGGACCTCCAGGGCCCACGGTGCCATCACATGCCAAAAGCTGGGGGAGAGCGGGAGGGGTCATGCGTGCATGGGGGGGGGGACGCACACATTAAATTATGGGTGTGGGCACGCGTGCAAGCAATCCTCCCCCCACTACCCCCGCTTTTGGCATGTGATGGCAAAAAGGTTAGCCATCACTGGGATAAACTGATAGATCTCAGCAAAGCTGGCTCTGGGCACCAAAGAGCATCATCCTATCGAGTTTAATAGTTTTTATAGTTTTTCTTGTGCCAGCATGGTAGCGTTTTGCCATTTGTATATCTGTATCCTTATCTCTTTTTATTAATAATAAGGGATTATGATTCACAAGTAAGGTTTTCATTTTTGCTAGATTTCATAGAATGGGATTAGAGGAGGGACCTGACCCATTATGTCCTTGCTACATAAAGATTTGGCATCGGGGTTTGCTTAAAGTAAACTGCAAAGATGCTAGTAAGAAGCCACTTAGAAAACTCAGGGGAAAACCAGCTTTTTGAACTCTGAATGCTCTCTGCTATAACAGACTAAGTACATTAAGGAACTTTTTATGAATCATTCCATGTAACACTGCCTCTATAATTGTAATGCTACATGGAATAGAGCTAGAAACTAATTTCAATTCAAGAAAAGTCAACAATTGATAGAAAAAGGAATGGATTTGAGTGACTGACAATTCTACTTTCTAATCATAGTTCATTAGGGACTGTATAATCATAGTGTTTTACTGAGGAAGAGTTACTTTCTTTGCCTGAAAAAAAAAGACAGTTACATTTTAATGTGTTTTAGAAAGAACATAATATAAAGAGGCCTAACTCTAAAACCTTAAATGTATAATTCTCTAATTTTTCACATTATTTGCCAGAGAGTGCTTCTACAAAGGGGGAAGAGGGATAAAAAGCTGGACAAAAAAAATCCCTTACAAAAAGTCTCTGAATTTGTCAACCAGAAACTGATATGCTTATTCCCCATAAAAGGAATAGTGTACATCTCATTCTGCCCAAAATCTTCATTTCCTCAGGAGAATCTACTATAACTGCAAATTTCATCAAAGGATACATGCCGGGGGGGGGGGGGGGGCACGACGACAAAAGAAAATATGAAATGGTGATTGCAACAACATGGTTACAGCCCTATCCCTTTTTACAAGTATTGCATGTGTGATACATGTTGAAAAAAAAGATGATCATTATTCTCTCTGATCATGTATTTTCAGCCACTCCCCTGCAGAGGCCATTGTTTCAGCCAATTTTATTCAAAACAGAAGCAATTATATATGTGGCCTTGCCTTGCTAGTCAATGGAAAACAGAAAACTTCATTTTCTCACATCTTGCCTTAGCTCTGGTCAGTGATTTATAACCTAACCTGGTTATGAATGAGAATAAGTGGAACCTCTAATATACTGTCATCAGTAAATCAGACCTTTAAAAACTGATTTTTAGATCAATGGATCTGTCTAAATAATACACATTTCATCTAAAAAAAAATCTGTGATGATAGAAACAAAATATGCCACGTTTTGGCCACTTAAAACCAAAAATCATATTTAACCAGATTTATTGAGAAAGAAAATAAATTAGCTACAGAAATCTTGGCAACTGAATAGATTTACTTTAGCATCTGATTTATCTTTAACTTCATTAAGGCAGAGATTAATTCATCCTCTTGCTAACCTCCAACTGATGCACTAGGTTAGTCATTTTCCTGATAAAGAATATGCAATAATTCTGCATTTGTAATAATTTACACCCAGCATATCCTTCTTGCTGAAGTTTTGAGAAGCCGCTTGTAAACCTATTCACAACAATCCATTATTCAAGCTGTAGATTTTTTTTTTACTCTTCACTGGAAATGAACAGAGTTGGACATAAAGCTATTCACTGTTGGAAATTGTTTCCAAATCCACACACCCTTGCAGCCCATGAGTTTCTCCAAGAAAGTCAAGCACAAATAGAGCATAATTAAACAGAGGCAGAGAAGCATAAAGTGAGAGAAATCACATCATGCTAATATTTCTTGTTCTGCAGATGGTGTGAGATGCCAGAAATGATCAGCACAGACTTAATTACAAGAATAGTCTGATAGATTCTAGGAAGAGAGGAGGGTGGCTATGAGTTTGACAATGCAGACAGATTATTGTATGAGAAACAGTAATATTGGCTATTAAGGTAACCAAGCGAAAGATATAAAAGAAGCCATTGATGAGGAAAGGAATGCAGCCTGAAGTTCTTAATGGAGAGGAACACTGTATGTAGATTACAGTGACAAGATACCCATGTCTTTTATTTTTATGTAACCTGCATTGTTCAATAGGTACTTAATCAATTTAAAATTATATCATTATTATTAAACATTTTTAATAATTATTCTATAAAAATACAGTTTGTAGGAGAATGATGATGGAGTGTAATCTTTTATTTTAAGAGTTCTATCTCATGTTTATTATTTCATATTTCCTTCTGTTAACATGTACATGTATATATTACTACATGAAGTTATAGAGTGCATTCTTCTTAGTACTCATAATGTTCTCATCTCCCCTTCATGGATTACTGCCTTGTCGTGGCAAAGGGGCTTGCGTAGCTCAATGAAGCTATGAGCTATGCCATGCAGGGACACCCAAGACGGATAGGTCATAGCAGAGAGTTCTGACAAAACGTGATCCACTGGAGAAGGAAATGGCAACCCACTCCAGTATCTTTGCCAAGAAAACCCCATGGACAGTACCAAAAGAAAAAAAAGATATGACACCAAACAATGAGCCCCTCAGGTCGGAAGGTGTCCAATATGCTACTGGGGAAGAGCAGAGGGCTAGTACTAGTAGTGCCAGAAAGAGTGAAGAGACTGGGCCAAATCCGAAAGGACACTCAGCTGTGGATGCATCTGGTGGTGAAAGGAAAGTCCAATACTGTAAAGATTTTTTTCTCCATAGGAACCTGGAATGTAAGATCCATGAATCAACACAAGCTGGACATGGTCAAACAAGAGATGACAAGACTGAACATCAACATTTTAGGAATCAGTGAACTAAAAATGGACAGGAATGGGTGAATTTAATTCAGATGACCATCAGGTATAGTATTGAGGGCAAGAATCCCTCAGAAGAAATGGAGTAGGCTTCATAATCAATAAAAGAATAGGAAAAGTAATACTGGGATACAATCCCCAAAATGATAGAATGATCTCAGTTGGAATCCAAGGCAAACCATTCAATATCACAGTAATCCAAGTCTATGCCCCAACCACTGGTGCTGAAAAGGATGAAATTGACTGGTTCTATGAAGCCCTACATCAACAGTCAACAAAGAAATAATATTGACTATATGCTCTACAGTCAAAGATGGAGAAGCTCTATACAGTCAGTAAAAACAAGACCAGGAGTTGACTGTGGCTCAGATGATGAGCTTCTCATTGCAAAATTTAGACTTAAATTGAAGATAATAGGGAAAGGAACTAGGCCACTCAGGTATGAATTAAATCATATCCCTGATGAATATACAGTAGAGGTGACAAATAGATTTAAGGAATTAGATCTGATAGACAGAGTGCCTGAAGAACTATGGATAGAGATTTGCAACATTGTACAAGAGTAGCAACTAAAACCATCCCAAAGAAAAAGAAAGGCAAGAAAGCAAAATGGTTGTCTGAGGAAGCTTTGCAAATAGCTGAGGAAAGAAGGGAAGCAAAAGGCAAGGAAGAAAGAGAAAGATACACCCAGTTGAATGCAGAATTCCAGAGAATAGCTAGAAAAGATAAGAATGCATTCTTAAATGAACAGTGCAAAGAAATAGAAGAAAACAATAGAATAGGGAGGACCAGAGATCTCTTCAAGAAAATTGGAGATATGAAGGGAATGTTTCATGCAAAGATGGGCATGATAAAGGACCAAAATGGCAAGGACCTAACAGAGACCGAAGAGATTAAAAAGAGGTGGCAAAATTACACAGAAAAACTATAAAAGAACGAGGTTAACATCCCTGATAACCACGATGGGATGGTCACTGACCTCGGGCGAGACATCCTAGAATGTGAAGTCAAATGGGCCTTAGGAAATCTGAGCAACAACAAAGCTAGTGAAGGAGACAATATTCCAGCTGAGCTATTCAAATCCTTAAAAGATGGTGCAGTAAAAGTGCTACGCTCAATTTGCCAGCAAATTTGAAAAACTCAACAGTGGACACAGGATTGGAAAAGGTCAGTTTATATTCCAATTCCAAAGAAAGGCAATGCCAAGGAATGTTCAAACTATCACACCATTGCACTCATTTCACATGCTAGTAAAGTTATGCTTAAAATCCTACAAGCTAGGCTCCAGCAGTATGTGGATCAAGAACTACCAGAAGTACAGGCAGGATTTTGAAGAGGCAGAGAAACTAGAACTCAAATTGCCAATGTATGCTGGACCATGGAGAAAGCTAGGCTGTTTCAGAAAAACATCTACTTCTGCTTCATTGACTATGCTAAAGCCTTTGATTGTGTGGATCACAACAAATTGTGGCAAGTTCTTAAAGAGATGGGAGTATTTGTCTCTTGAGAAACTTATATGCGGGTCAAGAAGCAACAGTGAGAACTGGACATGGAACCACTCATTGGTTCAAAATTGGGAAAGGAGTCTGGCAAAGCTGTATACTGTCACCCTGCCTATTTAACTTATATGCAGAGTGCTTCATGAGAAAGGCAGGGCTAGATGAATCAAAAGTTGGAAGTAAGATTGCCGGGAGAAATATCAACAACCTCAGATATGCAGATGATACCACTTTAATGGCAGAAAGCAAAGAAGAACTAAAGAGCCTCTTGATGCGACTAAAGAAGGAGAGTGCAAAAGTTGCCTTGAAACTCAACATTAAGAAAACTAAGATCATGGCATCCGGCCCTCTCAATTCCTGGCAAATAGATGGGAAGAAATGGAGGTACTGACAGATTTTATTTTCCTAGGGTCCAAGATCACCACAGATGGGGACTGCAACCAAGAAATTAAAAGACGCTTGATCCTGGGGAGTAAAGCTATGGCAAATCTAGACAGCATACTAAAAAGCAGAGACATCACCCTGCCAACAAAAGTGCATATAGTCAAGGCTATGGTTTTCCCAGTTGCAATGTATGGCTGTGAAAGTTGGACCATAAGAAAGGCTGAGCGCCCAAGAATTGAGGCCTTTGAAATATGGTGCTGGAGAAGACTCCTGTAAGTCCCTTGGACTGCAAGGTGATCAAACCGATCAGTCCTAGAGATCAACCCTGATTGCTCTTTAGACAGCCAGATCTTGTAGATGAAACTCAAATATTTTGGCCACCTAATGAGAAGGAAGGACTCACTGGAGAAAAGCCTAATGTTGGGAAAGATTGAGGGCAACAGAAGAATGGGATGACAGAGAATGAGGGGGCTGGATAGAGTAACTGAAGCAGTAGGTGTGAGTTTAAATGGACACCAGAGAATGGTAGAGGAAAGGGAGGCCTGGAGGAACGTTGTCCACGGGGTCACGATGAGTCGGACACAACTTCGCAACTAACAGCAATGTTATCATCTAATCATTTTTTTTTTAAAAAAACATCGAACAGAAATGGAATCAAAACTCAAATAGCAAAAAACTAGGAATGAACATAAAATATGTATTGTTTCCATCTTGGGAAAAAAGTGCATGCTAAAAAGGTAAAAGCCCAACCACTTCAGATTGACCATAATTAATTAAACAAAATTTGAAATTATTTGTGACAGCTTTCTAAGCATTTTAGAATCCAGAGGTCTACTACATGATAACACAGAGAAACATAAAATTCTAGATTTTTGTGATCATCCAGAGTTTTGCACCTCCAGTGTAATAGCACTACTCTTCCTTGACCACTATATAATGTGCTCTGGTGTTCTGTTAAAAGAAAAGAATGTAAAATTATAAGTGAATAGGATCTGCAACTTTAATCAGTTATAGACCAAAGCCACAATCCTTTCAAATTAGCAGAACATCCTGGCAGAAAATAGTTTGAATCAATCCATTTAAGAGGTAACTTTAATTTAAACAAAACAAAACAAAAATTCTTCCAAATTGTTGTCTATTTCTAAATGCAATCCTATAGAAACTCAGGATACGCCTTCTTAATAGTTAAAGATCCACCTGCACTGCAGGTTATTTTTCTTTTTGACAGCCAAAAACAAACAAAACAGAAAAAAATAATGGCTTGGAGAAATGTTGGGAGAAAGAGAGTTGGAAATTCCTCCCTGCCTGGCTGCCAGCACTTCAGAACCTTGCTTTAACAGAATAAAAGAGTCATGCACATATCATTGTTCAACAACACCACTCTTCTTTTTTACACATGAAGTTCTAAAGAGACAGAAAAACTGCAAGAAAGAAGTCTCAAAGCAACAAATTTAAACATGCCTTTGCAGCAAAATTCAGCAGGGACTTCATCTACAGGAGCCAAGCACATTCGCAGATTGTACATGCCCCTAGGTTTAGCAGACAAGAGTACAGACTCTTTTTGCATTTTTAAATGCACTTTGAAGATACCAGAAACAAAAAAGAGAAAAAGCAAGTACAGAGTGCAAAGATGATTGAACACAGAAATTTCAGCAAGCCAACCCAAGTACCATTTGCTTGTCACATGTATGCAACATCAGAAACTACATTGTGTGTAGCAACTCCAGATGCAGCAGAAAAGCTATCAAATCTGGGAAATGCTTTGAAAGGTTATGAAACACTTTAAAGCTATTTTATTTGATTCACTGCTTTGAAGCAACTTCCCAATTCAATTTGCAGATTTGTTTCATTGGGGGGCCCAGCTCTATAAATCAGAGGCCAGATTATTACTTCTGACAAAGGGCTTTGGGCAGTGGTGGGATTCAAGTAATTTGACAACCGGATCTCTGCCCTAATGATTTCTTTCAAAAACCAGTTTGCCAAACTGCAGAGCCTGGTTTAGCTCTGCAGACTAAGCACTGTAATTAACATCCAGCTGTCTGCAATTACACCAGTTCAAATCTCCCCAGGCTCAAGGTTGACTCAGCCTTTAATCCTTTCTAAGGTAGGTAAATTGAGGACCCCAGTTTGTGGGAGCAATAAGCTGACTTTGTATAAAATATACAATAGTATGAAGGCTATTGCTTAATGCATTGTAAGCCACCCTGAGTCTTCAGAGAAGGGAGGCATATAAATCTAATTAAAAAAAAAAACTGCTCAAAAAGTTAACAACCAGTTCTCCCGAAGTGGTGCAAACTGGCTGGATCCCACCACTGGCTTTGAGGAAACTAGCTTGGTTCAGTTTTGAAGCATCCTGGGAAAATGTTTTCTGATGGATTTAGTGATAATTTAATTTCAAGTAAATAATCCTAGGAAAGTCTTCCTCTGTTGCCTATTGAGAAGAATATCTTCCCCTTCTTTCAATTTTGGGATTTTGGGGAGATGGTTGTATAGTATGTCTTATAAAGAAAAACCATGTTGGACCCTACAGTCCTTTCCAGATTCTCTGACTGTTCTTGTAATACATGAAGTGGGCTGTACTTGATATAATTATCAGAGACTTAACGGATGTTTGAATACCGACATTGAAACCTACCACTATAGGTATCATGTTTCCCTGAAAATAAGACCCTGTCTTATATTTTTTGAACACTGAAAAAAGCGCTTGGCCTTATTGCCATGCACTCAAAAGTCTGATTGGGCTTATTATCAGGGGATGCCTTATTTTGGGGTGAAACAAGGTATTATTTGAAAATATTTGAAAATAAGACCAAAAGCAATGTCTCTAAAATGTTAACCAAGATGAGAAGTTTTTATGGATAAGATACAATAAAAACCATCAATAAAATATAGGAAAAAAATACAGATTAACATCCAAGAGGAAAAAAAACAAAAACCATTCAAGGCAAAAGAAATAGGATCATTCACACCAAGGCTTGGGAAAAGAGCAAAATTTCCAAGGCTCTGAGATTCTAGGAAAAAATATTCAGATCTCTATCTTTACCTACAAAGATCAGAAGTATGCAAACTATGGTATTTTCTGTGACAGTCTACAGAAGAGAAAGTTGGATTTTAAAGAAACAAGATTGGAGCAGTATGGACACTTAGAAGGACCTCTATTTTTTTCTTTCTCTTTCCACCTTATATTTCTTCCTGATTGTTAGTTTAATGTAAGTTTTTATTTATTGTTGTTGTTAGTTGCGAAGTTGTGTCTGACTCATCGTGACCGCATGGACAATGTTCCTCCAAATCTTCCTATCCTCTACAATCCTCTGGAGTCCATTTAAGCTCATGCCTACTGCTTCAGTGACTCCATCCAGCCACCTTATTCTCTGTCCCCTTCTTCTTTTGCCCTCAATCTTTCCCAACATTAGGCTTTTCTCCAGTGAGTCCTTCCTTCTCATTAGGTGGCCAAAGTATTTGAGTTTCATCTTCAGGATCTGGCCTTTCAAAGGATTGATCTCCTCTAGGACTGACCGGTTTGGTCATCTTGCAGTCCAAGCAATTCACAGGAGTCTTCTCCAGCACCATAGTTCAAAGACCTCAATTCTTTGGCACTCAGCCTTTCTTATAGTCCAACTTTCACAGCCATACATTGCAACTGGGAAAACCATAGCCTTGACTATACGCACTTTTGTTGGCAGGGTGATGTCTCTGCTTTTTAGTATGCTGTCTAGATTTGCTATAGCTTTCCTCCCCAGGAGCAAGCATCTTTTAATTTCTTGGCTGCAGTCTCCATCAGCGGTGATCTTGGAGCCCAGGAAAATAAAATCTGTCAGTACCTCCATTTCTTCCCCATCTATTTGCCAGGATTTTATGTATACATTTTGTAAAAAATATTAATAAAATTATTAGACTCAGACAGCCTCCTGAGAATACTGTGGGCAGTCAAGAAAGAAAACCACAGGATCATCGAACAAATCAACAAAGAATTCTTATTCAAATCACAAATAACCAGGCTCAAATTATCTAATTTGGACACTACAGACCTAGCTCTCTGAAGAAGGGAGTTCTCTCTGGAGAGCTCTCTCTCTCTCTCTCTCTCTCTCTGGAGAACAGAAAAGTAGAAGGAAAAAGAAGAGGACAGCCGATTGCAAGGTGAGTAGATTCAGTTAGAGTGATAAAGAATAAACTTTAGGAAGATCTGAAAGACCAGGTGAGGGACTGATTGTCATAGAGAAAATATTTCTATGTATTTTTTAGGAGTCAACAGTGACTTGATAGCACAAAATCAATCAATGTACAGTAGATGAACTGTACAAGTAGACAAATTGTGTTCAAGAAAGCTGGTGCTACCATAGGGAAGTCATTCAGCCCTCTCGATAACCATACCTTCCTAAGATTCATCTGGCTCTCACTTTGACTATATGTAAAAGAAGTTTGAAAACCTGGCTGTTCCAAATGACATCAATACTTTATTTTTACCTTGAAATGAAACATATACAATTTCTTTCAGAAAATAAGCCTTGGAATAAATATTCATCACCATTTATTCTATCAATATAATTCAATAAAGAATACTACAGTAAAATCTATCAATTTTTTACTTCCTGAATCAATAAGTAGAGAAAAATGATTACATTAAACAATTTGTATGATACTTAATTATTTTTAAGGTTGTCATTCCTCTTAAAGGTTATAAATGTAGTCAAAGAAGTTTGAGAGTTTGAGTTGCTTTCATCCACACAATCACTACTACATTACTAGGAAGGATATTTATATTTTATTAAGAATATTAATTTTTACTAATTAAGAAGTAACGTATGCTTTAATATTAATTTTTGTTACAATAAATGTCATGAATCCCTTTAATGTTAATATTTACTAACAATACTTAAGATTTTATGAAAAATTATAAAAATTGTCTATTTTCCAGTTTTCCATCCAAATCTGAATGCTATTATAAATTCTGTCATTCTCATTTTCATAATATTGATGATAAAATTTGCTAATGTTATAGGATTCTTGAAGATGTATTCTTAGGACTTGCTATATTATAGAGTCTGTCTAGAATTCTTTGACCTGTCAAGTGAAAAATATAAAAATTATTTATTATGTGATTTACTACTCACTATAATATTTATTACTTAATATGGCACTATTTGATCCATATGCAATCAAAATTGTTATCTTAAATAATAAATATTGCAGTGAATATCTCATGTTTCCTCCTATCATTAATTATCAATATATTTA
The DNA here is from genome assembly GCA_030761175.1 of Masticophis lateralis. Lineage (NCBI taxonomy): Eukaryota > Metazoa > Chordata > Lepidosauria > Squamata > Colubridae > Masticophis > Masticophis lateralis. Next base: position 37,429,627 of record JAUDYJ010000001.1, read on the forward strand.
TAGATTTATTTTCATCTATTGTTAAGTAATGGGATTCAGAAATTCTCATTGATTATTTCTGCTAATGATTCAGAGATCAATCACTAAAATTAGATCTACATGTTACTTTCCCATGTATCATGGGATAAATCATTCTTTCTGCATTATAGGAGGGAAAGAAAGGCATAATATAACATTAGAGAAAATTTGATGTCATCCTGGTATAAGACGTTCTGGAGACGAAGCATCCACTTTTTAAATCCATAAATCTCTGTTTACCAATTCAATAAGGGTCACATGGCGTTTGTCTGTTTTTTCCACACATGTTGATTCAAAATCATCTATATCCTTGGCTGAAGCAAATTTATTTTACCTTGCTTGGTCTCAAAAACCAGTGATTAGGTGAACTCTAAAACAAATGAAGTATGAAAAAAAGTGTTGTTTCTATCTGGGAATGCTACTGTGTGGTCTGCAGCTGGATGCATGCTAAATTCACATCTGATACATGGACCTGAGGTGCACTTATGATCAGATCAAATAGGGAGTGAAGGACAGCATCCAGTTAAGAATGCTAAGAGTTAACTGCTATGCAATAACTCACACTGAGCATTGCAATCTAATAAGTCAAGCTAAGGTGATATTCAAAGGAATTCATGAAGAAAACTGCTGGCAAAGGATAAAAAGACAAGCTATACAGCTGTCTTTTGGAATATTCCATTGTCTGAACTTTCCACCCATGCTATTTATCTGTCCTACCCAAACCAGGTAGCATTTAACAGATTAACAGACCTGGAGGTCTTCTAGTCCAACCTTCTATCCAAGCAAGAGACCATTTCTGACAAATGGCAGTCCAGCCTCTTCTTGAAAGCTTCCAGTGATGAAGTTCCCACAACTTCTGAAGGCATTGGTTGATTGTTCTCACTGTCATAAAATTTCTTATTTCCAGGTTGAATCTCTCCTTGATCAGTTTCCATCCATTATTCCTATCTGGCCTTTAGGTGCTTTGGAAAATAGCTTGACACCCTCCTCTCTGTGGCAGCCCCTCAAATATTGGAACACTGGTATGATGTCTCCCCTGGTCCTTCTCTTCACTAGACTAGCCATGGTGAGTACTTGCAACCATTCATTCATTGCATGTTTTAGTCTTCAGTCCCCTATTCATCTTGGTTGGTCTTCTCTGCACTTTTTCTAGAGTCTCAACATCTTTTTCATAGTGTGTGACCAAAACTGGAGGCACTATCCTTACTAAGGCTTTATAGAGTGCATTAGTACCTCACTTGATCTTGATTGTATCCCTCTGTTAATGCAATTTAGGATTACATTGGCTTTTTTTTGCTGTTGCCACACACTGTTGGCTCATATTTAATTGGTTGTCCACTGAGACTCCAAGATCCCTCATACAGTTACTGCTGTTAAGCCTGGTTTCATTCAGTCAACTTCATGTACAGTGGGATATGAACTGAAATTAGTGAATGAATGTATATTTGAATTCTTTCTTTTCAGAAATGATAAAAATCAAGAAAATTTTATTGTTGCTAAATCTCAGTGATTTGTGTTGCTCACTGCATAAAATTAGATTAACTTATGGAGGCTGAAGCTAACCCTCTACATAGGAAAGGTGTCAAAACATTATACCATGTTTCCATGAAAATAAAACCCAACCAGAAAATAAGCCCTAGTATGATTTTTCCAGATGCCCGTAATATAAGCTTTACCTTTAAAATAATCCCCAGTTAAGATCATCAGCCAAAGGAATGCATTTTTGTACTGTACTTCCCTGAAAATAAGATCTAACTGGAAAATAAGTCCTAATGCATCTTTTGGAGGAAAAATTAATATAAGACCCAATCTTATTTTCGGGGAAACATGGGTACCTATTGAATGAATAATGAGAATGAAAAACAAAAAACAAAAGCAAGGACCTCTCATTGGATCTAAATTGTTGTGTAATGAAGTTCATTCCATACCACCAAACCATTAAACTGTCATGTTAAAAAATGACTCTGCATAAGCCAATGTGATGTAGTATTTATATTTATTGTTGGTCTTGAATTGTAGAAAATCAGAGTCGTGTCCATTCTTAGCTATGGCACATCACTGAATGACTTTGGGCCAATCACTTTTTCCCAATTTATTTCATGGATTGTTGCAGGGATAAATGGAGATCTCCATATAAGTGACTTCAGACTCCTGGAGATAGGCATGATATAAATCAAAGGATTAAAAAAATAATTTACTAAATATACATCTATAGATCATGTTTTCAAGGTACATATTTAATATATATTTTCCATTTCTGTTTGATAATATTTTGAAATAAGTATTGCATTGTGGTATTTAGGAAACTGAAGAATATTTATGATCATATGTTAACAATAGATTACAGATATTTGATTTAGAATTTAAAACTTCATATTCCTCTAGCATCTCTATCTCTTCTCTTAAGACTTCTGGTTATGTTGAAATGACAACTACCAAACATTCCAACCAGCATGATATTTGGCATGATATTTTGGGAAATCATATATTCAGTTTTATTCTAGCCGTAGAAGTTGTGAAAATTGAGTAGGTGGTATATGGTAAAGCAAAACTACATACTGATTAGGGCAAATATATATATTTGCACTCAATGTATGCTAGCATCCCTCCCCTCCCCCCTCCCCCCCCCCCCCAGTAATTCATTTGATTTAATAAAAGAAAAATATTCTTGAAATTCTTTCAGGAGAAGAATTTCAGATAAATTTTCTTAATGTAGCAATTACAGCTTTGTATTTATTTAAATAAGTGGTGACTTATTTTATTATGTTAATGTGCTGCCTTCCTTTATACCAACATGTCTCCAGTTATCCATAGCCTCATGGCTTCCACATCTGAATTTAATTTGAAAGAATGGCCTGATAAGAATTGCTTTCATTGGAGTTTCTCAACAGTAGCACTACTACCTTTGCTATGCAGATGTGTCTTTCCTCTAAACAAATTTGAAAAAAATCATCCACGTAAATTTAGAGACGGGAGGAGTAAATTTCAAAAGGTTATTTGTGCCAGGTTTAATTGAAAATGTTCTTGTTAGCATATAGTACATGACTTTCAACAGCTCCACTGGCAGGAGCTTCATTAAGTTCAGCATACATCTGTTCTTCAGATTTAAGAGTAAGCCACAGGCTAATGTTTAACTTACATTTTTTTTCTCCTTTCTTTTTTTCTTCCATGCCTGCTATCTTCCCCATCTCCAAGTCTGATTGCTTCTATTTCAAATCCTTCAAAGTAAATTAGACAATTGTTTTGATGGCTACTGCTGCAAAGGGGTGTTCTTGAATTTTACCTTCAATGTACTAATTAAATTGTATATAATAGTGACAGCACATTGACACTGCAGAAGTAAATGATCCAATCTGTTGGCAGTTGAGAAACATTTGGAGTTAAGTTAATTTCATTTATCTTGACCAATGTGAACATTATGAAGTGGGATATTTCAGGCAGAAAAATATCCTGAAGCATATTTGGCTGGCTGAATTGCTATTTCTAATTTAATAGAATGACATAACCTATTATTATTATTTGAAGATCAATTATCAAAGTAGATGTTATCGGGTTGGATGGATATATAGTCTTCCTGTGACCAGCATTACTGTGCCTTGAGTTTGACACCCCTGCTCTAGAGTCTTAGATTTTATTTTATTTTTTTAAATAATTGGTATCATGGTGACCAGAACCGTATGCGATATTCCAAGTATGGTCTCACTAGTGCAGCAGAAATATAGCCTTTCTGAAAGTCCATATATACTATGTCCACAGCATTTTCCTGATCCACTGATTTAATCATTTTAACAATGAAGATAATAGAGGTTTTTGGTATGATCTGGAATCATGGTGATGCAGTTCTACATTTAGGTTCTACACTTAAGCAAGAAAAACAAAATGCACAGGTAGGGTATATGTGGTACCATGCTCAATAGTAGTAGGGATCTTGGAGTCCTAGTGGACAATCATTTAAATATGAGCCAGCAGTGTGCTGCAACTGCCAAAAAAGCCAACGCAGTTCTAGGCTGCATAAACAGAGGGATAAAATCAAGGTCACATGATGTTTTAATACCACTTTATAATGCCTTGGTAAAGCCACACTTGGAATACTGCATTTAGTTTTGGTTGCCACGATGTACAAAAAAAGATATTGAGATTCTAGAAAAAAAAGTGCAGAGTGCACCTCTTACCAATTCCTTGCCTATTTTGACTTGCATTCTTACTCTATATCCCTCTGTGCTGCTTTTGATAGGTTGGGCTATTTCTTCCTTAGGCATCAAGACAGATGCAAAGAAGGGATTAAGCAGTTTTACTATTTCTTCTTGCTTCTGTCACCTTCTTGCATCTTCTCCCATTAGTGGATCTATCATTACCTTGGGTTTCTTCTTGTTCCTACACATTGAAAGAAATCTTTTTTGTTGTGCTTTTTAGCATTAGTTGCTAGTCTTACCTCATTCTGGGCCTTAGCTTTCCTGGCTTCCTCTTTACAGAATTGGGTTATTTTCTGGTGTTTTGTTTTAGTTATGTGTCCCTCTATTTTTATATATATATACCTATTCTTTTTCTCACTCAAATTGTCCAAAAATTCTTTATTTAATCATGGTGGTTTCATCTAGAGTCTCTGATTTTTCTTTGTGTGTGTGTGCTATTTTTTAAATTTTTGGACCTTTATTGTCTATTTTTTAAAAATTTCCCAAGCATCTTGAACTATTTTTCTTTCTTTCTAGGATTTTCATCCATGTAATCTTTCCTAACCTCTCTCTCTCTCTTATTTTATTGAAATTAGTTTTCTTAAATCTAAAACACCAGTCTGATTTTGTTCTGTTGTTTGTACCTGTATTATGTTGAATTCCAGTATGTCATGGTGGCTCTGACACCAAATTCCTATTACTTCTACTCTCTCAACCATTTCATCCTATTAGTAGGAGTTAAGTTCAATATAGCTGTCCATCTAGTTCTGTGCTCTACCTTTGTGTGACAGAATTGTCAGCTAGGGACATAAGGAACTGGTTTGACCTCCAATCATTGCAGAGTTCATTTCCCAGTTGATGTCAGGAGAGCTAAATTCCATATTACTACAGTGTTATGTTTCCTGCCTCAGTTAACTAACTACCAAAAATTTCATTTATTTCTTCTCTTTGGTTGTGTTCTTTTTTTTTAAAAAAAAAAAACAAGTTTTATTGTTTTTCTCTCCCACCTTCAACCACATCTTTCTTTCCTTCCTTCCTTCCTTCCTTCCTTCCTTCCTTCCTTCCTTCCTTCCTTCCTTCCTTCCTTCCTTCTTTCTTTCTTTCTTTCTTTCTTTCTTTCTTTCTTTCAACAGAATGTTGGTTGTTTCTTATCTTATACAATTAGTCAAATTCAAATACATTTTACTCAGTTACAATTTTTGTCAATATCATCTTCCCTCCTTTCTTTTCTTTTTGAATATACCTCTGTATTTCTATACTTGCATATATAAACACCTTTTTCATTTATCCCTAAATTCTAACTTTACTATTTGTACATATTTGTCCTCCTTTATTCTTAAACAATTTTTCTTAATATATTTATATTTGTTTGTTCAGAGCTGCCTTTCTTCCACTTCATCTTTTTTTTATTGTACAGCAATCTTTCTCCTCAAACCTCACCTCTCCCTCTCCTCCTTCCAACTTTCTTTCCCCACCTTCTTTTCTCTACTTCCTCTTCCCTTCTCCTTCTCCTCCTCTCTTCCCCTGTCTTACCTTCTCTCCTACTCTGCTTTCCCTTTCCTTCCTTCCTTCCTCCCTACTCTTCCGTACCTCTATCTCCTTCCTCCTCCCTTCCAATTTCTTCATCTCTGTCTATTGCTGTATTCATTTTCAATTTAATGTTTTCCATTGTGGAGTTCAGTCAACCCCGATCTTTTATCTTTTTAATTATTAACAATATATTTCACCTTGTTCTCTTTTTTCCTTCAAATCTTTACTCAAACAATTTTCTAATCTCTTATCTTTTTACTTTTACCAATATATTTTTTTCTGCTTTACTTCTTGCAAGTATAACATTAAAATCATTGTTATCATTTCAATTTCATTCAGTTTTATATTCAATTTCAATCATTAAATATATTTCTCAAAACATCTTAACAATAAATTTCTACTTATTCAAATATATATGTATAAAGAGCATCTTAATCCTTTTTCATTTTACCCAATCTGATTAGTTCTTAAAATATCTTAATTTGTCTTCTTTTTAATTATGTTTCAAATATATAGTTTGAAATATTCCAAATATTACATTTCCTCCAACTGGTTTATTCATATTGTTAAAACTTATCATTCTATAAACCTCCAATATTATTGAGCATGTGACATTTATTACAGTTTTCCCTTTGTTTCTACTTTTCTTTTTTTGTATTTTTTCATTATTAATATTTTGTTATCTTAAAATCGTGAAATCTTTGCTCTTTATTTCCCATTATTTTCCACCCCTTTTCTCTCTTATATTTCCACTGTAAATCCCAGTGTAATCATTTATGTTTTTAATATTTTTTCTTCTCCTCCATCCTCTTTTCCTTCTTTGCCTTTTGCTATCCCTTCTTCTTCCTTTCTTTTGTATTTTAAAATTCTGCACTCTCCTGTTTTGCCTTATATTTCCCATTGTTTCTCCTTTCTCTTTCCTTTTTTGTATTTTTTCATTGTTAATCCCAGTATGCTTATTTTGTATTTTAAAATCATAAAATCTTTTATTTTGTCCTTTATTTCTTATTTTCCATCTCTTTTCCATCTTTCTTATTTTTCGACTGTAAATCTCAGTGTAACCATTTAAGTTTTTTATATTTTTCCTGTTCCACCCTCTTTTCCTTTTTTGTTTCTTTTCTTTTTGTCCATACTTAATATTACTATTGTTTAATTTTCCATAGTCAGTCTCTTTGTCTTTGTCTTCTTCATTATCCCTCTCTCTTTCTTGTTTCTTATTACTCATTTCCTTTTCATCTTCAGTGCATTCTAGCTCTGTCCTTGCCTCCTCAGATTTTGATTTTCTATGCAAATTTATAATAATTTCCTTTATTTCCAAACACATCGTTTTTATCAGTTCATTAAGTTCCTGTTCCATTTTATTCTTTCCGAGTTGAATTATTCCAGTTTTAAGTCGCATTGAGGTCCCTCTTTTATAATCATCAAAGTCTATCCTTTTGAAGGCAAAACATATCCTCCTTAGTTCTCACCCGTTATCTCTTTAAAAGTTCAAGGTTTCATTTCTTCAAAGGTTTTCTCAAAGTAAACAATTCCATGTCATGCTCTTCCTTCTCCTGCAGATGTCTCTCTGTAATCCACAATTCCACTCGACTAATTAACAAATCGCCATTTTATCTGTTATCCACATCCATGTTTATCGAGTCATAAAAGAGAAAAAAGCCAGTTTTCACCTCTTCTTTCACTTTTATATACCACCAATCAGTTTATAATCCAATCCAACTTGAATCCAAGTTCCAGATTTCCATTTCCATTTGTCAGTCACTTTTAATTCTTTATTCGGGTTCTTCTATGGCACGCTTGTCATTCTCACTTTCTCTTTCCATCTGCCATGTGCCCCCGCCACTATTTAGCTGCAATTTCCATGCCGGAGTAATTTTAGTAATAGTTTAGTAGTTAAAAATATTTAGAATTTTCTTTTTATTGTCTGTGGGTTAGCCAATCAGTCACCCAACACCAGCACTCTGTCCAAATCTTCCCTCCTGCACATTGCCTGCTCCAGAGGCTGCAGCTTCATGGCAATTCACTCTAATCGCTGCCCCCATCACTGGCTTTGAGAGAGCTTCTCAGGCTATCCAAGGGACTTGCCTGTCCCTCTTTAGACACTAAGCTGCCTCTCTTTCTTCACTGTCCCTACAGGACAGCTTTGGTCTGAAGACCCGCCGGTGTTGCTTTGTCAGGCTGGTTTTTGCCGAGCTCGTCAGAGCCCGGCATTTTCCCAACCAGTCACGCCACACCACTTCCGGATTCTTTGGTTGTGTTCTATAGTACTATAACAAAGTTATTTCTTTTTGCTTGAATATTTATCCAAATACTTTCAAAAAAGGCTTGTATTCTTGATATTGTGCATTTCTGTAGAGATGTAGTAATTCCATATATATAAAATGTAACCCCCATGTTTGTTGGGTTTGCTCCTTTGAACAATATATATCTTTCTAGTTATGTGTTTCAATCATAGGTTTCACCCGCTTTGTTTCAGTAATAGCAAAAATATCGTACCAACCCTAATTATTAGAATTTCAAGCTCTCCCTGTTTGTTCCCCATACTATGAGCAGTTATGTACAGGAATCTGAGCCCTTGATGTTTGAGTCTGAGTTTGTTTAATTCAATCAGGGCCAGAATTGGAAAATTATTTCCTGTTTCTTCTACTCCTTTGCACAATCCACTTTGAATCATTTGCAGAATTGTAAAAAAAAATAAATCTTCAAATGATTCAAAGTATGGATTGTGCAAAGGAGTAGAAGAAACAGGAAATAATTTTCCAATTCTGGCCCTGATTGAATTAGTTCAAATAACTTGTTTTTGAGCAGCCAAAATTAAGCCTTCAGTTTCTTTTCCTAATGTTCTAGTTGTAAGTAATTGCCAGATTCTAACTTTATTCACTTTCCCCTCAATCTTTTGTACAATTCTTTTACCTGCCAGCATTCTGTTTGCGTTTTTATTGCTTTATTTCAATATTCATGTTTTTCATTTAGTTCCATTTTTTTTTAACTTGCATCAATACTTAATCAGTCAATACATGCTTTACTTCTTTGACAGATTGACCTGAAGTAAACCACCTTCTTCATTTCTAGGGGGCATGAATAATTGATCAATCTCTCTGTCCAGTTCAGCTTGTATACAACTAATAATTTCAGCAGTGTATTGTATCACAGGTATGACACAGGTGAGATGGCTTTGATGGTATTTCCATTGTTTGATGTTGTCTTTAGCAGTTTTCTTACCTTTGGATGTATTCTTTACTGATTACATTTTTAACTTGTCCATGTTTGATGTTATCCAATTGTAAAATGTCCAGATACTAGTAAGTTTCATCCTGGTGTCTTCTAATGGTTTGGCCATTTGGCATTTAAATTCCATTACTGTTTCTGATTTTACCTCACTTCACTGCAATTGTAACACATTTCTCTAGGCCAAATTCCATTGCTATATTTTGCTAAAAATTCTTACAGCATTTGTCAGTTATTGGATTTCAGTTTCTAATTTTCCATAAAACTTCAGAACACCTAAATAAAGCAAATGTGAGATTTTTATTAGCATTTTTGCTGTCCAATGACCAAGATTTGTTTTTTTTTTCAAAATCACAGTGAAAGTAGAATCAATAGTAATAATAATGATAATAATGATGATGATGATGATGATGATGATGATGATGAAGAAGAATCACCCTGATGTCAGCCCTGCAGGCCATCTTTTTCTTTGGATTTTCAGGGCTGCCACACTTAGTGCTGTGAGAAACTAGGAAGGGGGATTGTGTGGAGTTGCAGGGATATCTAGCCATAACAACATGACTGGGAGGCATCTCCAGTTGGGACGGTGCATTGATTGGACCATGTAATGGACATGTGGGTGCAGGGGGAAGGGACTTGAACTTTCTTTTGGGTGGGGAAAACCTGAAACCTTTCAGATTTGGGTTTTCCCAGATGTGCCAATATGACATTTCTAATAAAATGGAACTTTGAGGAACTTCTAACCTCAGAGTCTTCTTTCATTGGGGGAGTTACTTGGAACCCTGATACTTCTCCTAAAGTTGACAAGCCCATATTTTTCATTTCCAAACACCAATTCCATCTCCATTGCTTCATTTCCCCCCCCCCCTATAAACATTGTAAAGTTTTTACTGATTCCAATTGTTTCCAAATATTTGATGATCCAATGATCTGGCAATAAATCAAATGCCTTTTTATAATCAATCCAGACTATATGTACAGTAAATTAGTTTATCGTTTTTTGCAATTTTCCAAAAAGATTTCATCAATCAGAAGCTGATCTTTTGTACCTCTGTTTTTCATTTATTTGCTGCATTTTCTTTTCACTATTAATCCTTGTGAATTCATATTGTAGGAAAGCATGCTATCAGCATTTATTTATTTATTTATTTATTTATTATTGTGATTTATATGCCACCATTCTCCCGAAGGACTCAGGGCGGCTTACAACACAGTCAACAATACAAATCAAAATGGTAATTAAAATCCCCAATTAAAACCATATTAAAATTATTGCAATGTACAATCCCAACAGATCAGGTTATTTGGTGGAAAAGCCACGTCTTCAGTTTGCGGCAAAAGGAGAGGAGGTCGGGGGCTATCCTGAGCTTGATGGGCAGACCATTCCAGAGGGTCGGCACTCCGACAGAGAATGCTCTCCCCCTGGGGGCCGTCAGCTGACATTGTTTGGTTGACGGCACCCTGAGGAGGTCTACTCTGTGAGAGTGCATGGGACGATGGGAGGATGGCTGGAGATGGTGCTGTAAATACCCCATGCCTAAGCCATGTAGGGCTTTGTAGGTAAATACCAGCACCTTGAAACAAACCTGGAGAGCAACCGGTAGCCAGTGCAGCTCACGTAGGAGAAGTGTTACATGGGAGTAATGAGGAACCCCCATAAACTGCCCATGTGGCCACATTCTGGACTAACTGGTGCCTCCAGATGCATCCCAAGGGCAGCCCCATGTAGAGGGCATTACAGTAATCCAACTGAGAAGTAACAAGGGCATGAGTGACCATGGCAAGGGCATCTCGGTCCAGGAAAGAGCACAACTGGTACACAAGACGTACCTGTGTGAAAGCTCCCCTGTTTACAGCCATCAGATGATCATCTAAGGACAGCCAAGAATCCAGGAGGATGCCCAGATTGCAGACCCTGTCGGAGGGGGTAAGAGTCTCCCCTCCAATCACTAGTGATGGCACCTCTAGATCCTGAGATGCCAGCATCCACAGCCACTCAGTCTTGGATGGGTTGAGTCTGAGTCTGTTCATTCCCATCCAAGCCTGCACTGCTTCCAGGCAGCGGGGCATCATGGAAAAGGCATCCCCAGGGTGATCCAGGGTAGAGATAGAAAGCTGGGTATCATCCACATATTGATGATACCTCACCCCAAAACCATGAACGATCTCACCCAGTGGCTTCATGTAGATGTTAAAGAGCAGGGGGGAGAGAACTGATCCCTGAGGAACCCCACAGGTGCAGGACCTCTGGGAGGATCTCTGACTCCCCACCGATACAAACTGCGAGCAGCCTGAGAGGTGCTTCCTATCCCCAACCCCCCGAATTGCTGCAGTAAGATACCATGGTCGATGGTATCAAAAGCCACTGAACGGTCAAGAAGGACCAGGATGGAGGAACAGCCCCCATCACGGGCCCACCAGAGATCATTCATTAGGGTGACCAATGCCGTTTCTGTGCTGTGACCGTGCCTGAAACCAGATTGGTAAGGGTCCAGGTAGTCTGTTTCCTCCAGGAATAGAGGGAATTGCTGTGCCACCAAGGTCTCAACAACCTTTGCTAAAAAGCGAAGGTTGGAGACTGGACAATAGTTGTTAAGGGAGTCAAGGTCCAGGTTAGGCTTCTTAAGGAGGGATCGAACCACTGCCTCTTTAAGTGCGGCAGGGAAGACCCCTTCCCTTAACGAAGTGTTGACAACAGGATCCAGTCTCCAGTCACCTCTCTGGCTGCAGAAACAAGCCAGGAGGGACATGAGTCCAATAAACATGTGGAGGCCCCCAGCCAACCCCTAATGCTGTCCACTTCATCCACTGAAACAGGCTCAAACTCAACCCAGATGTCCCCACCAAGACTAATCCCAGTCTCCTCAGTGGATACTGCCCAGTCAGAGTCCAGCCCAGTCTGGATCTGAGCGATTTTATCTTGCAGAAACTGTGCAAAATCGTCAGCTCAGCCCTGCAAGGGGTCCTCCCTCACTCCATGATTAAGGAGAGAATGGGTCACCCTAAACAGGGCTGCTGGGCAGTTTTCTGCAGATGCAATGAGAGTGGCAAAATACTGTCGTTTCGCCGCTTCCATCGCATAACAGTATTATTGTTTGCATAGTCAGCCAAATATTTAGCATAGATTTGGCATTTTTATCTACCTATCAAGTTCTTCCCAAGAATGTTGGATAGGCAGATATGTTCCAAGTAAAGCTATCTCTTGCAATTGACAGTTGGTGATTTTGTCAATACTGATGGTTCAACTGTTTATTCTTATTATTATCATCAGTGAACTGTTGGACAGTATTATTTGGTCTGTTGTGTAGATGTTTGGGTGGTTTTAGGGGTGGGGAATTGTGGTGGGTGGGAGTGTGCTGGGGATTATGTGGGTGGGAACTGGTCTTTGGGTGTCAAGTAAATTTTGTTGTATGTGTATACTGTGTATACACATACAATAAAGTGTATACAATGACAATAAAGTTTATTATTTATTATTATTCATTGGAATAATAAAAAAATTGAATAATTCTATACTATTGCTAAAAAATAATACACAGATACTAAAGAAAGAATTCCCTTTAGGTTTAGGTTAAAGCAATCACTGCTACACATTCATTTATTTGAATGAAACTTGATATTGTTAAAACAATTGCTGTAGAAGTGCACTCAGAAGCATAACAATTGTTTAGTTCCATGAACCTGCACTGGCCAAAATCTAAAAAGCCATGAAGAAAATTTAAAATAGCCAACATACTTTTGCCATGAGTATTCTGAAGACCAAATGTTCCTATATCTGAAGGATTAGCCCATTTAAAAGGCCATATGGTTTGGAAAGTGGTTTTTCATATATCATATTGTTTTTTTTTTAAAGCCACCTGTACATGCCTGTACATATAACCTTCATTCTTAATGGTGTTCAGAATTGTTAACAAAATAAAATGGCCATGATTAGCGGTATCTTTGGAACACAGCCAGTGTCTTTGTATCACCTGAACCATCTCATAGACCATATGGATTTTTCTCTGTAATTATTTTATTATTGGATTTCTTGCCATTCTTGTTGGTCTACTAAACATTGTACTTACTGAGTCAACACCATTACAAAGAAGTGTTCCCATGCCATGTGTTCCTTAAATATGCGCTTATTGTATTATGTAGATTGCTTTTAAGAAAAAAAAACATTTTTTAAATGATTATATTTTTAAAACAAAAGTGCCAAGTGACCTTTCCTTCACCCTCCATTAGCTTTCAAGCCTTATCTGACAGTTTGGAACAGGTGAAAATTTGCCTCAGTTATATTTGCCAAGATGCTAGCACTGACACACTAAGTAAATATTATTATTAGGGCATAGAAACCCTATCAGACAAAAGAAGTAGCCAATTTCTCATCAGTTTGTGTCACATCTGTGCACAATTATCTTTTCTACTTCCTCCAGATAAACTGGAGTAATAAATAGCTGTGAGAAATTCGCTGGGCAGGAATCATTTGCTGCCTCATAAACTCATAACCAAGTGAAGCCATCACTTCCAAGAACAATTAAACAATCCTTTAAACATTGTTGCTCTGGAAGAGTTTAAGTGAAGGGGATATTCTGCAGAACAGTAAGTTAGCCTGCCTCTGCCTCCACAAAATACACCTCCCCTCAAAAAAATAAAACCAGAAAGTTGTCTCCATGTTTTTTTTTTAAATAATGTTCAAAGTTCTTTAAATTTGACATTATTCTCTGTGCTTCCAAACTGCCTCGATTTCAACACGTTCTCTATGATTTGTGATCTAATTACCATTTCTCATTATATGTGCTACACTAAAAGAGCAAATGAGCATTTGAGGATTTTGTTGTTGCCGGAATTGTAGCTGTTGTCTAATGTAAGTTATTTATGGCAGGAACCTTTCAACAGCCCTTTCGCTACAACTGTCAAAGGAAGAATTGCACCTTGCCCAAGAAATTTAATCAAATAAGCAAAACTTAGAAAGGCGAAGGCTGAATGAACCACAATGTATTAATGAGCAGCTGCATTACTTTTAAACTCTTAATGTGGCAACTTGTAAATGGAATGCCCATGATTTCTTTTTTCCTTGATAATATATGTTTTTAAAATAAATCTGAAAAATCATAGAGGATTATGCAGCAATATTTAGAGGTTCTCTGCAAAATGATGTTTGAAGACTTACTTTCTATGATGGACTTGAAAACATATTTAGTTCTTGTGAAGAATTTTAAGTATCTTTCCCTACGTCTAATTCCACCTATCAGCATCCAGCTGACAGCTTTCCCACCCTATATGCTTTAAGAACCAACATTAATGTGTGATGACCATGACCTAAAAGTGAGCTCTGATATAGAACTTTTTTTTTAGATTAAAAATTCATTGCCTTTCTTCATAAAACCACTGACTTGGAAGTTTAGGTAGCTATCTTGTTTGTTCTCTTCCTCCTTCTCTAGATAATTTTATGAATCTGGACTGAATATAGGGTTAGCCATCTGACTGGATGACTTCAGATTTATGAACTATGTTCTGTTTTCAAATGAGGAAAATGCAGAATAAATTATGCCTCAAAAAAGAAGGCAAAGAAAGCCTCATCTCCAATCAATGAGGATGTGGCTAATCCCTTGCTTACTCCCTTACTCCCCTGACATCAACTTGAAATACAGTGTGTGAGAAAGTAAAAATGATGTCGGCTCAATTTGCTGAGTTTCTTCAAGAGCTGGGGATTTTGAAGACAATTATAGCACATTCATATGAGCCAATGTAACTGTATCTAAAATTCTTCTCTCTTAACTCATTCTAAAATCTTGTTCAGTTTCCTCCATACAGAAATTCACATTCTTCCCCCCCACACAATGATATTAATATTTCTGAAATTTCTTCACATTCCAGTTGAAATAATATAAATGTGTGCGTCTGTCCCATAGTTAAACAAAAATAAAGTTCTCAGCTTGCCCAATGGGAAACTCACTCCTCTCTCTCTCTCTCTCTCTCTCTCTCTCTCTCTCTCTCTCTCCCTCCCTCCCTCCCTCCCTCCCTCCCTCCCTCTCCATATATATATATATGGTTAATGGTGTTAGTTATCTAATATTTTATTTCTTCTACTCAGTGTGGTCAAATAGCAAAATCTATGTGGCCTATTTGTGCACCATATGTTTCTTGTTATTCTAAAATGATTAAGCAAGCATTGAAGATGCCAAGGATGTCATATGATATAGCTGTCATTTTACTGATTATGTACTTATATGCAATAAACAAAGTAATAAATAAGCATACAAAATAATTATTTGTGTGTGTGATGCTTATACAATAAAGTTTTTTTCTACAGATGCCCACCACAAGTTGTTAGTCTCTAGAGGTTAGTTTCCTAGATATATGTGATACTTTGATACATTTTCTATCCTTTCTTAAGGCATCCATGACTATATGCAAATGTGCTTTCATCTTTATAACAAAATCATGAGATACTTTATATTGAGAAAATATATTCAATCAAAATCCACTCAAAGGAATTCATGATTAACTTAAACAGTAGACCTAAATGTCCTTATATCTTGGGTTGCCGAACACATGATCAGTGAATAAATATATACTTGCAGGTACTTTCCTGATTTCTGCTAAGAAATATATGTAATGTATTTTTTTTATTACTCTACAAAATAATGAAAAGCAAAGTGCCATTTTCCTCCATCCACTTAATTTATAAGAATTATTACAAGCTATACATGAATCTCATTGGCATGAATATAAAATGGTCCACTGATTTGTTTAAAGTATGCCCAAATGCATAAAAAAAGGGAAAAAATGAATTTTTCATAGCAAATACTATGGGC
Source organism: Masticophis lateralis (assembly GCA_030761175.1). NCBI lineage: Eukaryota > Metazoa > Chordata > Lepidosauria > Squamata > Colubridae > Masticophis > Masticophis lateralis. The sequence continues at coordinate 37,445,378 of JAUDYJ010000001.1, forward strand.
AATTTTCCTTTTAGTAAATGTTGACCATTTCATGAATATATGTTGTAACTATTTTGTGATAGTTGATGCTCTCATAATTTCAAGCAAAACATTGAAACACAATTACCTTAAAGATGCACATATCTGAGAAATGTACAAACAAAAGTTCATATACTAAAGGAAATATTCACAGAAATAATTTTAGCGTGTATAGTCTGAAAAAAAAAACTAAGAAAAAACAGTGCTATGCAAACTTTACAATTTTACTTGTTGAAAACTAAGAGTAAGGAACTGTATTGTAATACTAACTTTTGCAAGTGGAATTTGTCTTACAGGGCTGATAAAGTTGGTCCTATTGAATTTTTCTCCTTTATTAATATTGGAAGGTCAAGACCTTTATCCTGCTTGCATATATTTTCTCTATAAATGCTAAAATCTTCTCAGAATACTATAACAAATGAAACCAAGTAAAAAACCTCAGCTTGCATTAAAACTTTCAATCTATTCCACTTCAAATAATTACTGTAAACTCCTTTATGCTGAGTTCATAAAGCCTGAAAAACCTTTTGCAGGAGAAGAACATCAAGAACAAGAAGAAGTATTATGCAGATGTCTGGGGCATAGTTCCCATAATGACCATGTGGCTGATATTTATGAAAGACATAGCAGGACATCTGTGGTATATGTTGATTATTTCCCCTCATCCATGCTGTTGTGGTTCTCAGCTTTCAAACCAGGGACTTTCCCAGATAATTGAAAAAGTTTGAAACTGAATGTTCTGCATGCAAAGAAGATACTATACTAATGAGCTATGGTGTTCTTCTGATGCTCCATTAGTGTTACTACTATTAAATTGTTATACTATTGCTAACACTATTCCCACTACTGCTGCTACTACTATTTCCATTGCTAAGATATAAACATACATACGATACAACATAAGATACAAACATACTCAATTTGAGCTCAGGGTCCATGAAGTTTTCTTTGCAACAACATGAAAGTGGTTTGACTTTCACTTCCTTTGGGATTTATCCTTCCTACTACATTATTATTATTTAAATATTAATAGTAGTTGAAATAATAGTTAATAATATGAAAATTGTTTAAAACTAGCAGTCTATCAATATTTTTTCTACCTAGAAAACTTGTACTTTACATTATCCCTAATGTTTAAAAAAAGCCACGAATGCAAGATGTGGTGAAATCAATGGCAGAAGGAGAGGGGTCCCTGCCATGGGGAGTAAAGGGGCATTCCAGTTTAGAGTACAATTGGGAAGAGGAAATGTCTGAATTCAAACCCTTAGGTCTATGTCTACCATTTTGCAAGGAAGGCAAACAATTGGCTGAGATTCTTATAATATAGGTGATCAATAATAAAATATCTTTTTGAGTCTATCCATGAGTGGTTCTGTTGCTTGCCCCTGACACAAATATAGATAATAAATTAATACTGGGTTTCAGTTACAACAGACCCTTATAGGAACAAATGCTGAAGAAATATGTTTCACTTACTTATGGCAAATGTTGTAGATTTACCCCCCCCCTCATAAAAGTCTTTGGATTGAATATTTTTAAAAGAAATCTAAGGAATGTCATCAAGGGGAGTTGACATCAGTCTAAGGTCATCTTCCTTACTCTTTACAGAAACCTTCAAATTTCAAAATAATTAAAATTTATTTATTTATTTATTTATTTATTTATTTATTTATTTATTTATTTAGCGTATGACTGGTCACGCACAATATTAAAACACTTCATTTTTACAGGTTAAAAACAATTAAAACAATTTTAAAAAGCAGTAAGAAAACCTAAAAGGAAAACAGAAATAACATTTTAAAGTTTGATGTCGAGTTTGGAGATCCAGTCAGTAGCTGCCGTTGTTATGCAGAGGAAGTCCCTAGAATCTCCTGGATACCTTCTGTTAGAGCATTCCCTCACTATATGCTGGATAGTCTGTCTAGGGGCCCCGCAATCACATTGAGCTGAAGGCATCTTTCCCCATTTATACAAGAAGTCAGCACACACCCCATGAGTTGTTCTAATTCTATTATATGTCATCCATATGTATCGGAGTAGGCTAAATCCTGGAGGTATACTACTAGGACTGATATGCTCAGACACATCTTGGGGGGAACAACTACTCCACGCCTCCATCCACTTTTGTGTGGTGTTCTGATGATCGGCCATCAACTTAAGCACTGTCAATAGTGGTGGATTTCTTGACTTTAATTGGCATCTTAAGAGATCAGGAATGTATCCATGTATGAGTAGAGAGGAATTTAACAGGATCTTACTATACTCCCGAATGAGAGCTTCTTGTCATCGTAAGTGCGGGGGAAGTTGTGACTAAGAACTGGTAACCAGTAACTAGGTGTAGATTGTATGCACCCAGTAATTAGCCTCATGATAAGGTTAAGTTGAACATCAATAAGTCCTGTATGTGAGTTGTTTATCCATACAGGTCACAGTATTCCGCTGCAGAGTAGCAAAGCCCAAGGGCTGCACATCAAAGGTTGGGGCTGAAGCTTCCCAAGTTGTTCTGCATAGTTTTTGTAGGATGTTATTTCTGCTATTAACCTTGGCAGCCATATTCTGAATGTTTTTTAAAGGACAGGGTCCTGTCTAAGGTAACCCCCAGGTATTTTGGTGTTGCCTCGTATGGGAGCAGTTTGTTGTTTAGGTATACATTGAGTTCTCTTTTTACCAATTTGTTGTTGAGGTGAAAACATGATGTAACTGTTTTACTTACACTTGGGATTAACCTTCATTGGTTTGTAGTTTCTACATAAAACTTCAAATTTCAAAATTATTGAAATTTGGTGTGGCCTCTACATAACCTTCAATTTCAACATTATTCTTTAAAAAACAGTAGAAATTTGAATAATTTCACCTTTTCATCTAAAATGGTTGGATGCAACCATGTTACCAATGCAATATACATGTCTCATTCTTGTCATTGAAATGGTCTTCAGTAGTCCTTCACACAAATATGATAAAACGAAAGAAAGGGATCAGTGGAGCCACTGATCATTACATTCCTATCAGCGGTACTCTACCACTGTGGTCTTACCACCCATGGGCTGTTCTTGAGATTTGGAAGCCTGACTACACCAGCACAAAGAAAGACTGTTCACATGTATCTACTTTTCATTTCAGTGAAATTAGAGTATGGGAGATGATAATAGCTTCAGGAAAGCAGAAGAGTTCAATCATAAAGTTAGGACTGGTCAATGGACCCAGGTTTCTAATCTCCAAACAGTTATGATTGAAAACAGGAAGACAGCCAAGGTACAGTTATTATAAATATTCAATAAAACTGTGAAAATGTATCTTCCTTCTTTAAGTATTCAAGCCACACATATCTCCTTGAAGCATGACTGCAAAGCAAAGGAACATACACCTTTTGGAATGGCTAGACACTGCTTTGCTTGGTAACAGTGGCTTTAGTTTATCTGTTGCTGAAGTGGGTAGTCAGTCAGGAACAACTGGTTCCACATCAACATTTGTTAAGGCAAAAGTCTATACCTCTCTAAAATGTTTCACAAGGCAGAGAAATGCACCATCAGAAAATTAGACAAAGCATCTCCTCAGAGAAAATTATTGTCAATCCCCAAATACTAACAGTAATAATAGTAATAATTATAGTATTGAACTGGTTGTTGCATTGTTCATAGGTTTGTTTTGTATAATTTTGGTTTTATAAGTCATATTTCCCCAATTCTGTGGTCTCATCCCCAAATCCCCAAAACTTTAACCTAAAACTGTCTATTGTTGACCTCACCCCATTCCTAAGAGGTCTGTAAGAGGCATGCATAAGAGCACCAACCTGCCTACCATCCCTGTCCTAATGTTCCCTTTAACTGTACTCATTTTATGTATTCAATTCATGCTTATACTTATATATATTATCTAATATGCACTCGACAAAATAAATAAATAAAATAAAATAAATAAACTTAGTGGGAAAAAAGAATACAAAATAGTTACATCACTTGAGTTTGTATTACAGTTGACAGGGAACTTTATTCTGTGGAATTCAGTAGAAGATTCATCTGCAATTGTATAACATTTTTTACCTGGGAATGAGATAAATAAGCATACAATTATCTGGGAATAGGACTTGCTTCTGGGCAAATAAGCATAGGATTACAGCAATGACAATTTAGTGTGCCAAGACAGAACTCTGCAAGTGAACATTTTGGAACTGAAAGGAATCAGATGTCCTTGATCTCCTTTGGCCCTCTTGCCTATATTGGTCAGACTTTCATAAATCATATTTTGCTATTTATCTCAAACTTAATGTTGTTATGCACCAAATGAGATTCTTCTTTTTTAGCTTAAACTGCAGTGACAAAACACCTTTGTATCTTTTTATTTGTTCCTTTTGTCAAAAGAATGAAGTTTTTCCCCTTTCTTTCCTTCTTTATTTACAGAGGGTTTCTAATTCTTTTTTTTTTCTTGTGTGTGGGGGAGGGAATATCAAGATACATTAGATATATTGCTGTGATGGTGAACCTTTTATGCACCGAGTGCCCAAACTGGAATGTGTGTGCATGTACATGCATGTGTGCATGCCAGAGCACCGGAAAACTGAAGATTAGCTGGCCAGTGCACACATGCCTGGTTTTTGGTCATTTTCAGGCCAGGTTTTTGGCTGTTTTCAGGCTGGTTTTCAGACCATTTTCAGGCTGTTTTCTAGGCCATTTCCAGGCCCAAAACAGCCCAAAAAATGGCCTGAAAAACAGCTGGAAAAGGCCCAGAAATTGCCCCCAAAACGGCCTAGTTTTTGGCATTTTCAGGCCATTTTCCAGTGCTCCAGTGCCCACGAAGTCCAGCTAGCCGGCACAAAATCAGAAGAGCAGCTGACGATGGTGCACATGCCCACAGTATGGGCTCTGCATACCACCTCTGGCACATGTGCCATAGGTTCGCCATCACGGACATATTTTGTCTAATAAAATCAAGCAGATACCAGAATAAGATTATTTTCCCTGTGCATCCAATGTCTCTAAAATATAAAAACATTTCATGACGACTATCACAGCGGATACCATCTCCAAGGGAGGAAGGTACATAGGTTAAGAGTGGAATTAAGAAGACTCTATTTTGTTGTTTTGTTTGCTCCAAATGGATTTTTTTCAACTTTGCCAGTCTCCTGAATTAATAGTCGATTGCTAGTGGAACTTGTGCCCAATCCTATATAATTTTATAGATGTCAAAGAAATAAAATAAAAAGCAAAGGCAAGATTCAAAAGAATCTTGCCTTTGGTCATCTTTGAAAATCAGAGGATAAGTGACACCTCTCCTGCGTGAGCTGCATTGGTTGCCGGTGGACTTTCGGGTGCGTTTCAAGGTGTTGGTAATCACCTTTAAAGCGCTCCATGGCTTAGGGCCAGGGTACTTACGGGACCGCCTTCTGCCACCAATTGCCTCCCACCGGCCGGTTCGCTCCCACAGAGAGGGCCTCCTCAGGGTGCCGTCAGCCAGACAATGCCGGCTGGCGACCCCCAGGGGGAGAGCCTTCTCTGTGGCAGCACTCACCCTTTGGAATGATCTGCCTCCAGAGTTAAGAACAATCTCCGACCTCCCGACCTTCCGGCAGGCTTTAAAAACTCATCTTTTTCAGCTTGCCGGCTTAGCCTGATTCCTGTAAATATTTTATCATTTTAGAGTTTTTTATTATCTTTAAATGAATTTGGTTTTAATTTATGGCCATTTATATTGTTTTTTTATGAAATTTTAACTTTTGTGTGCTTGTTTTTAATCGGCTGGGCACCGCCCTGAGTCCGTAAGGAGAAGGGCAGTATATAAATCTAATAAATAAAATAAATAAATAAAATAAAGTAAATTGCATTTCCACGCAACCTGAAAAGCCACAGTTAAATACAGATGAATGAAATAATAAATGTGTGTATGTAAACTTCTGTATATGTAAGAATATGTTTGGATTCTGACATAAAGGACAACATTTAGAAGGCACAGCACTTCAACATGTACTTTCCATTGATGCCTAATCTCTTCTTGTCCTTCAAGAAACATCTTGGAGTAAAATAACTATTCTTGGCCAATTTAGCATGTCTGGTATTAAATCTTTAGAAAAAAATGTGTATGTTATTGAGTGATTTTTTCCCCCTAAGAGTCATATTGATTTCTGTAGTGGAAGCAAAGAATTCCCAGATGTTAGCTTTTCATGTCACTGACATTTCAGAGCTTTTGGGGAAAATGTTCACAGCTCTCTATCAAGTAAAGCTAGTGAAAATGCTCTCATATGTATATGAAAGGAAAACTGTGTCAATAATAATGTTACTTCTGCTCATATTTCTAATATTCTCATGCTAAGATCCATTAACAATATATCAATGCAGCAATCTGGAAAATCTTTATATGATGTCTATGTTAGATAAATACATTAGATACATATATTTATTTATTTCAATAAATACATCTATACATTTGCTTTCTGTTCTTTATTTGCTTTCCCTTTAAATGATTTGCTTTCCCTATATGTGAAGAAAGATCTGTTAAGCTGAGAAAGAAATTAACAGGCACAAACTTAGCCAATAAGTAACTAGGAATGGACTTGATTGGACCTTGGTTTCCCCAAATCTAGGCACTACAGTATACCACAATTGTTTTATCATGTAAGCTTTATGATCTTCCTTGAATTTGTATTCTACAATCTAAAACATTGGTCTCATCCAGGACTGGAAGGGAGACTTTTTCTCTTAACCAATCAAATATGTAGCCATAGTAGATGATTTATGTGGTTATGGATGAATTAATTTCAGGACTCCTTCCTCTTTTTCCTGGAAGCAGGTAGAATTTCACTATTTGGATATTTACTGTACATACCATATATACTTGCATATAAGCCCATCTGTAGATAAGCCAACCATTGAATTTTTAACCCAAATATCACAAAGAAGTGCTCCCTGCAACCACCCACATTTTTCATGGTACTTTGATTAAGTATTCAAGGGTCTGTTTATCTGCAGATGGGCTTATCTATAAATTCTTCTGGAAAATATGGATAATTTTAACAAGTATTGCCATATATACTTGCAGATAAGCACATCCACAGATAATTCAAGCCTAATTCCTAATTCTGGATTTACCCACAAGTATATGTGTTATTTCTTTTTCCTGAGAGAAGACATTTTGTAATTTTACAATGGAATCTATTCAGCTAGGCATTTTGAGGTCTTTACAATAATCTATATCTTCTTCATACCTTAGATGCCTTATGATCCAGCAAAAGTTTTCAGACTTATTAATATGTCAAGCCTTAGACCAGAAATCTACTGAAATGCTACAATGCCTCCCCAGCCACAGCAGTCTTGGGTCACTGTTTCCAGGAAGTTTATAACTTACAATTAATCAAGAATCTAGATTCCATGTTAGTCATGATTTTTCAAAGATGGTCCACTTCATCCTCTCTTTTGTCCTTCCCTTCATTGTTGATATACAGCCCTATTGTTTTTGATAGTATGGAAATTTGAAACTCTGGAAATGATTAGATCATCCAGAAAGTCACACTTTTCTAGACCACTTGATTTCTGACATGCTTATAATTTATAGCTGATTTCTAATAGATACGATGTCAACTATTGGACAAGTTGTACCTGGTCTCAATTCCATCATCCACCACTGGGCATGGATACCTAGAAGATGAATGTCAATTGGAGGCTTTCATCATTGGTTTGCCAACTCACAACAAGAACATTGGCTGGATTTTTTTTTCCCATGAAAAAGATTCAGATCACACCTCCATTCAACTGTCATCTTTTGAGGCCATCTATGATTATCACCTTTTCATTTTTTTTCCCTTAATGTTTTTCAGCTATTGATCCTTAGAGGGCTTCCACTTTTTTCAGAAGCTCCAAGAACCTCCAGGAAGCTCAGCATTTTCTTCATGAAATACTGGATTACACCAAAACCCAACATAAGCACTCTGATAGGCAAAAACATCCTTCTCCATCACTGTCAGAGGTTGCAACTGAATTTCTATAAAGTATCTCCCCTCTACACACATATAAGAAACTGTATGTCAGGTTCATTGGATCATTCTTTTTAGTAGCACAATTCATTTCATGGCTTTTGCTTGCTGAAATTTTAAAGATACACTTATTTTCTTACAATTGCCTACTGGTTCAAGAACACCTTTACCATGACATAGGTCTTGGTTGGATAAAGATCCACACAGCAATGCTAATTCAGTAAGCAAAATTTACTTAATATATAAGTTTTTAAGCTGAAACTTGAACTACACAAATTGGAATGTCTTGTAAAAAATGAGCAAAACACTGATACTGAACCAGTTATCTTGATTTTTCTTGTGTCCTTTGGAAGATAATGACTGCATCTCCTATCATTTCTTGTGCTGACTTATGAAGGTAGGAACTATAGTAAAACATATAGAGCCAGTTATTCTAGTTATACTAAAATGTTGGTGTGCTTGCATTTCCTGAGGGGTAAGAATATTGGATTTTTTTATTAAAAAGTCAGAATTGATTGGTTGGCTGGCTGGCTGACTGGCTGGCTGGCTGGTTGGTTGGTTATGTTCCACTAGGTTTGTGTTGACTGTTAGCAGACACAAAGATGGATCAACTCCAGTCTGATTTGTTTCCAACCTGGATCTTCATGTTTTTCAGTGATGCACCCTTTGCCTCAATCAACCATCCTTCTTTTTCCTTCCACCTCCTCCAACATTATGGATTTCTCAAGGGAGCTGGATGTTAAGTCTGGACAACAGACTTAATGTTTGCAGATAATCAATACTTTTTAAAAACTTTTCTTCAAAGTCTAACTTTCACTTTTATTTTACAATAACACTGAAAAAAGTGACTTATGACTGGTCCTTGCACTTATGACCATCACAACATCCCCATGGTCACATGATCAAAATTTTGTGCTTAGTAAACAACATATATTTATGGTGGTATATTTATGATGGTTGCAGTATCCCAGGGCCATGTAATGACTGACACATCTCTCTGAAGGAGATGGGTGATTAAGAAGTTTAACAAACAAACAACAATTTTTATCTTCCAAGCCAGCTTCTAACCAACAAAGTCAATGTGGCAATCCAGATGCACTAAACAGCCACATGATTCACTTAACAATTACAGTGATTTGATTAACAACCATGGCAAAAACAACCACCTTGTTTAGCAATGGAAATTCTGGTCCCAGCCATGGTCATAAATTGAGAACTACCTGTAATCTATGGCTATTTCTTGACTTTACTGTTACAGTTAATCCTAAGAATAGCAATAGAACTTAGATTTATATACCGCTTCACAGTGCTTTTACCGTCTTCTCTAAGTGGTTTACAGAGTCAGCATATTTCCCCCAACCATCTGGATCCTCATTTTATCCACCTCGGAAGGATGGAAAGCTGAGTCAACCTTGAGCCGGTGAGCTTTAAACTGCTGAACTGCAGCTAGCAGTCAGCTGAAGTAGCCTGCAGTACTGAATTCTAACCACTGCACCACCTCGTCTCCTAAAAGACAGAAGCTACCTACCTTTTCAGTATCTTCATTGTCACATTTAAGTCAGTTGTCATTACCTGTTGTCATTAATTTGGTCTTCTTTATAAATAGTCTGAATCCCAGTTTTTACACTCCTCCTTTATGTTTAGCTCCCAGATCATTTTCATTTTTAGATATCAGAGAAATGATCAGGGAAACTTAGTTTTTAGGGAAATTATCAGTACAGTTTATTGACTGTGCTTCCAGTTTATTGACTGATACTTCCTCCTGGAAATTTTAAAACCATGGTCCTTTTCTTCCAATCCACACTCTCTTCATATATAGTCAGCATATAGATTGAATAAATAAGAAGAGACTAAATAGCTTTGTCTTCATTCTTTGCTGACCTGGAGTTAGTGTATTTCTTCATGTTCCATTCAGACTGTGGTTTTCTGTTGTGTTTGGTTTCACATGAAAACAATGAGCTATTCTAGAGTTCTCATTTTCCTAATAATTTTCCACAGCCTGAAATATCAACACAAAAAGTTTATGTGACTAATGAAACACTTTCTTCTTGGACTTAGCTTTCTCAATCATCCAGCAAAGAGATGTCTCTTTGTCCTTGGCCTTTTGCAACATCTGGCAACTTCCTTTCCATAGAGGAGTCCAATCTGCATTAGATGATCTTAGCATTATTTTGCTAGTATATGAAATTAAATATATTGTATCATGGTTTATATACTCTGATAACAGTCATTTCCCTGGGAATGGTATGGAGATTGATTTGAGATTGTGTCTTCTGACTTTCTGTGATAGTTTGGTAAGGACCATTACTCATTTTTCGGTAGCCAGTCATATTTCTATAGATATTCCATCAATTCTTGTAGCCTTCTGATTTTACAATGTTTCAGCCCTTCAGGCTGGTTCATACCATGTGATCAATGGCAGATAACACAGTATTTTACTATAAAACGATAGTAACAGAATCTTGCAAACCTGAATTTGAATGTTGATATCTCTATTGTACAGAATTTCAGTATATTCCTCCCATCCCTTTGTTTGGGATCATTTATTGTGTATTCACTGGTATTCTTTAGCGCAACAATTAGAAATTCAGAGTTGGAAGGGACCTTGGAGGTCATCTAGTGCAACTTCCTCCTATACAATTTCAGACAAGTGATTGTCCAGTCTTTTCTTAAAAGCCACCAGTGACGGGATACCTACAACTTCTGGAGATAAGGCATTCCACTGGTTAATTATTCTCACCATTAGGAAATTTCTCCTTAGTTCTAGGTTGCTTCTCATTTTTATTAGTTTCCATCCATTGTTTCTTGTCTTGCCTTCTGGTGCTATGGAAAATAGGTTGACCCCCTCTATTTTGTGGCAGCCCCTTAAATATTGGAACACTCCTATCATGCCTTCTCTAGTCCTTCTTTTCACTAGACTAGACATACCCCATTCCGGCAACCGTTCTTCATAGGTTTTAGGCTCCAGTCCCTTATCATCCTTGTTGCTTTTCTCTGCATTCTTTCCAGTGTCTCAGCATCTTTTTTATATTGTTAGATGAGGCCCAGTGTTCAAGTCTGTCAAAATTCCTCTGAGGTGTTGGCCAGTGTCTGAACTGATTTACTACCGGTTCGCTGGCTGTGCACGCACCAAATGTGAGGTGTGTGCATGAGCGCAGTGCATGCCAAAAGGAGGCATGGGGTAAATAGAACAGCATGCGGGGGGGGGGGGGATTAGCTGTGCTGCGTGATCTTTTTTTTTTTACTTTTAAAAGCATTTTTTTACAACCTATTCGGCCAAATAGGTTTTTAAAAAATGCTTTTAAAAGTTTTTTAAAAAGGCTTTGATGATTCCTTGGCTCAGCTGGGATCGTCAGAGCCTTATTTTTACCTTTTAAAAGCATTTTTTAAAAAGAAGTGGCAAGTGGGCAACCGAGCAATTGGGTGGGTATGGGTGGGGGCCCCAGGGATTTTTGCTACCAGTTCTCCGAACCACCCACCGCCATCGCTACTGGATTGGCCGATCCGGTCCAAACCGGGAGCATTTCACCCCTGGTGTTGGTTATTCCTGCTAGCTTAGTGTCATCTGAAAATCTGATGAGTTCCACTTCTATTCCCTAATCTAAATCATTTATGAAGATATCAAAGAGTACTGGGCCGAAAGCTTCATGTTTAGCTTGAAAATTAAGAGCCTCAGATAGCTCGACGGACTAGATAGCCTGTTATTAACACCCAGCTGTCTGCAATTATGCGAGTTCGAGGCTCAAGGTTGACTCAGCCTTCCATCTCTTCTAAGGTAGGTAAATTGAGGACCCAGTTTGTGGGGGCAATAAGCTGACTTTGTATAAATATACAAAAGTATGAAAGCTATTGCTTAACGCATTGTAAGCCGCCCTGAGTCTCCGGAGAAGGGCGGCATATAAATCTAATTTTTTTAAAAAAATGTTGGATAAAAATTGGTTGACTTTGTTTTTCTGTTTTAATTTCACTTGGAAGTTACACATGAACATTTGTTGATCTGTTCCACAGACACTTATAACTGAGCTCTCCTACCTCTCTATGCCAATAACATAGACACTTTTACTTCTGGGTCCTCCATTATGTATATATTGGCATTATTTTGGTTATTTGTGTTGTGGCCCCGTCCTCTGAGCCTATCCCTTTGGAGGAAGGCAGCTCTGAGCAGGAGGAAGAGGAGCCAGCCAGATCTCCCAGCCCTCCCCCTCTGGCACCGGCTCAGGTGCCAGCTGAAAGAGAGCCAAGTAGTGGGGAAACAGGTGTCTCAGATGAGAGTGAGGGAGAGACGTCATTCCTGGACGCACGCCAAAGAAGGCGAGAGAAAAGGGTACTGCAGCTGCGGCGTATGAGGAAATCCTGAGTCATTGGATTGGAGTCACAGGATCAATGACTCACTGGACCACACCCAGAAACATATCTATATAAGACAGTACGGTGGGTCATGAAGTTCGTGACGAACAAAGCTAAACAAACGGAGCAACCTCGTAGTCTTGGAAGCTGGATGAACAGCAAAGCTACGTAGGTGATTTTCTTGTTTGTGTAAACCAATAAAGTCCTTGGCAGACGGTGTGCATATCGCTGCCAAGGTTGAGATAAGAACTGCGGAGTGTGCCAAGTGATTCTTAACCCTCGGCTGGCTGTGTTTTTGTGGGTCTCTGAAGGGGGGGGACAGATCATCTTGTTCGTCACCCAAAACTCCATCGTTAACCCACGATGGACCAACAGCTGCAGCAGCAGGTACAGCAGATGCTGGAGGCCAATCAACTTCTGCAACAGCAAGTAGCACAGCTAACTGCACAACTTGCTTTGGGAAATGCTCCTGTAGCAGCTCCACCTGCTCCCCTTCCCCGTCCAAGATGCCCAGTGAACATGCCAGATAAGTTTTCTGGACAGCAGGAAATGTTCCCGGCCTTCTTGGGACAGTGCCAGCTGTACATGGCAATGCGGCCGGAGGATTTTCCGGATGACCGGGTTCGGGTGGCTTTTATTATCAGCTCCCTCTCTGGCACTGCCGCCCGATGGGCCACGCCCCTGTTGCTGCAAAACAGCCCCTTGCTTCTGGACTATCAGGGCTTTTTGCAACACCTGCGCACCATATTTGAGGACCCCCTCCGGGTGCAGACGGCAGCGAGGCGCATCAAAGACCTCCGCCAAGGCAAGCACCCCCTGCAGGACTATATTGCGGAGTTCCGATTGCTAGGCCAGGATTCGGCCTGGAATGAGGCGGCGCTGATGGATGCCTTCCAGGACGGCCTCTGCGATGAGATGCAGGACGAGCTGGTTCGGGTGGAGGCGCCACAGACCCTGGACGCGCTGGTGACCCAATGCCTGCGCATCGATGCCCGCCTACAACGGCGACGGCCCCGTAGGGCTCTTCCGGAACCACCGACAGTGCCGGCACCCCCGCGTTTCGTACCAACAGCGCCCCGGACCGTACCGCGTTTGGTGGCGACGGCTGAGGAGCCCATGGAGCTCGGAGCAGCCAGACCTCAACTGACGGCCCAGGAGCGGATGCGGAGACGCCAAGGGGGGTTGTGCCTCTATTGCGGCGAGGCTGGACATTTCGCCGCCTCGTGTCCCCAGAAGTGCAGTGGATCGCTCAAGCCTGTTCCGGAGCCTCGGCGTGACCAGCCGGGAAACGGGTCAGGCCTGGTTTAGGGGAAACTCTGGGTCAGGCAGGTGACCATGCCCCGCCGGAGGCGGCGGCTGTGGACTGTGAGCCCCCTCGGCACCTGATTTTGAACACCCGGGTGTTGTTGGCTAACCGGTCGGAGGGGCTCCAGGCGCACGCGCTGGTGGACTCGGGGGCCACCACGAACTTTATGGACCAGGCCTTTGTGGCCCATTACAAGGTTCCCTTGGTTCCAGTGGACCCTCCATTGAGGGTCGAAACTATTGATGGGCGGGAACTTGTGGCGGGGCCCATCAACTTCGCTACTCAGCACTTGCGTCTTGCCATTGGGAACCATGAGGAGGCGATCCAGTTTTATGTGACGGCGGACCTGCACTTCCCCTTGGTCCTGGGGATGGCCTGGCTTCGGGCGCATGACCCTCAGGTGGCGTGGTCGAGAAATGCCATCTTGTTCCCCAGCCTGCAGTGTGTCGACCACCTTCACCACACCTGTGCCGGCCAGGACGTCTCTGCCCCGAACGTCTCCTTGCCTCTGGAGCTGACATCCTTCGCCGACGTGTTCAGCGAGAAGGAGGCGGATCGCTTGCCCCCGCACCGACCCTACGACTGCGCGGTGGACTTGATGCCCAACGCGCCCCTGCCCTCGGGACGCCTGTACTCCATGTCGGAGCCCGAGCTGGCCGCCTTACGGGACTTTCTGGACAAGAACCTGGCCCGTGGGTTCATCCGGCCTTCGACCTCCCCGCTCTCGGCCCCAGTCCTCTTCGTGAAAAAGAAGACGGGGGACTTGCGCCTGTGTTGCGACTACCGGCGCTTGAATGCCATCACGGTACGGAATCGCTATCCCCTGACGCTGATCCCGGAGCTGATGGAGAGGTTGCGGGAGGCCTCGATTTTCACCAAGCTCGACCTCCGGGGAGCCTACAACCTGGTGCGGATGCGAGAGAGGGACGAGTGGAAGACGGCATTTGGCACCCGATACGGACACTTTGAATATACCGTCATGCCGTTCAGGTTGACCAACGCCCCCGCGGTCTTCCAGCACTTGATGAACGACGTGTTCCGGGACATGCTGGATCGGTTCGTGGTGATCTACCTGGATGATATTTTGATCTATTCCCGGACCCCGGAGAGTCACCTCCAGCATGTCTGCCAGGTCCTGCAGCGCCTGCGGGAGCACCAGCTCTATGCGAAGTTGGAGAAATGTTACTTCTTCCAGACTTCCATAGAGTTCCTCGGGCACATCATCACCCCCGAGGGCATCGCGATGGACCCACACAAGGTGGCGGCTTTGCGCAGTTGGGAACCCCCGCGTCGGGTGAAGGACGTCCAGCGTCTGTTGGGATTCGCCAACTACTACCGGACCTTCATCCCGGGCTTTGCCACCCTGACCGTGCCGTTGACCCAGCTCCTTCGGAAGAAGGTTCCGTTCCAGTGGGGGCCCCCGCAGCAGCAGGCCTTCGAGGTTCTCAAGCAGGCCTTTGTCACGGAGCCGGTCCTGAGGCACCCCGATCCACACCGTCCGTTCGTGGTTGAGACAGACGCGTCCAACGTGGCGATTGGAGCGGTGCTGCTACAAGCTCCGGTGGATGGCGGCACTCTTTTTCCCTGCGCTTACTACTCCCGGAAACTCACTCCTTCCGAGCGCAACTACACCATCTGGGAAAAGGAGTTGCTGGCTATCGAGGCCGCGTTCGAGGCTTGGCGACATCACCTCGAGGGGGCCCGACACCAGGTGGAGGTGCGGACGGACCATCGGAACCTGGAGCACCTCACCACGGCCAGGAATTTGAACCAGCGGCAGATCCGGTGGTCGTTGTTTTTCACCCGGTTCAACTTCCACGTCACATACATTCCGAGCCACCTCAACCAGAGGGCGGATGCGCTATCCCGTAAGCCGGAATACTTTTGCCCCAAGGACTCCCTTTCCCCCCGGACGGTGCTGCCAGCGGACTCCTTGGCCGCGGTCCAGGAACCGGTGGACCTGCGGACTCAGGTGCTGGAAGCGCAGCGACGGGATGACTGGTCGCAGCAGCGGAGAGCGGACGTCGGCCCCGCGTCCCCATGGACCGTGGAGGAGGGCTTGCTCAGGCACCGGGGTCGGCTGTACGTGCCCACAAGTCCGCTCCGAGCCCTCGTCATGAACCAGTGCCATGACAACCCCGTGGCGGGGCACTTCAGCTTCTTTAAGACCTTGAATCTAGTGACGTGGACTTTTTGGTGGCCTCGGGTATGGCACGACGTGCACGCCTACGTGACGTCCTGTGTGCCATGCCGACAGGCCAAAGCCGTGTCCGGCCCCCCTCCTGGACTCCTCCAGCCGCTGCCGACACCGGAGAGACCGTGGGGAGCCATCTCCATGGACTTCCTGACTGACCTGCCCCTGTCCGCTACGTTCACGACCGTCCTCGTGGTGGTGGATGCGCTCACGAAGATGGCACATTTCATCCTGTGCCGCGGCCTGCCCTCGGCTCGTACCACGGCTCGCCTGTTCCTGCAACACATCTTCCGCCTCCACGGCCTGCCGGACCGGGTGGTTTCGGATCGCGGGGCCCAGTTCACGGCCCGCTTCTGGAAAAGCCTGATGGCTGCGCTGGAGGTGCAGGTGTGCCTGTCGTCGTCACACCATCCGGAGACTGACGGGGGCATGGAGAAGGTCATTGGCATACTGGAGCAGTACCTCCGCTGTTTTGTCAACCAGCAGCAGGACAACTGGGCCGAGTACCTTCCCCTGGCGGAGTTCACTTTTAACAACTCCCAACATACCTCCACCCAGATGACACCGTTCCATGCCAACGTCGGGTACCATCCACGGTTTTTTCCGTTGACCATCATGGACTCCCCTGTTCCTGAGACCCGGGACTTCCTCTCGGAGCTGCAGGCAGTGCAGCAACTGGTGCGGCGGCAGCTGATCCGGGCGAAAGAGGACTATAAACGGTTCGCCGATCGCGGCCGCCGGGCGACGCCACCGCTGGAAGTTGGAGATCGGGTGTGGCTGTCCACGAAACACCTCCCCACGGACCAGCCGGTGAGGAAACTGGCCCACCGCTTTATCGGTCCCTTCCCCATCGAGGCGGTCATCAACCCGGTGGCCTATCGGTTGACTCTACCCCGCTCCATGCGGCTCCACCCCGTTTTTCATCGGTCCCTCCTGGTCCCTGAGACTCCCACTAGCCATCTCCGCCGCCCGCCGCCGCCTGCCCCCCCAGCCGCAGCCGACGAGGACGACGCCTCGACGTATGAGGTGGACAGTATTCGGGACTCCCGTTGGCTGAAGGGGCGCTTCCAATACCTCATCGCTTGGAAAGGGTACGGGGCCGAGGATTTCACCTGGGTGGACGCATCTGCCGTTCAGGCCCCTGACCTGGTGCGGGCTTTCCACGAACAGTTCCCGTCCTGACCCCATCCCGACCGTCAGACCCGGGGGAAGGGCCCTGCGGTGGGGGATAGTGTTGTGGCCCCGTCCTCTGAGCCTATCCCTTTGGAGGAAGGCAGCTCTGAGCAGGAGGAAGAGGAGCCAGCCAGATCTCCCAGCCCTCCCCCTCTGGCGGCTCAGGTGCCAGCTGAAAGAGAGCCAAGTAGTGGGGAAACAGGTGTCTCAGATGAGAGTGAGGGAGAGACGTCATTCCTGGACGCACGCCAAAGAAGGCGAGAGAAAAGGGTACTGCAGCTGCGGCGTATGAGGAAATCCTGAGTCATTGGATTGGAGTCACAGGATCAATGACTCACTGGACCACACCCAGAAACATATCTATATAAGACAGTACGGTGGGTCACGAAGTTCGTGACGAACAAAGCTAAACAAACGGAGCAACCTCGTAGTCTTGGAAGCTGGATGAACGGCAAAGCTACGTAGGTGATTTTCTTGTTTGTGTAAACCAATAAAGTCCTTGGCAGACGGTGTGCATATCGCTGCCAAGGTTGAGATAAGAACTGCGGAGTGTGCCAAGTGATTCTTAACCCTCGGCTGGCTGTGTTTTTGTGGGTCTCTGAAGGGGGGGGACAGATCAGTTTGAATAATAGATTAGCAATGAAGAAATGGTTGGACGGCAGAATCTGCTAATTCTCCTACTAATTCATTTTTGTTTCCTAGGCTAAATACAATTAGTCCTCCATATGCAATCATTCATTAGTGACCATTTGAAGTTACAATGGCAGTGGAAAAAAAAGTGACTTATGACTAGTTTTTACATTTATAACCATTGCAACATCCCAATGACCATGTGATCAGAATTCTGGCTCTTGGCAACTGGCATGTATTTATGGTAGTTGCACTGTCCTGGGATCATGGGGACACCATTTGTAACCTTCCCAGCTGGCTTCTGACAAGCAAAGTCAACAGGAAGCCAGACACAATTTACTTAACGAGACTGCCTTCTGCTGCCGATAGAGCCCCACTGGCCAATACTGGCCAATACGCTCCCACAGAGAGGGACTCCTCAGGGTGCCATCGGTCAAACAGTGTTGATTGGAGGCCCCCAGGGGGGAGAGTCTTCTCTATGGGGGCATCTGCCCTCTGGAACGAATTGCCCCCAGAGATACAGATGATCCCTGACCTACGCACCTTTCGCTGTGCGCTCAAGACGCTATTCTTCCAACAAGCTGGGCTGGCCTAGACATGATTTTTAATTGGGGTTTATTTTTAATGATTAAGGCCAATTGTTTAATATGTTTTTTAAATGCTTTTAAATTTTGTATTTGGATTTGTTTTACTGTTGGCTGTGCACCGCCCTGAGTCCTTGGGAGAAGGGCGGTATAGAAATTAAATAGATAATAATAATAAAAATAATAACAACAACTGTGGCAAAAAAGGTCATAAAGTTTAAAGGCCATCACTCTGCTACATAAAAGGCCATCACTCTGCTAAACAAATAATTTCCTCAACACTATCAAACTATTTACTAAGTCTGCACTACTATTAATCTTCCCATCACCCATCTCCTTCCACTTATGACTATATAACTATAACTTTGTTGCTTGTATCCTTATTATTTATATTGATATTGATTGTTTCCTGATTGCTTATTTGTACCCTGTGACTATCATTAAGTGTATTAAGTGCATATGCATCAAGACAAATTCCTTGTGTGTCCAATCACACAATAAAAAATTTCTTTTCTATTCTATTCTATTCTATTCTATTCTATTCTATTCTATTCTATTCTATTCTATTCTATCCTATCCTATCCTATCCTATCCTATCCTATCCTATCCTATCCTATCCTATCCTATTCTATTCTAAAATGGGGTAGAACTCACTTTACTGCCTTGCTTAGCTATGGAAATTTGGGCACAATTGTGGTTATAAGTCAAAGACTACCTGTAGTGCACATATAATTTTCTCCTTACTATTTCCATCTTTGCCATTTCTGCCTCCAACCACAAACAACATATGTTGCTTACATGTAATGTCAATTTGAGATTGAAATTAGTGAACTTCCTCTGTGTCTGCATCAATGGTTGACACATGAACTTGAATAACTGTCATATTAAAGGGTTGTCCACAACATTTAAACGACATTTATTCTGTCATAGACTGCACTGTACCCAAGTATTATTTTTTACTATACCCTTCCTGATTATATAAGCAACACTGTTTCTTCTTTGATTTTTGTGTCCCAAGTAATAAATAGCATGATCTTCTGACTGAAAGTCTATTCCAATTTGCTAATGTCTAAAATGTCAGTGTGTAGTCGATTCATTTCATCTTTCACTATTCTGAGCCGGCCTTGTTTATGCTTCTTTCATTCCATGTTTCTACTGTCTTTCTGTCTTTGTAGCTTTGGATTTTGTTTTATAAGTGGCAACATCAGCAACTAGATATCTCAAAGGTTTTAATCTAGTAATATTTTAAACACTCTAAAAGATCTTCACTTCTTCCTCTATAGCAGTGTTTCTCAACCTTGGAAACTTGAAGATGGGTGGACTTCAACTCCCAGAATCCCCCAGCCAGCTGGCTGGGGGATTCTGGGAGTTGAAGTCCACCCATCTTCAAGCTTCCAAGGTTGAGAAACACTGCTCTATAGCATGTTCATTGCCATCTGACACTGAGGTGGTATTCAGCAGGTTCTGACCAGTTCTGGAGAACCAGTAGTGGAAATTTTGAGTAGTTTGGAGAACCAGTAAATACCACCTCTGACTGACCCCGCCCCCATCTATTCTCTGCCTCCAGAGTCCCAGCTGATCGAGAGGGAATGGGGATTTTGCAGTAACCTTCCCCTAGAGTGGGGAGGGAATGGAGATTTTACAGCCAGGCCCACAGAATCGGTAATAAAAATGTTTGAATCCCACCACTGATCTGACCTGAGGGGCTGATCATCCAGTCCAGGGGTCAGCAACCTGTGGCTCTGGAGCTGCATGTGGCTCTTTCACCCCTCTGCTGCGGCTCCCTGTCACTCAAAATATTCATCACAACCACCAATGTGTGACACCTGCCGGCATGCGATTTATTGAGCTTTTCAACCCCTGGTAGGCCAATCATGGATAAATCCAGGAAAAGAAAAAGTTCAGAAGAAAACATAACATTTAATTCAACTACATATGCTAGATTTGTGGCCGCTCAAGAAATAGTCAGGCAAAGGAAGGGTTTTGTGGCTCCCGGTGTTTTGTTTTGTTTTGTTTTTCTGTGGGAAACGTGTCCAAATGGCTCTTTGAGTGTTTAAGGTTGCAGACCCCTGATCTAGTATATATCATCAGTCTTTTTTTTTCTATCCATGTTGGGTTTTTTGGGGGGTGGGGGGAGAGATAGGATTGGTTTATCTTTGCCTTTTCCTGCACAATATGAAATACTGCATTTGCTGTTGCTGTTGAAATGTTCATCCAGCTCCAGTATCTTTATATATCACTGCCTGCCTAATAGATAAGCTGGGCATTTAAGATGATATTCACACATATACTCCCAGAGTTCTTTATTTTCCTTTTTTTTTTTGCAAATACGTTTAAATACAAAGCTTAACTTCAAAATCCTATAGACTGATAGCAGATGTATGTTTCAGAATAGCCATATGTAAAGCAACGGAACAAAGTGCAATTCCATGGAATGTAAGAAATAAAAAATGAGCTGGAAAAAATAGTCATAATATTTTTAAAAATGGGAAAAAAATAGTCACAGTATTCCTTTCTCTTCCTTTGGGACAAAGGAACAACAGTTGTCTTAAAAGAGTCTAGAGAACTTGTCTATGGACTTTCTCAGGAAGGAATTTCAAAAGAACACACTCTTTAAAGCATAGCTCTGACTTCTTTTTCTATTCACTTCAGTGCACTTTCAAATTCTAAGAAACTGTCAAGATGTAAAGTGCATCACTGACCTGTGGTAATCAGAACTGGAGATGCAGTTCTGAATCATCTTGCCAACAACTTCTTAGTTAATACAATTTCTTTAATACTAACCACCAGGTTGGAAGAGATGACAACATTCAAATTAACATGTATGCTGTGAGGCAGTGCTTATTCCTATTCTATTTGCTATTAAGCAGGGCCAATAGCAGCTGATATCTCCAAAAGACAGGGTTTCCCCACCCTCCTCCAATCCATTCTATCTTATCCTACATAGGTTTCACCCAGTCACCTACCAGAATCCTGATAACTAGCTTCCACCCCCTCTCCTTCTGCATAAGTGCATATGTAACTTATATCCATATGGAAGGAGAAGGAGAAAATCTTAAAGCAAATGTGCAGGTTGACCCTCAGGCAAACTAACTGATGTCAAGAGAAGAAAAACAGTATTTCTATTTCATCATTCTACCTAACCCCCACCATAAATTAAAAACTAAAACTTTTATCCAATATCATAAAAATGACTAATGGGAAGGGGCTGATTAAAGAAATCATGTGTCCCCTTGATGGAAGGAGTCTTTTTCCCCATCTCTGCATGAAACATAAGTATGGTCTATGAAATACCATCCCATAAACCAAGGGATTGCAGCTTAAAGATATTTTTTTTAAAAACCATAGAAAGAGAGGTATCTTGCTATCATTTGCATTGGATTTTTTTACATGTATTGTTATATATAATTTACTACCCCGATGAAGTAGTTTTGTGTATTCTGAAAAGATATGACCCTACATGTGTTCTTCTCTTTGCCAATTAGATTATTCTTTCATTACCTCTATAGAATAAGAGCTTGCTTTTACAAATACAGAATGAAGATTTGCTGCTGAAAGCAGAATTGCCCTGGGAAAGGCATAATTATAGGACTGTACATTTGGAGTCTTCGGTTATAGGTTCAGTGTCCCTTGAAACAGATGGATAAGCAGGTGTGGTGTCATTGCCATAGCTGTATAACAGATGGTCATTCAGTACACACAGAGCAAGGCAGTACCCATTGGTCATATAAATGATGCATATTAAAAAGAAGTGCATGGTGGCCTTGAATTCCAGCTCCCAAATCTCTGGAGTCAGTGATGATTGTAGCAGAAATGTGTGAAGGAATCAACATGGCCACTGGTATTCCAACCAGATGTTTCTAGAAAATATTCTACTTTACTCTCAAATTTGTCTCCTGCTCTTGAGGATTGTTGGAGGAATCAATGTAACAAATTATTTGAAGATAGTTTTGGTTTGCTCTTCAAGCCTTTACAACAGATGCCATCACTGTAACATTGGGAGAATATCAGCAAACATTTGTTCAGAGATAATTTGGGGGCACATGTAGTGACTTGCTAAACAGATTAGCAGTTACTATCTTATAAAAATAATTTTCCCAATGAGAAATCCAAAACAGGATTATTTTTGCTGACAGAACTGTAATGATGAGTACTTTTTCATTTATAAGAATTTTTTTCTTTGTATATTCATTCTAGCCTGAGATGCAGTAACTGTGGGATCAACTTTTGCTCCATCAAATAGGACTATACCTGCTTTGCAACATTCCACATGCCAGGATCAAGCCCAGAGATAAAACAGTGAGATCTAATCAAGTCCAATCCTAGATTTGTTTACACATAATAGACAGAATCTTGCCAAACTAAAGCTATAGCTTTCTAAGATGTTAGATGTATCCTGATTGATTCTAGGGTGTGGTTATCCTGATCCTTTTTCTAGCTCAGGACTGTGGAGTCTCTCGATCTGGGTCTCCTTCTGGGAAAGTTCTGAGTTGGCAAAATCCTGTCCCTCAACTGCTTCAGTTGCACATTCCATCATACCACGCCAACCTATTCTTCTTGGTAAGTAGAGTCTGTCAAAATCATGGGACAGATGAAGAGTATGATTAATTGCCATTATTTTTCTGGTTTTCCAATCTCAAAAGTTACCCTATACCATTACATTTATTTACAAAACACATGAATAGCAATAGTACTTAGACTTATATACCACTTCACAGTTCTTTACAGCCCTCTCTAAGTGGTTTATAGAGTCAGCATATTGCCCCAAACAACTTGGGTCCACATTTTACCTATCTCAGAATGATGGAAGGCTGAGTCAACCTTGAGCATGGTTAGATTTGAACTGCCAAATTGCAGGCAGCCGGCAGTCAGCAGAAGTAGCCTGCAGTACTGCAATCTAACCACTGTGCCACTGTGCCTCATACACCAAACTATTACACCAAACTATTCTAAATCTTGCTATGTTTATCCTTACTACTGTTAACTGTGCAGTAATGAAATCTAGAAAAACTCAGCAAATTTATATAAAAAAGAAAGTTTAAAAATATATAAGAAGGGATCTGAACTTGTCGGTTGATCTCTAAACACTTGACATTAACTACTAACCATCTTTATTTTTGGTATCTCTAATTATTTACTCTTTATGGCTTGTAGCTATGTGGCTGGGGGTCAAGCAGGATATAAATGCAATAAATTAACCTCCTGAACTTCCTCAGTCCATCTACAAACTGTAAAATTGAAGTGAGAGATAGAAAACTTGAATTTCATCAAATTTCTCCAGAGAAATAAGAATTTCTTCAATAGTTTATAAAGGATATTGCTCACCATTAGCAAAGGTGCATGACAATTCATCTTCTTAAGATGTTTTGATTTTTGCCATGCAACAAATAAATATCCTGACAAGCATTTTACAACCAGGATGTATCATTCTGGGTCACACAGGGGAAGGAAAGGACAACTGCTACAAAAATAGAGAATAGACAACAGAAGAACAAAAAATAAAAAAAATAAAAAAAATCTGCAGAACAGTCTTATTAACATCACACATTTTCTAAATATCCTCAGAGAAACTTTAGCTCAACTCTGTTACATTTTGACCATTTTGTGAAAGGAAAGAGCTAATGAGATAGCCAGAGATAGAATTGCCTAAGCTCTACAAAAGCAATGTCTAGGAAATGCAGTTTGCAGGGTGCTGAAGACATAGATTGGCCTCTGGGGTTCTAGGTCAGAAGTTCAGTTTGTAAACCCAGGCATCTCCCAATATTTATTTTCTACTCATCTCCATGCACGTGCTCTTTTTCTTTTAAAGATCACTGTGCCCACTCTGTGCCCTCTACAAGATGGCATTGCAGCATTTTTTGACCTAAAAAGATGGGGGGGGGGGTTGATGAGACAGAAACTAAATGTAAATTAATTAAAATTTAATTACACTTAATACTTTACTCTGTTATTATCAAAAGCAAAATATTATAGCAAGTTCGTCAGAAGCTGCATCTAAGCTCTAGAGATTTCAGTTTATTGGATTATATCTTCCAATTGGGCTGATACAGGATCTTTGTGATCCTGTTCTTACTTATTGGAAGGGAGAAAAGCCTGAGGCCTCCCCCTTCCTTTCAGCAAATCCATTTGAGTTTGTAGGGTGAGGAAGGAAAGCCACAATGCAAATGGTTTACCCATGGGAAAGCTGTTTTTATGCATACATCCTTCGTTCAAAAGGTTTTATTTATATAAATAGTTGATATGCACATAACCTGACAGCTAAAGCAGGAAACTGTGAGTTGTAGTCCCACCGTAAGAAATGAAAACCAGCTGAGTGATCTTGGGCCAGTCTCAGCCCAACTCACCTCATGGCATTATTGTTGTGGGGAAAATAGGAGGAAGGAGTTTTAGATATGATCACCAACTTGAGGTATTTATAAAAATAATTAAGACAGGATACAAATAAATAAGTACATACATACCAATATAGACAACAGTAACATAATCTAAATAATACTGTACACTTTTTCAGAATAAATTAAAATCTGCTCTTTCCCTCCTAAAATACTAATGTAATTTTATTCATGGGAGCCTAATTGAGCATTGGCCTTACTGTCTAAGGATGGTAGAAGCTGAACTAATACGTTCAGGGGGAGTTAGAGTTGGTCACATTGTCTTACCAATGATTTATATCACTCTAATTAGGTCTGTTCTTGGCTTGGGTGATAACTCAAAGACGATTTTACCTCAACGTAAGTCTATGCTCTGGGAAAACAAAGTATCAATAAAGCCTTAGAGATTTCAGTGCAAAACATTACAAACTGGGATCAGTCTCAGTATGTAATTTCAGCACCCTGTTTCAGTTTAATTGAGGGCTTAAGAAGACTCAATAATCAGATGATTCTTTAGTTTCACAACTTTTTGTTCTTTTGTTTAAAGAGATCCTAACCCATTCAAAAGTCTAACATTCCTACATGGCTAAGTCATCATAGACATGATGGCAGAATCTGAATATTCAGATGAAGGGAATTTTGAGATAGCAGGAAGGTATAAAAAGGGATGTTAGTGGTTGGCAGGCATTTGGCAAGTTAATTTTCAAGAACAACCCGCCCCCCTTTATGCCTGAAGAGAAAAGTTTTCAATCAGTGTGTGCTACCTATTCTAACATATGCCAGCAAAACATAGACATTAACCTCACAATCAATACAAAAGCTACGAGTGGTGCGAAGAGCCATGCAAAGATACATGCTCAGCATTACGAGACAAGATAGAAAGACCTGCACATGGATTAGAGAGCAAAATACAATGTCATCAAAAGAGTAAAATAATCTTAAGGAAATGGGCTGGTCACATAGCAAGAAGAACTGATGGCAGGTTGACTAAGGCAGTCATAGAATGGATTCCACTTGATAAAAAGTGTCCACAAAAGAGACCTAAAACAAGATAGAGCAGCAATATCAGCAAATATTGTGGGCCCAACTAGCAAAAGAAAACTCAAGACCGTATTGGTTGGACACATGAGGAAGAGGCATTCATCCAGCAGTGATAAAAAATGGCTAGAACGATAGTTATGAAGAGCCTCCCAAATTAGGATTAATTCCCAAATTAAGACTGCCATATCTGGACTGCAAAATCTACACAACCATTAGAGGGGAGCACAGAATTTGAGTTTTTAGTAGCTCTTTACTTCCACCTAAAAGTTGTTTTGCAGCCCCGTTGTTTTGTAGTAGCTATGGATAAATTGGGATGATTACACTCTGAGTCTTTAATAGAATCCTTTTGTGCTCCTGACACTGTAGATATGACTAGATCCATGATATTAATTTTCAGAAAAGTTAAGCTTTTAGCCTCTTATTGGTATATTTATTACACATGATCCAGCTTTTCCTCCGTCCATTTTTCTCCTTTCTGACTATTAAAATAGTAACACCATCTTTGCCAGTGGATTGTATGCATTAAGCATTTTCAAAGAACTTTCTTTTCTTTGCTTCAGATTGTCTATTTGCAATTTCATGGAGCATGAAATGATTGAATTTAAAGAAGTTATTTTTCTTCCTCTTTGTTCTATTCCAAACTTTTACTCTGCCATGTCTTTCCTCATAAGTGTTGTTTTTAAACCAAATATTCTTATGAAAAATCATTATCTATTATCCTAATCATTTGTTTATACTTTTTCCTCCCCCTTTTCCTGTTCTGTTGCAAGATGGCACTGGATAAAATTTGCTTTTATTAAGGTTAATTGTACAATAGTTGTCTTATTAACGTTATTGATTTACTCAGTCAACCATCTTTCCTGATTATAGAAAGTAACAGTTCTGCTCTGTTCTGCATTATCAAGCCAAATTTGGAGTTTTCTGTATTACCGCATATACTTGAGTATAAGCCAAATTTTTCCAGCACATTTTTTATGCTGAAAAAAGCCCCCCTCCCCCCTCCACTTATACTAGAGTGAGGAAAAAAATGCCTTTTTTCCTGCAACCCATTTTGGCTTCCGGAGGCTGCAGGGAGGCTTGCTAAGGCCAAAATGGGGCGTAGGGGGGTGCCTAGCAAGACTCCCTGCAGCCCTCTGGAAGCAAAAACGGCAGGGGAGGGGGGCTTCAAGAGAGAAAGAAACAAAGAAATCCTCAATGTTTAAGGAGATTCCCATCTTCACTGAGCTTGAGTTGAGAGCTTATTGTAATAGGCTGGCTGCTAGCTATCCTTGCTCAGGCTAAGCTAATCAATAGTGGAGCTCTAAGAATGCCAGATGAGAAGGAGAAAGGGAGGAAGAAAGAGAGGGGGGGAGGGAGGGAAGGGTAAACCCTTTTACTCACACTTCATCCTCACTGTTTGGGGATCCCTAAGTTCACTGAACTTGAGTTGAGAGCTTATTGTAAGTGCCTGCAGTAGCTATCCTTGCTCAGGGTAAGCTACAAAACATTTCAAAATGTTTGGCTTTTCTTCCTCTTACCAAAGACCTTCTGGGGTTCTTCGCAGAAAGGGAGACAGGAGAAAGGGAGGGAGAAAGAAATAAAGAAAGAGAGGAGAGAGAAGAAAGAAAGAGACAAAGAAAGAGAAAAAAAAAGAAAAAGGAAGGGAGAAAGAAAGAGAATGCAGGTATCTCTTAACAGAGGCTTGAACTTGCCTGAAATTATATCAAGCCCTATGTCACTTAACTCAATGTATCAGATTAAATTTTATTGAATTATTTTTGGCATATATACTACATTCTCTTGTGTAATTTAGTTATTGTGTAGTTTACACTATGCACTTCAAGAGCTAGTTTACTGTTTTTCTTTGAAATAAATATTCAAAAACATTTAACTTACTGATGCCTCAATTAATGTAATTTTATTGGTATCTATTTTTATTTTGAAATTTACCAGTAGCTGCTGCATTTCCCACCCTAGGCTTATACTCGAGTCAATAAGTTTTCCCAGTTTTTTGTGGTTAAAAAACTGGGAAAGGTGCCTCGGCTTATATTCAGCTTATACTCGAGTATATAGGGTATTTTGAATGTCATAATTGAAGAAGGACATCATCAAATTCCAGCACCATCACAAAAGAATAAATAATATGTTGAGTTGGCTGTAGATCAAGTCCTGTAAAGAATGGTGGAAACAGCTCAGTTGACTTAAATTGGGGAAAAGAAAATTAAGGAGAAAGTTTTAAATAATCTGAATATCTGACATGCAGATGATGAAGCAGACTTGTTCTGTATTGCTTTAATGGGCATGACTTGAACCATTAGGCAGAAATATCAGGCAGGCAGATTTTTTTTTTTTTTTTTTTTGGTTTGAGCATTAAACAACACTTGATGGAGCTGATCAACTTATTAACTGAAAAAATGCTGATAGCCCTGGAAACAAAAATGACTTATGGGCTTGTTTTTTACTGGACATATTTTGAAGCAATTTGAATAGCCATCTATCAGATATGTTGTAAAATGTGCACATTTTTGCATCTTTCTTTGGAATAAACAGAAATTGCTTACATAAAAGTGTATACATATAAAAGTGTATACGTACATATTTCCTGGAATCATCACCACCAGTGTCCCAAAGGTGCTTTTTCAGGAGGCAACTGGGCTTTCTTGTTTTTTCTTTTGAAGACGTTTTGCTTTTCATCCAACAAGCTTCTTCAGCTCTGACAGGATAGTGGGGACCAATATGGTTCTGTAATTATTTTTCTTCATGATCCAGCATGTTTTACCAGGATTTCTCTTATCTTCATAAACTTTTACTTGAGAATAGGATGGTCGTCTTTGTGTCTATATGCATGCATATGCACCCTTAAATAAGTCTTTTTCTCTTGGTGATTGCTTGGGCAAGTCCATGAAGTTTCTTAGCAATACTTTTGGAGGTAGTTTGCCATTGCTCTCTTCCTAGTGCTGGGAGAGAGTGATTGGCCCATTCATTTAGTTGACTTTGTGCCTAAGGACAACTAGAATTCACAGTGTCCAATTTCTAGCATGTTGTTTTTAACTAATTAACTCCAATTTGTGATTCATAGTATTAACACTTTTATGCTAATGACAAAAAAAAAACCAAGTAGAAACTATGGGAACAATGAATGCATTTAAATCATTTGCTGATAAAACAAATCTTACTGCAGTTATAAATGTGTAAAGTGAAACCTTTTTTTGAAACATTTAAGTATAAATTGGTCTACAATCTGTCTGTTAGAGATATTATAACTAGTTAAAAGATATATTGTAGATTTTTGCATTGATCTAGAAATTGGACTAAATTGAAGTATTAAAGTTCCCTTTAATACTAGAATCCTATGACAGTAAAAAACTACTGTAAATTGAACATCAATTACGTTTTTTGCAAAATTTAGGAATAA
Source organism: Masticophis lateralis (assembly GCA_030761175.1). Taxonomy (NCBI): domain Eukaryota; kingdom Metazoa; phylum Chordata; class Lepidosauria; order Squamata; family Colubridae; genus Masticophis; species Masticophis lateralis. Next base: position 37,474,396 of record JAUDYJ010000001.1, read on the forward strand.
AAAAAACAGAAGAGGTAAATAGTTAACTAGAAACTGTACAATAAGGGAAAATTGGCTTGTGCATCATCGCATTGTCATCACGTGACATATCAAGACTTCCCCCCCTTTCTTAAAATGGGGTGGGCGTGGCCAGAGCGTGACACATCTGGCCTGTGGGCCATGAGTTTGACACGGTGTAGAATATCTAAAGTATTCTAAATATCTAGAGACAGTTAGATATCTAAAGATATCTAAATATCTAAATATTCATTCAACCTTGACAACTTTAAGAATTGTGGACTTCAACTCCCAGAAAATTTCAGCTAGCCATGCTGGCTGTGAAATTTTGGAAATTGAAGTCCAGAAGTCTTAAAGTTGCCAAAGATGGACTTCCCCAATCTAAAGTATACCCTGGAAAGTCATTCCCAGAATAAAAACAACTAAACTAGAAAGACTGTTGATCCAAGAAATTACTTTCATTCACAACAGACTGTGAGCATCCTGAGAACTGTGTTTTGTTTGTTTGTTTCCATGGGAGGAAAGCCCGGATGGTTCTCCTATACAGATTTCCCAATTTCCTTCCTTAAAGAAATAGCTGTCCCTGAGCTGGAAAAAAAGTGTGGTTTCTTATGTAATGGATTACATATTACAAAATTAAATGATGAAAATTTCTTTCATCAAATTAGTATAGCTAGCAATTAGCAGAATGTAATCATTTGCAGGTGAATGAAATAAGATGACTAGGGAGCACATTAAGTGTCTGTGCAAAATACAGACATATAAGGAAATAAGAAAAGATAACAATAATTTAACATATATTAATATTCCCCTAGTTCCTAGGGAAATTATTCCTGGGGAAATTATTCATTCTGGCTGTTTCAAATTAAAAGCTCTACCATATATATTTCCATAAGAAATATGTTGGGGTACATAGCCTTTTCATGGAAGCTAAAGAATGAATATCCTATCCGGACAACCATTATAATTTTCTCTGAATCTTTTCTGCTATTCAGAGCTGCACAATGTACCAATTTTGCAGCTAAAATTTGACAGCACTACCTAGTAGAGTAGTGCCATGTCTGAGTCCCAGATATTATTTATACAGCTAGTCCTCAAATTATGGTGACAATTGGGACCTGAATTTCCATCACTAAACAATGTGATTCTGAAGCGCAACTTCATATGACCGCATCATTTAGTGATAGCATCTCTACAATTCCCACTGCTGTTGTTAAGTGAAATTAAGGACATTAAGGGAGCTCCTCCTTGCGACATCTTACAGGCATCCAACAATCAAAGTTGATGGGCAATCTGGCAGAAAGTTGCAAGTTCCAGACAATTCCAAGAAGACCAGCAAGCAGATAAGCAGCTACTGCTGGGTAGAAGAGGGAGCAAGTTGCTGTTGTGGCTCTGTTGCCTGAGCCTGGGTTATTGACAGATGCAGACTCTGAGAGTGAGGGAGAGGAGTTGGCAAGGCCTCCCTCTCCAGGACCCTCCTCTCTGGCAATGCCTCTGGAGGACACCAAAGGCCAAGAGATAGGCCCAGAGCCAAGCACGTCCCCGCAGCCACAGGTGGACAGCAACAAAGGAGATAAGTGCTGGCTGGATCCTCGACAGCGGCGCAGGGAGAAGCGTGTGCAGCAGAGGAAGAGGTGTGCCAGAGATTAGCTGAGTCACTGGACCACATCCCACAGGGTATAAATGTGGGTGTGGTGGCTGGCTCAGATTGTGACAAGCAAAAAACTAGAAACAATCCATAGTCTCTGTGTTACTGGAACTCTGCCTGCCTTATTAGACTGCATTCGGAATAATCCTTGTATTGCTGGGACCTTGCCTGCCTTATTGGAATGCTTTCAGTCTAATCTTTGTTTTGTGTGAGTAAAGTCTGAATTGGCAGCCAGCCACTGGGTTGCTGCCAGCTTTATCTTCAAAGACTTTGTCATGTGGCTTATTAACTCCGGCCCATCTGTGTGTGTGTGTGTGAGAGATGGGGACAAAACAGTTGCACAAATGGTAAGAAAGGTACAAAATGAACATTGTGAAGATTGGAGTGGCTGCTTTCGGGAGATAAAGATATATGAGAGTTGTGTGAATGGCAGGAGAGGCAAGGCACAAGTCCAATGAGGTCCGGAAAGAGTTGCAAGAGTGTGCAGGTGGCTGGTAAGGTACAGTCCATATGACTAGTCCAGGCTAGGGGAGGATGTGTGGATAAGGGAGGCCTACCCAAGAAACTTAGGGAAGGTGAGGGGTTCTTGTTTTTATTATATTGGGTTTTTTATTGTTGTATGCTGTCCAGTCACTGAGACTGAGTGGAAGGACATTTAAATCCTCTAAATAAACAAACTTGCAACCTTCCCTGCCAATTTCCCTATTGAATTTGCTTGTGGGAAACTGACAGGGAAAGTTGCAAATTCTGATTACATGATTGTGAAGACCCTGGGACAGTCAGGACTCATAATAACTACTCATTCTATGCCATTGTGACTCTGAATGGTTGCTGAATGAATGGACATTAACCAAGGACTACCTGTATAAAGTTTTTTTTTTTTTATGCTGGGCATTGGAGTTAGGAAAGAGACTTAAACTTGGAAAAGTATTATTTCTTGCATATCAAAATATGGACTTAAGAAATAAGTAATTTATTCACTTTTGAAAGACTATTTTCTGCTACGAAACAAAAAAAGGCAACTTTCCTTTCTCCGGTTTCATAATTTAAAACAATTTTATGCACAATTTGATACATTGTTGTTAAATAACCAAATGAATATGTGATATTTAGATGATTTATATTAATTTAATAGGTTGGAGAAATTTTCTGTTTATTTCTTTAGTATTTCTTGGGGTTACATTTTCACAACTAATTAATTTGTTGGATATTACTGATTTCATTTTAATTTGCACATTGTTTTATCTATAGTTGTCCCTTTAAAAATTCAATATATTTAGAAATATATTAGGATTGTTTTAGTGTATCAGCTTAAGGATTGATTTTTTCAGTCTTGTTTATCTGAACTACATAAACTGCAAAAAGAAAAGCAGAGGGAAGGAAACTGCTATATTTTCCACCTTTTATTTCAGAGTACTGTAGGGATAACATTTTCAACACTTTGCAGCTTTTTTCTTTTATTTTGAAAAGAACTTGCAGTCACAAAGTTTCCAGAGCGAGCCAAAAACTGTAATGAAGAGTGTTGGATTTCTTTATTTTTGTTTTTCTAAGTTTACCTTACCAGTCAAATCTGTCTGGAGTTATTGTTGTTCTTTACTTGTTTTTCTTGAAAATCTCCACAGCTTCCCACAGCTACACCATCTGCCTATGCTTCCTAAAAAATGTTGTACATTACGAAGTACACAAAGGTATAACATTCCCAGCAACCTCAGGACATGTCAAATCAAGTTAAAAATCCATCAAGCCCAAATTGTACAAATAAAACCGTGAAAGTTATTTATGTAAATAATGTATCTCAGATCTTAGGTGGTAACCAGCAATGCTGGCCTCAAGACCTTACAACTGAACTACAGAAATCCAGATGACCATTAGATGGCAGCACAGAGTTACAAAACAGCTTTACAGACTTAGATATAGAGTTAACATCTGAAAATTGCAGCCCATATTTAATAGCCTTAACTACATTAATATTAACTTTGAGAACCCAATATCTAGGGAGCTAACATGATGTCTTTAGGAATCAACAGAGTAGGCATAAAAACTGAACAGGCAACAGAATGATGGAAAACATGTAAGAGACATCTAGTTGATTGGGAAGTCCATGTATCTCTTCCTTGACCTCCCAACATCCTTCATCAGCAGCCTGAATGGTCTAAAGAAGGAAGAAGAAGCAGATAATAAATCTTAGTTCAGTATTTGCAAGGCTATGAAGTCCTATTTTGCCACTGGTTGTCTCATTGCCAGACTGCATTTAGAGCAGGCCATTTCATTCATTGATCTAAAAAAACAAAATGATATATTCCTCACACACCTTCACCTTGTTACAAGAAATAAAATATTGGACAAATAAATTAATGGAATGTCATCCCAAGGAAAATAAACCAAAGGATTTGAACCCAAGGGAAAATGGCAAGTACAGAGAAGGGTGAAAAGCAAGGAAGCATCCAGACCAAATCTGGACTACCAGTTGCCAAAATAAGAATTATCATGCAATAGTAATAAGGAAAGCAAGCCATCAGAAACAGAATTAACAACTGCCACGAAGCCCTAGCAGACATGTTTTAGTTAACACAGGATCAGTGGCTATTAGCCTTGATGGCAGTGTGATTCTAGTGGCACCAGCAAGACTAGCGAAGGTGGGAGGTTAGCATTCTAACGACGGCAATTAAGAAAAGTGATTGAGGGAGAAAGGAGGAGTCGAAAGCAGGGTGCATTAGGAAGCTGGGAAATGTTAAGGGTCTTGCTGACAGAGATGGATAAGTACGTACTGCATATTATTGTTACATTTTCCATTAGGGCTTCACTTTTGCTCTCATTTATATACACTCTAATTGTACTGCCTCTGTTGTAATTTTTGCACTCACTTATACAAATACAAACTATCACTTCTGTTGTAGTAGAATCTGTTGTAAATTGAAACAAATGCCACTTTCTTTGATTACTCTGCTTCCTGTGTCTGGATCAGTTCCTATCCTTACTCACCCTCCAATGGTGACACATTCTGCATAATGGCTAAGATGCATTCATCACTTTTTGGATCCATTCAGTCACCTACATTTGCTATCTAGTTGCTACAGTTCCCTCCATTTATAGTTCATTCATTCATTTTTGTACTGAGACATCCCATTCAAGTACAAATGGCTTTTGTCTCCCATGTTCTACCTAACCCAGAAACTGGAGAGGTGCATCTTAGATTTCATGGCACAAAGTCCTAGTCAGTCAGGACTGGGGGAAGGTGGATTTATTAGTGCTACACATTTATACACTGTCAATAAGATAGAGGAGTTCAAGATCTTATACGGTAATGAAATGCTCCAGGGAACACACAGGTCATTTAACCCACTAAATTTTATTAGCTCTAGCTCCCGTAAACATTACACGTACACACTTTTACTCACATTTTCCCAGTACAAATTGGCCAAATTTGCCAGGGGCTGAGTGCAAATCAAGCACTAAGGTCCAATGATAGCTTCCATAAATTGTGAAGTCTCTGAAAATGAGTCTCTTACAGCTTTCCTTTTAATTCTCACCTGCAATGTCCATCACATATTTCTTTGCATTTCACTTCATCCTTTTGCTGAGAACATAAGAGGTGCCTTGCTGGTGCCCTTGGCTCATCTAGTCCAGTAGTTTGTCCTCACAATAACCCACCAACTTCATAAGGAAACACAATAGTCTCCCAGCAGATGTTTTCACAGGAAATAAGGCTTTTTGTGCTGGAAGAAAAGCCTTATTCTAGTGAGAAAAGACTCTTCTGTTCCCATTCCAAGAAACTTTCCTGCCAACATGTGAACCACTGCAACAGTCCTCAGTCCAAGGGTGCTTTTTCTGGCACTGCTTGGTTCTTCCTCCCGATGATGTTTTCCTCCCTTTGATCTGTTGCAGATGTAACAACTGCATCAAATACTAAATGACTTGAGAGCAGATCCCCGGCTGACATTTTGTTATTACATACCTGGTAAGATAGGAACATAAAATTTTAAAAAATAAAATTTAAATTTAAGATCCCTATTTATTGTTTTAATGTTTTATAGTGCATTTTAATTGAATGTTTGTAGTTGTTTGAAAGGGATGTGGTGGCTCAGTGGCTAAGAGGCTGAGCTTGTCGATTGAAAGGTCAGCAGTTCAAATCTCTAGTGCCATGTAATGGGGTGAGCTCCCGTTACTTGCTCCAGCTTCTGCCACTCTAGCAGTTCGAAAGCAAGTAAAAAATGCAAGTAGAAAAATAGGGACCACCTTTGGTGGGAAGGTAACAGTGTTCTGTGTGTCTTTGGTGTTTAGTCATGCCAGCCACATGACCACAGAGACGTCTTCGGACAGCGCTGGCTCTTCGGCTTTGAAATGAAGATGAGCACTGTCCCCTAGAGTCAGGAATGACTAGCACATATCTGCAAGGGGAACTTTTACCTTTACCTTTAGTTGTTTGGGTGAGATAGACAACACAGAAGTTTAATAAATAAATGAATAAATATTTTCTCCACACCCACCTTATTGGAACCCCTAATTGAAAAGACAGATTTTTCATTTGCACCTAAAACTCTTAACAATACAGACAGTCCTCATTTAGTGACCATAATTAAAACCTATGTCATTAACTGAAGTGGTTGGTAAGTAAAACGGTAATTGTGCTTGCCATCTTCCTTCAACTTTCCTTTCCTTTACTGTAAAAGTCATAAATACAATGATTGGTCATAAAGTTACTTTTTCATCACCATCATCATTTTGAAAGGTTGCTAAACAAATGAGGACTGTCTGTTAAGTACATCACCACAGAGAAGGCCTGCATGTGTTTATTACTTATCAATATATTTGTTTTGTATATTTGTTTTTATATTTATATATTCAAGGTTGACTCAGCCTTCCATCCTTTCGAAGTAGAAAAATGAGGACCCGGATTGTGGGGGCAATAAACTGACTTTGTATAAGTTTAAGTTTAAGTTTAAGTTTATTCAGATTTATATACCGCCCTACTCCCCGAAGGGACTCAGGGCGGTGAACAGCCAATTAAAAATACAATATAATACAAAAGTTAAAAATTTAAAATAAATTATACAATTAGGCTGAATAATTAAAATCCAATTTTAAAAACATTTAAAAACTAATATAAAACCCATTTATAAAGGGAGGTTTAAGCCAGGCCAGCCTGATAAAATAGGAATGTTTTCAGGGCCCGGCGGAAAGTATGTAGGTCCTGTATCCCCCTTATCTCAGGGGGGAGCTTGTTCCAGATGGCCGGTGCCCCCACAGAGAAGGCTCTCCCCCTGTACACTGTTTGACTGACGGCACCCTGAGGAGCTCCTCTCTTTGGGAACGGACTGGTTGGTGAGAGGCTATTGGTGGCAGAAGGCGGTCCCGAAGATACCCTGGTCCCAAACCATGGAGCGCTTTGAAGATAGTAACCAGAACCTTGAAGCGCACCCAGAAGACCACTGGGAGCCAGTGCAGCTCGCGCAGGAGTGGAGTCACATGGGAGCGCCACGTCGCTCCCATCACCACCCGCGCAGCCGCATTCTGGACCAGTTGGAGCCTCCGGGTATTCCTCAAGGGGAGCCCCATGTAGAGAGCATTACAGTAGTCCAGGCATGAGGTGACAAGGGCATGAGTGACCGTGCGTAACGAATCCCGATCCAGAAAGGGACGCAACTGGCGAATCAGGCGAACCTGATAAAAACTCCTGCCGGCCACAGCTGTCATATGCCCTTCTAAAGACATCCGCGAGTCCAGGAGGATGCCCAAGTTGCGAGCCCTATAAAAAGAACACCGCTTAGGGGGAGGGGCAAAAGCCCTACTAAGCAGGTATATACAAAAGTATGAAGGCTATTGCTTAATGCATTGTAAGCCACCCTGAGTCTCCGGAGAAGGGCGGCATATAAATCAAACTTATAAATAAATAAATAAATACTGTATTTTTCAGAGTATAAATTGCACTCTCCCCCCCCCATCCAAAGTGGGTGGAAATGTCTATAAGTCTTATACACCGAATGTTGCCAAAGCCCCGCCCACCCGCCGGCTCCAACCCTTCAGCCATTTTCAGCCTCTACATGTTGTATTTTCGTCCTCTGCATGCTCCATTTTAGACCCATTCCAGGCTGCGGGGATCGCCATAGCACATTGCTGCCAATCGTCACCTCTGTGCGTTGTGTTTTTGGTCTCTGCATGCCCTGTTTTTGGCCTCCATGTGTCACATTTTTGGCTAGTTTCAGGTGGTGGGGATCGCCGCCACTGCCACCAATCCCGCCACCTGGAACCCGCTGAAAATGAGATGCACAGAGGCCAAAAATGGCATGTGGAGGCCAAAAATGCGATGTATGGAGTCCAAAAATGCAACGTGCAAAGATGGCAATTGGTGGCAATGTGCTGTGGTGATCTTGGCAGTCTGGAATGGGTCTAAAACAGAGCATGAGGAGGCTGAAAATGCAATGTGCGGAGGCCAAAAACCTGCAGCCTGGAACAGCTGATTGGTGGTATTCCGAGAGGCAGTTCCAACTTCCAATCAGCTGCTCCTTCTAAATCAGGCTGTGATAATATGCTGAAACTGATCAGGCTGTTTGCTGTTTGCTGCAAGGATGCTAGCCAGATGAATACCAATGGATGCTGGTAGGCAGAGGCAGAATTTATTTTCTTGTTTTCCTCCCCAAAAACTAATGTGCTTCGTATACTCCAGAGTGTCTTATACTCCAAAAAATGTGGTATATATGGTGCCTGTTCAAATCTTAATGGATGTTTAACCTGCATATTAATTCATTGTGAAATATTTTGGAATGAAACCTTATGGGAATATTAGCTAAATATTAGATAGATAGATAGATAGATAGATAGATAGATAGATAGATAGATAGATAGATAGATAGATAGATGATAGATAGATAGATAGATAGATAGATAGATAGATAGATAGATAGATCTTATGTAGAACTCTTTTCCACAAGACCAATCTGCTTCACCCTCACAATCTCCCCTGTGGTCTCTTCCATCACTCACTGGCAAAAGATGAAGGAGTTTTGGGACCAAGTCCTGCACATGTGGAGAAATATCTTTGGGATTTAGAAGTCTGGGAAGAAACCTGTGCAAGAAATGTGATGTTGAGGCAAGTGATATGGATATTTCTTTTCACTCTTAAAAGGGAGGATGCTACATGACATTTTGAAGGGATGCTTTGCCTCAATCTTCATTAAAGCAATGCAGCCCTTTAAATATATCAAATATAAGTGTTCAGAGATAACTTGATGCATGTGATTTTTAAAACACTGTTTTAACTTAAAAGAATAAGAAGCTAGCATAATGTATAGCATCAACAAAATTACATGTATCCCCAATTTAAACATACTGCTGAAATTAAGAAAAAAGAATAGGGTAGCTGGAAGAGATCTCAGGGTTCTAATAAAAATAGACTCTAAAAACTCAAATAGCATACTGGAGAATTCAATAATGGATTTCTCTTCAAGCCAATTGGAAAGATTTACCCAAACACAATACATTGCTGCATTATTATCCATTTTGAAATATTTTGGCTTTAAGTTTTGTATTCTTTGAAGACAGAAGTTTGTTTGGATAGGAAGGAATTAGATGTTATTATCAATGTTATTCCTAAGTTTGCAGTGTTATCACTGGTAAGATTTTTTTTTACTACCAGTTCTGTGGGCGTGGCTTGGTGGACGTGGCTTGGTGAGTATGGCAGGGGAAGGATACCGTAAAATCTCCATTCCCTCCCCACTCCAGGGGAAGGTTACTGCAAAAATCCTCATTTCCCAATCAACTGGGACTTGAGAGGCAGAGAATAGAGGGGGATGGGGCCAGTCAGAGGTGGTATTTACCAGTTCTCTGAACTGCTCAAAATTTCCACTACTGGTTCTCCAGAACTGGTCAGAACCTGCTGAATTCCACTCTCTGAATCTTATGCACTAGGAAAGCCAATATATAGGCTACTTTCTAGGCCAGGGGTGTCAAATTTTTATTTTTTATGGTTATAAACAGTTTTGACTGTTTTGATAGAGGTGTGATATTGCATATCCAGATAGACAGAAATACACACAGAGAGATGAATTAATTTATTTGTCTTATAGGTTGTTGCATTTGATGATGAAATGTATTACATACTTTGTAAGTGAAAACATACAAATATTTAGTTTAAAAAAATGGGAGTTATAGTATCTGTACATACATATATTTGTGTGTGAGTATGTATTTGACTGTATACTTATATATAAAATGGTGTTTGTCCTGTTGGTTCAGACGTTTATGCTTTTCCTCTGGGTCTCCTGAAAGCTACTGTTCAACCATATTACCAAAATCAGAGTATTTTGTTTATTTTTCTGAGTTGATTTATGAACTTCTACTTTATTTCCTGGTTGTTGTTGTTGTTGTTGTTTGGTACTCTTGGAACTTGCCCAAATATTCTCCCAATTTGCTGACCTCTTTTACTTCTATTCTTTATAGTATATAAGATTGCACATTTTCATTATCCCTTTCCCCCCAAAAAAAGGTTTTCTATCCCATTATGTAGCTGCTGGTATTCAGAGAAAATTACTTCCTTATATGAATGTTTCATATTATAAAGTTAGCTACTAACCTTTTTCTCTATGTGTTTTTCTCTATGTTTAGAATTGTATTTATGAATGAAGGTTCATTTATTCATCTGTACATCTGGAAAAAATAGATGTCTCTAGATACATAGCTTTCAGCTATGTGGTACACTTTTATTGCAAAGATCAGAAGGAAAACTGGCTTATATTCTTACTTGCTGTTCACATGTGATGGGCTGGATAGTGTTCATTGCTTCTTACTCCACAGTAATAATCCTTCTTCACACTGGGATAAATACTATTATGAACAAATCCTAAATACAGCACCATGTTTCCTGATTACTAATAAACATTTATAAAGTGTAAATGATCACAGCATGTTAACAAACATGATCCAGCTCATATTTCTGTGACAAAATACTGATGGTTTCATCAGATGTGTTCTGAGCAACTAAAATACTGTAAATAACCAAAAATAAAAGTGTTATATGTAAACAACAGCTTTGCCTTCTATTTTATAAAAAGCAGATTGATTATTTGGTCTTCCTAACTGGAGTAATTTTCAGAAAAAGAAACAGACTAAATAGGACATTATTTTGCAATTGAATACTAACCTTATTTACTAACCATAGTAGGGCTACCGTGCCTCAATACATATTTCAGTAATTCAGATGCAGGTATGGGTTCATATATTGTATAGTTATTTCATTCTAATTCATATAGCTATTCATTACTTGTGGATGAAAATTTTCCTTAGTGCAATGTGATAGTGGAATCATGTCATGTCCAATTTCACAGAAAAGTAATAAAAATTTCCTTTACTGGAAGTGTTCAAGCACAGGCTAGACAGCCATGTGTTAGAGATGCTTAATCTGCAGGGGTTGGGATAAAATGGCATAGATCAGTGATTGCAAACCTGGCTTTCATGTCATGCTATTTTGGATGCTGGTGTGTCACCCAAACAATTATGTTTGAAAGCATGCCTTGTTCTTGTGTGATCACAAGAAAGCTGTACTCTCAGAGCCTCCAGAGCATCTGAAAATTGTGTGAGAATGGATAAAGTGTGGATAGGGTGCATGAACAAAATTCTTGCAGACAGGTATATGAGAGTAAATGAGTCTGGCACTGTGTGTTCTTTCAAGGGAATAATGTTATCCTGGCTACCATTAAGAAGATGTTGATTAACCCATTTCTGAAGTAGCTGTCTCTGGACTCACAATATATTAGACCACTATCATCAAGTTTCCAATCTTCTCTTTCTTTAGGGACATTTGTTGCAAAGTGCCCTAAAAGAAATGGATTGTCTCACCCCTTTCCAGTCAAGATTCAGGCCCAGGCATGGAACTAAGATGGCATTTGTCACTCTGGTAGATAAATTTTGTCAGGATGTGGGCAGGGAAAGTGCAACTGTCTTAATCAATCACTTATCTTCTCACTGGCCTTTAATACCATTGACTATGGTATCTTTCTAGATTTAATATGTGAGCTGGAGACAAAGCCACTGTTTTACAATGGTTCTGCTCCTTATTTGATTTAGATGTATTAATTATCCAATTTATATGACCATCCATCTATCTGAAAATACTTCGAGCAATGAACAAAATAAAAATATTCCATTAAAACAAACAAGCAAAGAACAAATTGAATGAACAAAATAAAAATATTCCATTAAAACTGAAAAAGAAACCAAATTGTGGTCCCATTTAAAATTTAATTCTCACCTATTACATATGCCTATGCCAGAGATCCAGTAACATTCTAACACTAATGCCTAACTACATGGCTCCAGGCAATAGTGGGGAGAATAGTTTGGTTTCTTATATGTTCCCATCCGTGATGGGTTGCTACAAGTTCTACCCAGATTGACAAACTGGTAGCAGCGGTGGCAGGAAGCTCTGCCCACCTGTGATGGATACTTCTGCACATCTGCAGAAGCAGCATGCACGTGCAAACTGGTAGCAATGGGTTTTGCAACCCACTACTGGTTCCTATTGATTTGAGGTAAAATGCCACCTGTATACTGATAATACATAGCCACAATATATACTGCTCAAAAAAATAAAGGGAACACAAGCAGAAGACATCCGAGATCTGAATGAATGAAATAGCCTTATTAAATACTTTGTTCTTTACATACAGTAGTTTATACACTGCTCAAACAACTAAAGGGAACACAAAACTACTGTATGTAATGAACAAAGTATTTAATAAGACTATTTCATTCATTCAGATCTCGGATGTCTTCTGCTTGTGTTCCCTTTATTTTTTTGAGCAGTGTATAACATTACACTATGTCTTCAATAGTGTAGACCAAATTATTATGAGAGTCTGGATTGGATGAAAGTAATGGTTGAACCTCAGCAAGAAACGAGTTGGTGTTTGTCAAAAGATCACCTGGTTCTCTGAGTGCTCTGATGGTTACTCTGCATGAGGTGAACAATGCAGTGTATTTACTCTGAAGACATGGTTGATTCACAGCTACTATTTGATTGGTAGGTAGATGCTCTGACCAGGAGTTTCTTTGCCCAGCTTTGAATGATGAGCCAATTACAGCCCTATTTGGAACAAAAGGTACAATGTTAGCCGATACTTCATCACTACCAATAGACTACTGCAAAGTTTCTACATTGGGCTTACATTCAAAACTCTCAGAAGCTGCAGTTTGTTCACAGGTGAGAGCTTTAAAAACATCAGTTACACTGATATTGTGGGAATTTCATTGACTGGCAAAAGGTCTCGGAATAGAGTTTTTCCATTTCTGAAAACTCCTCCTGTCTTGCATCCACATTTTTACAAGAACTTGCCACTCTATGTTGCCTACTGGTGCCAAATGAGGTGTTGTTTTTTTTTTTAAAGATTTAGAGACAATAGACCCAAACCAGAGTGAAATGCTAAAAAAGACCTTATTGAAGAAATTTCAAGAGAGTTATAGAGCAAAAAATACCAGTCTACATCTCTTCAGCTCCCCAGAAACCCCAAAGAAGAAATCTCCAAAAACAGAATCTTAGGTCTGTACTGAAAGTTCACTCTGCCTCGGTTTTTGTCAGTATTTATTTATTTATTTATTTATTTATTTGTTTATTTATTTATTTATTTATTTATTTATTTATTATTGTGATTTATATGCCGCTATTCTCTCTGATGTCTCAGGGCGGCTTACATAAAACAATCATCAATACAAATCACAGTAAAACAAATTAAAATAAATTAAAATCCCCATTAAAACCATTCTAAAAATTGTAAAACTATATAACCCCTCAATCAGATTATTGTTGGAACAGTCATGTCTTTAGTCCGCAACGAAAGGAGAGGAGGTCGGGGGCCGTCCTGAGGTCAGTGGGGAAACTATTCCAGAGGGTCGGGAATAGCATTCTTCCTATCGGTCAAGGTCAGGGCGATCCAGCATCTGGAGAAGGAGTGATCAGGGGGCTGGGTCAAGATGGAACAGAGGTTGATTGGAGCATGTGATCGATTGAGGAGAAAGGGGGTGGTTTTGGAAACTTTTGAATTACTGAAGGAAAGCCCGGGCTTTTCAGATTCGGGTTTTCCCAGATGTCCCAGTTTACCTATTCTAGTAAAAAGAACTTTGGAAAATGCTTGCTTCTGCGTCTTTACTTGGAGCTGGGGGTTTTCTGAAACGCTGACAGTAACACTTGAAAATGGCTTAACATCACATCTAATCCTGACCAGCTATTCTGGGATATTTTTCAGTAAGACAAATCTCAAGTAAGGACTATTTGGGGATGGTCTAATGCACAGGTGTCAAACTCATGTCATCACAGCAGCATCACTTGACATATCAGGACTTTTCCCCCCTTTGCTAAACCGGGTGTGGGCAGTGCCAGCACGTGATGCATCCAACCATGAGTTTGACAGCCCTGGTCTAATGACGTATCTTGTGAATAAGTTGGGAACTCAGACTGTCAACCCTTTGCTAAGAATATTTTAATGGGAAACGTTCTTGTGTGAAGCCCTGTTTTTCCATTGTTCTAGAGAAGTGTCTAATTAGGGAACTCATACTGTTGCAAGATTCAATCTTGGTTAGTTATCAGGACCAGAGATTTAGTCATATGAGCTTTCAGACAAATTCACATTTTTCCTATCCTGCTGCTCTTGCCTCCACTTCAGCTCCCCACACAAACCTATCTTCCTCTTACTTCTGCCCTCTTAGCTGACCCTTACTGTGCTGCTGCCAACTACTTCAGTCACCTCCAGCTGACCTTCACCATCTTCTTCGTCCCCGTCAGCCATCTGGATAAACCAGACAGGAAACAACTAGTTAAGGTAAGTCTACTTTAAGTCAGCATTAACATAGTCTTGCAAGGCTGAGGGTACCAACTTCCCACCAACTTCTACTCATCTGATAAATTAGGGTTGGGCTTGTTCTTGGGCAGCCACAATTAAGCTTTCAGTTTCTTTCTTCAGCAGCCCTTATGTCAACCATCTCCATGTTAGCTTTGTATCTACCTTTCCTTCAATGTCCTTCAGATGTTGACTTTGCATAGGCTTCTTATTCCAGTTAGAAACTCAATGCTCAATTGTTTCTATTTGATATTCTGCTTTCAATGTTGTTGTTTTCAAGAGGTCTCACTTGCCAGAAATTTGATCCTGACCGGCTCAAGGTTGACTCAGTCTTCTATGCTTCCAGGTTCAGTACAATGAGGATCCAGATTGTTGGAGGCAATATGCTGCCTCTGTAAACCATGTAGAGAGTGCTGTGAAGCACTAAGAAAGCAGTATATAAGTCTAAGTGCTATTGTTATTGCTAGTAGATCTTAGTGATAGTCATGTGTTTCCTCTGATATTACTTCAGCAATTTCATGAAGAGGGAAGAAGTGACAAAAGCATTAATCTGATGAAACAATATGTATTTTTCTTTCTCCCCACCTTTATCAAAGTGCACTAATAATATAATGAAAAGCTCATTGCGCAATGCAGTTATTGATCAGAATGGGGAAAATGTGGCTTGCTTAACAAAATTCCAAATTCCAACATTATTTGCATTCTTGTATTTTTCCTTAGGGCTCTGTGCTGTGCAAAACAAATTACACCAGGAAGCTTGTGTTTCAGAATACGCTCATCCATTGTTTCTCTTGTGCTTATACCAGAAACATATTTTCTGTTTTAAATATAACAAGCCCGGCAGAATAGTTTCTGAAAGTTAATGAAATATTGTAATGTGATCAAGATCAAATAAGTTCAATTTTTTTTCCTTTCTCTCTCACCCTCCCCTTACAAAAGTAGTGATTTATCTTAATTGCCACAAGCTGTTTACAGATGCATCCCATATAATACAGAATCATCACAATCAGCACATGGCTGGAACAAGAAAATGCAAGAGGAGGACTAGTCCCTCCTTTTTTGTACTGAACTGAACAGCCACCATTAATTAATGAACATCTGGTTCATTATCTGGTATAAAGATTATAATGGCCTAGAAGGCAGCATTGTCACTGATGGCAACTTGGTAGTGCCTGAGGAGTGGCTATGGAACATAAGGCAAAGGATATTTTAAAAAGATCTCAGCAGTTTTAATTCTTACCATAGATATGACACTTGGTAGGGCCCTCCAGTGGTTTTTCTGATTGCTTTTTAGTCAGTCAATTATTATATTCTCAAGTGGGACTTTCTCTTTTTGGGAACTAGTGGGCCCTTTCCTAGCTTCATGATCTTCTGCCATTTGTAGAGCTTGATTACAGCTTCTAGAACCCAGTTCTAGAACCCAGTGTTCTAGGCAGGATGATAACAAATTGCTTTAAGACTATGCACTCACATCACAGACTTCTTGAGAAGCCTGAATTTTAGGAGACAACTACTTTTTGGACCACTCTCTGAATATAGTTATTCAGAGAGTAATATAGTTCTTAATATAGTTCCTCTACTCCATGGGTGTCAAACCCATGGTGTCATGTTGCCGTCACTTGACATTTTGTGATGTTTTTCTCATTCACAGAGTTGGGATGTGCAATGCATTTGACCTGCGGCTTGCCAGATTGACACCCCTGCTCTACCCTGAACCTCTCTCCTCAAAACTGTTGTCAATAAGCATCAGCAAGGAGTTTCAACAGTTACTGAATTGCAGTCTGAACTAGTTTACAGTCACAGGATCCTGAGGTGAAAAACTGCTAAAAGTTTTCAAGATCTTCCTAGCCAGGTAAAGAGCCAAAAGCTTATCCCATTCTCCTGACCAGTGGCACACAGTAGCTGCTCTTTCAAATATCCTTAAATAAGTGTCTTCTTCCCCATCTTAACCAGCTTTATTTCTATGCAAGGTTGTGGCAGTGGAACAGCAGGAGGGGTTAAGGAAAGGGCATCCCATCTGCAGAGCCAAAATAGCTGACATCTGCTTCTGATGCCTTTGCTCATTAGCGGGATCATTCTGATGCCTTTCCTCTCTGGCAAATCTTTCTTTTTCCAGTTAATTTAAATATACTGACTCCTATTGTGCTCTATATTCCCAAGCTTATTCCAGGTACACCATGGCTTGCAAAATGGCTGTGGTATCCATTCCACATGCAATCTGGTCTGTAGGCAGGATTGGCTTCTTTAAAAGTGTCCTTGGGTTGGGCTCATAAGAAGAGTCATTCTGATTTAAGTGTGGCATCTTTTCTGTCCATCTACTCAGTCATATCAAGAAACTTTTGCTAAACCAATCTACAGTAGGTTTGGGTTTTGTGGTGCAACTCTGATTCACCCAATATATAAAGCTTTAAGTATTGGGAACCCCAAAAGCTTTTCTTGGGAATTATTTTCATGAATCATTTGCTTGCACTTTGTGGATGGGCCACTAGCTAGGGCCTCTTCTAAATCCCACTGCTGACACCTACAGAGTAGCAGAAATCCTTGTTTGCAGAGAGGTGTGGAACTGATTGGTGAGTAACAGAAAGCAAACATGGCCTCTCTCCAAAGATTTAGAAAACCTTCCTAAGTTTATTCACCCCAGATGCTTGACCAGTTATGGAGACAGGTTGTCAACAAAGATAGACTCTGAAATTTTCAGCAGTTCAAACCAAATAGTTAAAAGTAACTCTCAAAATATAAAATCAAGGATGTAAATGGGTGTGGCTGCAGCAGTTTGAGACTTATTCTCCTATTCTTTGCACTAACAGTCTCAGTGTGCCTTTCCAGCCTTAGCTGTCAGCATGTAGCCAATTCCTTACTTGAGAAGTCGTTGACCCCTTCATGCTGCTGAGAAAGGCTTTCCAATGTTCTATGCCTGGAAAATGAGCTGAATCCTGGCCAAGCAACACAGAATGGTAGTGGACTATGTTTATTCAGATCTGATCAAAGTAATCTCAGCAGGCTTCTTTGTTGTGCTCTGGTATCTACTGTCTCCATCAACCTTCTTCTCCAGCTGTTCCCACCTATCCTTTCTTCAGAGAAGCCTTTGTGCTTAGCAAGCTCAAAGTCTGCAGGCATCATAATCTGGAGCTGTGACTTACTCACAAGGGTGCTGGTGTTTTCCCTTCACCTCACAGAGAATTTCAGGTTTTAGTTCATTGGGTTTTAAATACTATGCTACACTGGTGCATTATTGTTAATCAGTTTGACTTTAGTTTGTGGTACCTATTTGTTTTTTGTTTTTTTACAAAGTTTTATTGTTTTATTAATACACATTATGACAAACACATAAGATACAATATATAAATATATCCTCTTTTTAACAAGCATTTCTTCGTGGTCTTTGTGGTTCCTATTTGATCCTTTTGTTCAGTTAGTGTTGCAAGTAATTAAATTATTATTATTATTATTATTATTATTATTATTATTATTATTATTATTATTATTATTATTATTTTATTTCTATACCGCCCTTCTCCCGAAGGACTCGGGGCGGTGCACAGCCTAATTAAAAGCACAAGACAAACAACAATTTAAAAATTAAAAATATTAAATAATTTGGCTCAATATAAAACCCCAAATTTAAAAATCCCAGATTAAAACCAATTTAAAAATCTTCACATCGATAGCCCGGCCTGGTGTAACAAAAGGGCACAGCGGAATACACGTAATACACGGAGGTCAGTGATCTTACAGTAATTCTGGGGGCAGTTCATTCCAGAGAGTAGGAGAGTAAAGAATTCTATTTGACACTGAAATTATAAAATATATTTGTAAAAATCTAGCAACCTAATATAAAACTAACTTATACAGATTGATTTAATAAATTGAATATACAGTGGTAAATAGTTCTTAATAACTATTTTTTAAATACTTCATACATATTGGCTCTCATATTTGGATGATTCACTGAATCTGAGGAAATATTTACAAACATTTTCACCTGTCCAAAGGTCTACATCTTGCACTCCATCCAGATACCAATCAAGGCTACAAAGTGTTTACACCTTCAGGAAACACTGAACAATAGATTTTGGTATAATCAATTTATTGATGAAAGTTCACCGCAATTGTCCCATTAATCACTCTCAAAAGACTAATACTAATATTAAACAGCATTAGAGATAGACCAGAGCCCAATGATTTAACTGCTATAGGGTTAAAGTCTAGCCATCAATTGCTGTCCTCTGACTATGATCACATAGATAAGAATGTTCTCTATTCCCAAACCTAAAAGAATACCACAGTGAATTAAAACAAATGTTGCTGTGTATCCATATTTTCTCTATGAAGAAGTATTAATCAAAGTGACTAAAACTGGTTTGCTTCAACCTACCATGGTCCAGATAATACCCAGAGTCTGTGTTCCACTATACTATGTAGGCTATTCAGTTGATGAAATGGAGTAGCTGATGATAAAACCTTGTAACATAGCCCTCAGATAAATCAGATCTCAGATAAAGTTACAACTAGTGTACCAGCTGAAGTTATGTCCATGTGTAGAGTCATCATTTGGGTTGTTGGAAAAGAGTGTTTGCTATGACCATCATATTATCTTGACAGAATTCTATCAGCTTGTGCCCTGCTTCATTTTGTACTCCAAGGACAAACTTGCCTGTTATTCCAGTTATCTTTTGGCTTCCTACTTTAGCATTCCAATCCCTCAAGATAATAAGGACATCATTTTTAGTGTTAATTCTATAAGGTGCTGTAGTGGTTCATAGAACCAGTCAATTTCATCCTCTTCAGCACCAGTGTTTGGGGCATAGACTTGGACTACTGTGATATTGAATGGTTTCCCTTGGATTCAAACTGAGATCATTCTGTCATTTTGGGAATTGTATTCCAGTATTGCTTCTCCTATTCTTTTATTGACTATGAAGGCTATTCCATTTCTTCTGAGGGATTCTTTCCTGGGGTAGTATACCTGATGGTCATCTGAATTAAATTCACCCATTCCTGTCCATTTTCGCTGATTCCTAAGATGTCAATGTTCAGTCTTGTCATCTCTTGTTTGACCACCTCCAGCTTGCCTTGATTCATGGATCTAACATTCCAGGTTCCTAAGGAGAATCAATCTTTACAGCATCGGACTTTCCTTTTTCTACCAGATATATCCACAGCTGAGCATCCTTCCAGCTTTGGCCCAGTCGCTTCCCTCTTTCTGGCACTACTAGTACTAGCCCTCTGCTCTTCCCCAGTAGTATATTGGACACCTTCCGACCTGAGGGGCTCATCTTCTGGCATCATATCTTTTTTCCTTTTAATACTGTCGATGGGGTTTTCATGGCAAAGATACTGGAGTGGATTGCCATTTCCTTTTTTTTTTTAATTGATTTATATGCCGCCCTTCTCCGAAGACTCAGTGTGGCTTACAATGCATTAAGCAATAGCCTTCATACTTTTGTATATTTATACAAAGTCAGCTTATTGCCCCCACAAACTGGGTCCTCAATTTACCTACCTTAGAAAGGATGGAAGGCTGAGTCAACCTTGAGCCTGGCGAAATTCGAACATGCAGTAATTGCAGACATCTGGTGTTTAATTACAATGCTTAGTCTGCAGAGCTATCCAGGCTTTTTCCAGTCTCTTTCCTTCTCCAGTGGATCATATTTTGTCAGAATTCTCTGCTATGACCTGTCCATCTTGGGTGGCCCTGCATGGCATAGCTCATAGCTTCATTGAGCTATGCAAGCCTCTTCACCATGACAAGGCAGTAATCCATGAAAGGAAAATAGACTTTAGCAAATTTGAATAACTACATGAAAATTGGCTAGGTGACCTTCAATCATTCACTCTTTCTCAATCCAACTGACCTCACAGATTGTTTTTGAAAATAGGAGGAGGAAGGAATATTAGGTATATTTACTGCTTGGAGTTATTTAGAAAAATAATAAAGGTGAAATATAAATAAATAAATTGTAATAATTGGTAATAATTACCAGATGGTATCTCTACTGAATGATTTTTATCTAGAACATAATTAACCATCCCATGAAGGGCTGCTAGATAGCAATTGCCTGATATAGTAAAATACATCACCATATTGTATCTTCTGTAAACTGCAGGCTTCTCTTCCTGCCTTAGGCACAAAGCCAACTAGGTGACCTTGGCCAGTCACTTTCTCTCAGCCCTAAGAAGGATGCAATGGTAAATCACTTTTGAAAAATTTGCCAAGAAATCTAACCCATGGGACTTGTTCAGGCAATCTCTGAGAATCAGGCACAAGTCAATGGAAGAAAAAAGTATTCTTTAATGAAAGAAAGAATCAAATGGATTTATGTCTTGCTTTTCATCATGAGAAAGGAATCCCACATCTATAAACAACAGCCTTCTTTTTAGACCAAACAGTATGAAGAATAATCTTTTAAATCAGGAACAGGCAAGTTGATTCTCTCCAGAGGATTCAATCTATGATTGTCACAATACCATGCTGTGAACCATGCTATTGGGGGCTTACAGAACTTTATTTGTTCATTCTACTGTTAAAAAAAAAAGATGTCCATTAATCCCATTTGTGACTGGAGAATTTATAAAATATGTGGAAGACACTAGATTGCCTACTTTTGTCTTCCAAGAAATACATAACAAGTCATATTTAATATTTGGATTGTGTTACTAAAACATTTTTTGGGAGAGTAGAGATAGATTTGCTCCTTCTGTCTCTTCGGTGCCCTATGGTCCTCCACACTTCTCTATGGATAACAAAGTAAAAGTGTACAACAGAGAATCTTTTCTGCTAATGTAATTTTGCCAAATGGATCAGCATGCTGGTGGATCATGTATGCTGCACGTAGAACTAACCCAAGTTGAGCAGGCTGTCTGCTGCATGGGATCATTGTACAAATTGTAGAGGGTGACAGACCTAGTATTTGAGGAGTCAGAACTATTGTACTTATTATTGCTCCTTTCACCATGATACCAATTTTCAATTAAAATCTTCAAATATGACTCAGCTATTCAAATGCTTCTTGAACTTCACATTCTAAAAGAAAGGTCTTCCTACTAAATGATAAATAATGCGAAGCAACATGTAACGGTGAAATAGGAAACTAACCTCTGTCTCTCTCTCTCTTAAATAATGTCACAGAACAAGAAAGGATGAAAGAAGGCTGATCAAAATGATTAGACAGTTCAAATATTTAGGATGAAAGTTTATATGATTATAGTTTAGGGGAAAAATCATACTTTGACTTTTCCCCTAAACTTCCCCCTCCTCAAACATAGTTTGAGGAGGGGGAAGGACACATAAACTGCTGCAAACCAGGGGATGGGGCAAATTTCTAGCAAAAAGAGCTAATCTCAACCAACACTACTGGTCAGTCCCAATGTTGGCCTTGGGCCACCAGTCACCTTCACATTGCATCAACATACTCAAAACCATGAATAAGGGTGACCTCATACCTCATAAAGTGCCTTTATTCTTCTGTCTTCCAGTTTCAAAATGACATAAATATACACACAATCTCCTTATCCGTCCCAGACACAACATTGATGAAAAAGAAGGATCCTACACTATCTGGATCCAACAAACATTCAGTATGTCTCAGGATGACACACAAATACAGGAAACCATAAAATATTTTAGAATTACAACAAACAAAATGATTAGCCACAGACAATAAAACACTTGATAGGTAAACAGTAATTGAAAATATTTTAAAATATTTAAATATTTTAGGAATGAAAAAATAGGACAGCTTTCATCTAATCCATAAAAAAATGCCTAGATAGGAAAGGAAGACTGATGTGTTGTTTGGCATACCTATTGCTACAATTTTGCAGATATATTTGGTGTAAATAAATCATTTATCAATGGTAATTATTTGGGAGGGGTGCAAGGGGGTATTCCTACTTTGCAGAACCATATATGATTATTTCGTAAGGAATGTTCATTATATATAAAGAGGTATAGCAAATGATCTTGAAACATATAGTACTAGTCCTTGATATTTAATTTACTAGATGCCGAAATATGATTTCAAGGAAATCCCTATCAAGAATCATCTTCACCTCATTATATATTGTGATTTAATATTATTTAAGGTTTTTATACTTACACTGTTTCTCATATATTACCTGTTGATCTACAATATTAATGGGAAAGAAAGGGGTTTTCTTTTTAAGTGCAGAAACATTATTCATTGTTTTAACCAACTCTCATTTAATTTATTAAAAGAGAATTTGCTTTCAAAATTTCAGTGAAATTTTCAAGGATTCAGTGCATTTTGCTGCATTTTGGTGTAGATACCTGTAAATCTACAGTTTTTTAATTTATTCATTTATTCATTTTATTTATTTTATTAAATTTATATACCGCCCTTCTCCTTGCGGACTCAGGGTGGTGAACAGCCAGAAATAAAAAGCAAAACTTACAAAAGTTAAAAATTATTAAAAGTAACTAATATAAATTTGGCACATAGTTAAAAACAATTCAATTAAAATTAATATCAAAAACTCTAAAAAGATTTCCCCAGGGATCAGGCCAGGCCGGCTAGCTGGAAAAAGTATGTTTTTAAGGCCCGACGAAAAGTCCAGAGGTCAGAGATCATTCGCAACTCTGGAGGAAGATCGTTCCAGAGGGTGGGAGCTACCACAGAGAAGGCTCTCCCCCTGGGGTTGACATTGTCTGGCTGACGGCACCCTGAGGAGGCCCTCTCTGTGGGAGCGAACTGGCCAGTGGGAGGCAATTGGTGGCAGTAGGCGGTCCCGTAAGTATCCTGGTCCTAAGCCATGGAGCGCTTTAAAGGTGATGACCAATACCTTGAAGTGCACCCGGAAGTGCACCGGTAGCCAATGCAGCTCCCTCAGGAGAGGTGTCACATGGGAGCGCCCTGGCGCTCCCATAATCCCCCGTGCGGCTGCATTCTGCACCAGTTGGAGCCTCCGGGTGCACCCCAAGGGGAGCCCCATGTAGAGAGCATTACAATAGTCCAGGCGAGAGATGACGAGCGCTTGAGTGACTGTGCATAAGGAGTCCCGATCTAGAAAGGGTCGCAACTGGCATATCAGGCAAACCTGATGAAAAGCCACCCTGGCCATGGCTGTAGTATGTTCTTCTAAAGACAACCATGGATCCAGGAGGACGCCCAAGTTGCGTACCCTTTCTGTGGGGGCTAATGATTCGCCCCCAATGACCAACGATGGAGTCAGCTGGCTATATCGGGACGCCAGCAGCCACAGCCACTCAGTCTTGGAGGCGTTGAGTCGAAGCCTGTTTCTCCCCATCCAGACCCGCACGGCTTCAAGGCACTGGGACATCACTTCCACGGCATCGTTGGGGTGGTCTGGGGTGGAGATGTACAGCTGAGTATCATTGTACTTTTATTGTACTATCATGTTTCTAGTGTTTGGCAGTTTTCTTGGCTACCAGCACTTCAGTTAAATCCCAAAGGAAGATATTCCCATTGAGAAATATGGATTGCTGAGGTGACTTCAAAATGATGGAAGGACAGGCAACACAGAGCAGCAAAAGTAGCATCTCCTACTGTTTCCACCAATAAATTAAGCTCCAACAAAAAATTGTAACCTCCTCTACACTAAAAATGAGATTGGAAAACCCAGAGGGAAATGGTTGAGAAACTGCAATGTTGCACAGTAGAGAATAAAATAGACCACAAAACAACAACAAGCTATCACTCTAAATCCACTGAAACATTTTTTCTAAATGAGATTTACAATGCCCGGTTGAAATTCTGAGAGAATTATATCATTTCTGCTCAAGCATTCATAAAATCAAAGGTTCTTAAATATCACAAGGCAACTGATGCTGCAGCCTAGTGAAGCCTGTAGATTGAATTTTCAAGTATTTGTTATATATGTTTGCACTATATAAACTGATATAAAGTGGCCATAGGAAGCATTTACAAAGACTGCAATAAAAAACAGTAAAATGCAGCTTCCTCTTGTGTGTAAATGAGATTTTTAAAAAGTGCTGAATGTTCACACTTTAGTTGCAGTGCATGCATACCACTTTTTATATCTGTGCACCATGCTAATTTGCTCTCTGGGCATACTGTGAACCATTTACATAATTTCAGTTTCCTAAAATCTGGAAACATCAGGAAAATTCATGTGTTCATTTGCCTGAAGCAAAAATTCATTGAACCTCCAACAATTGGTATGAGCTCTTGGAAACATGAAAAAAGGGGAAAGGGAGCCACTTTTGGAAACCTGCAGTTTAGCTTTGACAACTAACACCACAATTTCAATTACTGTGCAACCTAAGGCTACTTGTCACGGTGAATGGTTGTTTAAAAACGGCATTATAGTCCTAAGTACAATTGTTATAGAAATAAAATTATGGAATGGTTATTCCACGATAGTCACAGTAGCAAAAGTGCAAATTGTAGTTTTCTGAATATTTTTTTAAAGTTTCTGTTGTGGGGGCAGGAAAAAAAATGAACTGGAAAAAATGTTTCTATTTGGTTGTGAAGATAGTTCATATTTTATGTGCATAATTATCATTTTAAAACAAAGCAAAACAATTAGCATTTAGTTGCAGCCATAAATATGTTAAATCAATTTGAATCACCAATATATCATGCAGAAATAATATTTATTCAGAAATAAGTTGTTTGAACTCAAAGGACATTTCCCAGGCTCCCAGGTCATATGACTGAATTATTATGCAATGCTATTTACTTGGACTTCAGTTAAAAGTATTAGTTATTATTACTTTACACCAGTGATGGCGAACCTTTTTGGCACCAAGTGCCCAAACCAGAACATGTACATGGCGGAGCCCCGGAAAACTGAAGACCAGATGGCCATGTGCATGTGCATGCCGGCCATCTGGTCTTTGGTTTCAGGTATGCACATGCATGCTGGTCAGCTGGTCTTCGGGTTTCTGGTGCTCCAGCATGTGCGAAGACCAGCTGGCAACAGTGTGCGTCCCCACAGAAAGGGCTCTGCGTGCCACCTCTGGCATGCATGCCATAAATTCGCCATCATGGCCTTACAGTAAAGAATACTTTCGTATAATGAAAACAAAGACCACAACCCCATTAGCAATGAGAAGAGAGGAACATGCTATTGAGTTCTATTATAACATTCCATGTCTGGTATTTCCGCAACCAATATGCTGTTTCTATCCTGGCAAGTTGTGATTCATGTGTTCAAACATTCTAAACATAGCCTTTCCATGATTGATCTTCGACCATCCAACTCTGCTTCTCCCTGAGCCCCTGGATTATAGACTGCTTCCAGCAGAAACAGAAATGTAGCTATGCATAGGAGTATAGGGAACAGCAGACATTAAACATTTGCACATGAGATTCAGAAATACCATACTTTCAAATTATATATAATAACAGTGTTATATTCAGACATACATCAGCAGCTTATTGAGCAGAGTAGGGAAAGAGGGTATTATAATTCCTAGAATTGTAGAAATCCCTTTATACTATCCTTTTCTACGTGTAGTTGCAGAATTACAACCCCAAATATTTGTCTGTCGTTCCTTTGAAAAAGTACAAATTGCATGAGTTCTGACTGTAGAATACAATTAACATGCTGAATAAATATATGGTTAAATGGGATTGGTACTTCTCCCTCATTTCCATATTCAAAGTCCAATGGAATAGATAACATGGAAAACAATTTTATAGCAACTATATTATTTGACCAGCTAATCTATCCAGACTCACAGCAGGTATACGGTATATATTTTCACTGCTACTATATAGAGATTTACCCTATATCTCCCATCCAATTCATGGATTTACCAGGAAAAAAAACCCACAATTTTTCATGCTCAGAATGAATTGTTCCTCAGAGAAAATGAGATCACAAAATATAGTTATAACCTTCTTTATGTTTGCATTAAATTATTGGCAGGGAAAAAAAGTGAAAAGGCAGCTCCCACATAGCTTGGCATATGTAAGTAAAAAAGAAACAAGTCTTCCTTTGAGTATTATCTTTGCTGGCATCTTTGTGATCATATTCATAAAGAAGAGACTAACCCGTTTCTTCTTCTTACTGCTATATTTGAAAAACTGCATAAGATTACTGATTGGTTTTACCAGTAAGTCATTCTAGAACTGACTCTTTAAAGTAAATATTTAATATTTATTAGTTGGCAAGTAATAGTTAAGGTTCTGGACAAGGAACAGAGACTAGGAACAGGGAGAACCAAGTTCCAGTCCCACCTGAGTATGAAAGCCAACTGGGTGACTTTGGGCCAGACATTTTGTCTTCGTCCTAAAAAGTAGACAATGGCAAACCACTTCTGACAAGAAAATTGGCAAGAAAATTGTATTGACTTGAAAACCTCACTGGATTTGTTGGTAAATAGGTAAGGAAAGCTGTCCTCTACCCTCAGTTTCATGAGATTGACTAGATCACAGATGTGAAGCTCATCATGGCATGTTGTCATTATGTGACATTTTACGTTTTTCCTATTCACAGAGCTGGGGTGGGCATGGTCTGTGCATGATGCATCCAGCCCATGGGCTACCAGTTGACACTCCTAGACTAGATAATCTTTCAGAGAGTAGTGCAAATTTGTTAAATAATGATCATCCTAGATTCTAGTGTGATTGTAAAATCAATCCTGCCTAAAATGCAAAAATTAACTAGCATATTTTATTTAAAAAGTTGTAAGGAGGAAACAATTCCGTTTCACACCTACATCAGGAAATTGTACTCTATACTTTTAAGGAATAGGTAGGACAAAGATGATGTGAAATAAAGACTAAATCCTGGTATCAAAGACTAAATCCTGATATCAAAAACATAAATGAGAAGGAAAACTAGATTATGAATTGAGACCTTTGATTTGCAATTCTGAGGTGCAGTACTAGTCTAAAAGTACAAGATAGATCAGGACAGAATGAAACATTCAGTACTTTTATACATTTACCTTTTGCAATTTGTTTATTACTATTATTTATTACATTTATATGCTATCATTGTCAAGCAACTCTGGGTGGCTTCTAACTGTATTGTAAGCCATCCAGAGTTATCTGAGGTAAATTTTATAAGTAAATAAATAAATTTGAAAAATCTAATGCCACGTGAAAAATTTGATTTAATAAAATAAATTTGGATTTCATGTATGAAAATGGATTAGCTGTCCTCCCTGAAAACCTGGTGAAGAGGTTTACTTTCCCCACAACATTTAAATGCCAAGACAATCTTATCAAAGATTAATAGGTTGTTTATTAAACTTGGTCCAGCATTTTAGAGATATGGAACCATATTTAGCATTTAAGGCCAATCTTGGTGAAAGTTGCCCAGAATTGATCAAACCAGGACTCTGTGGACCAGAACATCTGCCAAACTAAACCAGTTACTTCCTATTCTAAGATCTTAATGTGGTAGCTTAAAACTAAGCAGACATTTCTTCTTTCTGCTGTGGATATGAACAATGTCAACTTAATATAGAATCATACAATCACAGAGTTGGTAAGGGACTTCAGAGTTCAACTAATTTAACCTTCTATTCTATTCAGGATCTGCTGAAGCATTTCAACTGATAACTGTACTAGCACCATTTGAAAATTTTCAGTGAAGGGAAATATACTATCCATTTATTTTCTATATGATAGCCATTAGATTGCTATTGTATCTCCTCTCAGTGTTTTATGAAAGCTAAACAACCACAGTTTCTTTAACAGTTCCTTATACTGTTTGATTTCCAGTCATTTATCTTTGTATTCTCCTCTGAACTTACTTCAGTTTGTTTACATCTCTTTTAGATTGCATTTGCCTTTTTAGCTTATGTATCCTTTTTAGATGTACTACTGGGAAACTAAATGTCCCCACCCCTACTGGTGTCTTTCCTTTCCTTTCCTTTCCTTTCCTTTCCTTTCCTTTCCTTTCCTTTCCTTTCCTTTCCTTTCCTTTCCTTTCCTTTCCTTTCCTTTCCTTTCCTTTCCTTTGTCTTTCCTTCCTTTCCCTTCCCTTCTTCCTAGTTTTGTGTCATCTGCAAATTTGAATGTTCATCCCTTTAATTCATTCATCCATAAAACTGGTGAATAGCACAGAACCCAGGATAGAGACCTGTGACACTGAACTGGCACTATCAAATCTGATGTGGAGACTTCTGAAACTATCCCTTGGGTGTGGTCATTCACTTGGTTATGGTACCTTTATAAGTTATATCATATTTTTCCATTTTATTAATGAGGATGTCATGAGAAACGTGGACAAATGCTTTGCTGAATTCAGGTATATGCACACAGTTTGCCCAATCTATTAAAAGTAGCAATACTCTGTATATGTAGACATATGATATACAAAGCATATTCAAAGTAGCAATACTCTGTATATGTAGACATATGATATACAAAGCAATGTTAGACAACATTGTTTTTGTGACTTTTACTAAAAATGATTTTGAAGAAGTGAGCCTTTGCTTTGTTTGGGATTTGATTTCACAGATCAGAGAGTTGACTGATAGTAAATTGTACAGGCTCTGTTTCAGGCAGGATCCTTCGCTCATTGGACCTATTTCCTACTCATTAGAAGGACCTTAAAATCAGACACATTGATGAATTTTTTAAAAAATAGCCATGCCTGATCTCTGGAGCTTTCAGGATCAGAGCCTGAAGATTAGGTCTTGAATTGCAAAATAATTTGAAATACTACAATAGTATCCAGTATACTCCAAATACAGCAGTTGCTTCCTTCATCTTCTAAAATTATCCAGGTCATGGTTGTCCCAAAGGTGCTTTTTTTCAAAAAGCAACTGGACTTGAGGGGCTGTCACAGAGAAGTCAACGTAATCTCCAAAGCACCTGAGGACAGGACAAGAAGTAATGAGCAAAGGATCATTAAAGAGAGATCCAACTAAAACCAAGAAGAAATTTCCTGACAAAACAATTACTTCCAGGTAATTACCGCAGGTAATTACGGGTGCTCCATCACTGGAAGCTTTTAAGAAGACATTGGACAATCATTTATCTGAAATGCTATAAGGTCTCTTGCTTGAGCAGGGGGTTGGACTAGAAGACATCCAAGGTCCCTTCTCTTATTGAGAAACTGGAAAGGAATAGGGAATGAGATCTTCCAACAGAAATCCTTAAAGACTCTTCGTCAGTGCCCCTAATCCTTTTGGGGAGGACCTTCTTGGATGAAATGATAGCATCTGTTCGTAATTCTTCTCTCTTGATAGTTGCTTACCTAAGTATTCCTGGGGAGCATTATGGACAGATTTCCATCCTATGTGTATTGGAGACGCTGTGTGCAATGTGGGAGCAGATACTATCTGATGGAGTAGTAGCTGCCTCTATGGGAACCCTGCAAGATTCTGGCTCCTCTCTTTGAAGTCAGTGTATAAGAGAAGCAGGAGATGGTGGTGGCCTCCTAGGTTTTATTTTTGCCTAACTACTTTGGTCTCATTGGATGTGAAACAATGATGATCAATGAGTTACGGGATGAGCTTGGATCCTCTTGACTAACCAACCCTGCACCCTATATCACCCACAGCAAGTTTACTTTATATAAAAAGAAAAGCAGTAAGGAGAAGAGGTCAACAATTGGAAGAGATTAAAAAGCCTGCTTTTCCCTTCTTGCAGGCTTTCTTCTTCCCTAGGAGTACTAGAGCTTAAGAGAAAAAAAGACTGGTCGAGGAATCTTCCATGCTGAGGAATATCTCCCCTTGTTAGCATCTTCGACTTCATCTTCTTCAGAATAAAAATGATATTATTAAGCATTCACCCCACCTACTCCAGAATGTTGTCCCAAACACTTTCAATTAACTCTTCTGCTCCCGGCTCCATAGAAAATCCAGGAGGATTCCATCTTCTTCATTACCTGCAGCGCTGGCCCGATCCTTGCCAGAAACGGCTTTTGGGGAAGGGGCCTGTAAGAGGAAGAATCACGTCACCCCTGAAATAGAAAAAAGGCCGGGGTTGGCTGGGTGGGTTGGGAAAGAGATGGAATAATTTTTATTTTATTTTCATTTTTATCCGGCGCCAGCCCCATTCGCTCTCTCTTCTGAAGAGACTCGATGCAAGGACGGAGGCCGCCGTGCAGGGAGAGGTTCCTGTCCACGACGCTGCAGAGAAAACAGCTCCTCCCTCCTCCGGCAGACAGACAGCAAGGAGATGTCACGTGGGTCTCCGCTAGCCCTCCTTTCGCTCGGCTCTCCTCCCTTACTCCCGGAGATAGATAGAAGCCCTAGCCTGACGCTGCTGAAAAGGCGAGGGACGGCACTTTCTTTCTCTCCCCCCCACCCCTCACCCCTTCTGCTTCTGCTTCCCCGAACTGCCTTATTCAAAGAACCTAACGGGGAAAAAATGCTCTTGGACCAACGCCTTACAAGCGAGGAGGATAATCCGCGCAGGTAAACAGCTGGGTTTGGGGAGAGGGACAGGTGTCCGTGTTGTTGCTGGGAGGGCAGCGGGAAATGCCCATTTAGCAGGGATTCTGAACTGTCAAGGCTGCGCAAGGGACCGGGGACGGTTTTTGCACGCAGGATTTGGAAAAGGGGAGAGGGTTGCAAAGCGAAGCGGGGGAGATGGTGGCGGCGGGGCTGCTGCGATTAGGAAGTTAAAGCCTTCTTTTAGTGATTTATTAATAATTTGGGGGAGAAAGAAACAAAAATCTTGCCTGGGATTTTTGAGGCTCGGATGCGCCGAGTGGTGGTGGTGGTGGTGGTGGTGGTGGTGGTGGTGGGGAGGTAAGAATCAATCGTATTGATTTTCCCCTCACCTTCCCTCCCCCTCCCTCCATTGGTAAAATATGTGGCAATTTGGCGAAGGGGAGGGCTAGAAAAGTGGAGCTGTGCTTCGGATGCAGATTTATATTTCGGGACGCTTTAATTGGGATCCATTAAATAGCAGGAGGAAGGGGCGTTCTTTTCTGCTCCCCTTTGCTTATCTGACATGTTAGAAGAAACTGCCTTAATCCCAGCTGCTGCCTCATTTTAGAATCCGTGTGTGTGTGTGTGTGTGTGTGTGTGAGAGAGAGAGAGAGAGAGAGAGATAGGGAAAGGGAGGGAGGGAATATAAATTGAGGTATAACCTGCAGCTCACTTAAGTAGCAGAATAAATCCAAATAAGCAAGCAAAGAAAGAAAGAAAAGAAAAGAAATAGGAAGAAATATGTTTGCCTAACAGTTAAAGGAGTCAATTCTAAAAATAATTAAATTGGAAGGTATGAAGAATGGTGGAAGGAGCATTAAATGGATGAAAATGAATATAAAAAGTATTTTTTTTTATGAGGGCATTTATCTCTCCTTGCAGCAGAGGGTATTTTTGTAAAGGGTGTGGGGAGTTCCTCCCCCTTCCCAGCCCCTTTTTATTCCAGCTTGTAATTTGTGTACTCCCCAGTTCCTTCCTGCATCCAGAGAAAATCCTTCTGATATTTAAAACAGTAGGATGCTTGTAAGGCTATAGATGCCAAAATGACCTGCTATTAAGGATTTATTGTTGGATTTATTGCCATAATGCTCTCCCTTGTTTGATTATCTTTTTCTTCATCTCTGTTGCTCTATCCTTATTTAATATCCAAGTTGAGGAACTTATAGCTAAAATGCTATTTTAATAATAATAACAACAGCAATTTATTTTAAGGTGGAGGTATTGAACTCATTGATGAGTTTTGAAATAGGTATTAATTAGGCAAGAAGGACCACAGGCTTTTAAAACAAAAACTCTAACAGTCCATTTAAGTCATGCATGTTAAATCAGCAGTCCATCTTTCACAATCTATCTGCTACACTTGCTTTGCAAACCACTAGACATTCAGTGTTTATCATTGTATCAGCCATAATAAATTTGCAAATGGCTGTTGTTACTAGTATTATTTTGCAGTTGTTGTTGTGTTTATATAGGCATAAGAAAGGTGGGCAGCACAAAGAGAGCAGAAGGTGCTGTCATCAATTTAATGTAAGAAAAATATTTTAAAAAGGGATCTCCTTAGTTCAGCAGCTTGTTCAGCTGACATTTATAGGAACCCTTCCTCTATTCACTTCTGGTTTGCATGTATGTGTATGTGCATGAGAGCTGAACAGGCAAACATACAGCCATACAGAGCTTCCCACTTTCTGAGGACAGCCTAACTGGTCACTTTTTCTCCTAAGCAATTTCCATTGAACCAACAACAGTCACAGATCCCATCCTTAAAGACACTCCTTCTTTTAGAAAACAAGCATAGTTTTATGATACATATTAGCTATAACTATACAAATCCTAGAAGAGAATCTTCTATTAACCCAATTTAATTAATGGATTAATTAAATTAAATTTAAGGATTAATTCCATTTTCTGTTTTGGTTTTGGGAAGGCACAAAACTCCCATCCATCCTTAATTCTGACATTCTCAATAGATCTGCAGTATGAAGAGAGACACAAAGTCTTAGCAGAATCTTGAACTCCAAGGCTGTAATTCTGGGAAGTTTTCCCAACCTGTTAAGGATATTTTTTTTTCTTCTCCCTTTTGCTTCAGTAGCAGTCCTTATGCTGAAACAATGTCACTTTCTTCAGATGCACCAGGTTCTGTGTTCCTTTTTTTGCATTCAACTACTCACATAGACATACATAACCATAGCTTTCTCATACACTGAATCCATTCCTTGGCTCATAAACTGCTGCCAATCTGTTTCTTACTCTCAACACAATAACGACCCAGACCTCTATTTCAGCCTTTATTCACCCCATATGACATCTGCTGTAATAAGTTACACACTTAATTAGGATACGTTGATATTATACAACATTTGCAACATCATATTCCTGTAACACACACACACACACACACATTTGTCTTTCCCTCGAGTTCTCCTACCCCTTTATTATGCATGCTCATTCCAATCTTCACAATCTTAATAGCAACACCCACAACTATCCATATTTTTTTTTTAAATTCACACTCTGCCATCATGACTCTTGTCTGGGACACCATGATTAGGATCATATACCCACAGTAATTCTTTCTGTTCTTCCTTTTTGCACACCCACCAACTCTTATCTAAAACACCTCAACATTCCTTGTGCAATCTCCATTCTCATAGAATGTAGATGGAGAATAATTCTGTCCCCATAGATGGAGGATAATTCTTCCTTCTTTGCTAATAGCGGTCTATTCTGCACAAGTTACTGATTTTTATTTTTATTTTTTACCAACAAAAGGGTATTCCTTTTCCATTACTTACACTGTCATATGAATACATTCATGCAAACATAGTCTAGCTTCTTTGTTTAATCTTCTCTCACATACATTTGCACACAAATTAAGCTTTTCTTTCATACAAAGTTAACTTTCACCTTTTGCCTCCACACATACTTCAAGATATATATATATATATATCACACACTCATATATTAATATCCTTTGTCTAATATTCTTCAGAAAATCTATTTTACCCATATAATCCTTTCCTGAGTTCTCACATACAATAATCAATTTGTCTTGCATGTTTTTTTCACTCATTAATTCCCCTCCTCTCCTTTAACATTTTTTTTCCTTCATGGAAAAACACAGAATTATTAGACATGAACATTTTGCTCTAATTCTGGCCACTTCCAGTTAAAACAATCTCTGACTGCAAAGGTGGAAAAAGCTCTCCATGACAGTAGACGGCTAGACGACCAAATGGATCCGGATTCATAGAGACAAAGCAACATATATTTTGTTGGGACCTTTTTTGGGGAGAGGGGGGGACTCTGTGGTTCACCGCCGAGTTTTGCAGTGGTGGAAAATCCCAAGTTCAATTCTTCCTTGGCATCCGCATGGCGCACACCCTCATTCCAGGGAAGAGGCCGCTGTTCAGCAGCGAAGGGCAGTTTTTGCGTGCGAAGGTCTCCTTAGCACCTTCAATTCCGCGCGTTATCCGGGATTTTAGGAAGCAAGGCTGGCAAAACGGCAGAGCGCTGTTGAGAGACCTTGGAGAGAGCTCGCTTGTTGGACGAGATTTTTTTTTTATATAGGAGGCAAAGGCTGGGAAAACGGAGAGCTCTGACCGAAACCTTGGAGAGCTCTCGCTAGTTGGACGCGAGAGATTTTAGGAAGCGAGGCTGGCAAAACAGAGAGCGAGCGCTGTTTGAGACCTTGGAGAGCTCTTGCCAGCTGGAGAGAGCGCGTTGTGCTTGGGAAACACAGCTCTTTCTTCACCGAATACTTATGTCTCTGTAAAGGCTTCAATCCCACTCCACCCCTTCTTTTTTCGCCCGTTTGCAGATAATGAATTCTCCCGTGCTCTTTTTTTTTTTTTTTTTTGCACAACTCTCCCACACATTCGTTAACACCGCCGTCCTGTAATACTTTCCGTCACACACTCCGGCGCTGGTTCTCCAGCACATTCACACACGCACACCCCCTTCCTTTGCTCCCTCCCCCATTCCCCCGAGCTTCAGCACAACAACCTGGAAACGGGGATGGGGGTGGGGGTTGGAAACAGACCGACGTAGCCCAAGCGTTCACTCCCTCTCCCCCCACCACCCCTTCCCGGTCAGTCTCTAGCGAAAGCAGCCGCAGCAACGGCAGCGGCGAGCTTTGAAAAGCACGGGGCGTCTAGCTTGCAGCGCGCGCGCTGCCTCGCCAGAGGAGGAGCCCGGCAGCTGCCAGTGGGCGCGTGAGGAAGGGTGACGGCGGGGACCGGGCGAGGGGGGCAGGGCAGCGGGCGAGGTCTCGATGCGGTGTCATCAATTTCTCGCTTCCTCTCCCCCACCCTGGGCACGTCCCCACCCTTCTCCCTAACGGACAGCCCTGACGGAAAGGGCCAAGGTGGTCCTCGGTGCCAAATCTGCAGCACTTCTCTAAGCGGGAAAGGGAAGCCTCAGCAGGGTTGACTGCCCCTCAAGGAGGTGAAATGAGGCTTTTTTTTTCTCCTGCTTGCTGCTGCTTTCGGTGATTGCTGACATTGGCCGCTGCCTTGCTGATAAGTCCAGGTTGAGAGAAGAGGCTTATTACAACGAAGACCACAAAAGTCTCAAAGGAAAATATCTGGCCCTTTCATAGAACAATCCCTTAAACATTATTTTTTCCTCCCTTCATACACTGTGTGTGTGGCTATTCTCAAATTAGTCGGCATGGAAATAAATTCTGCAGCCAATATAGGCGGTCCTGTACAGTAATTCAAACTTGTGTTCCCCTTTGCCTATTTTACCTAGTTGACTCAAATTTATTTCCATTCTTCCCTACTAATTCCTTGTTTTTTTTTCTCATGAACGTATTCACCAGTACACTGTGTATGATTTTTCCCCTCTTCTTAACATTGTGTTATCAGGTGGTGTTAAGAGTTTAATGGTAGAGTTCAGATTGCTCTCCCTCATCCAAATTCTGAAATTACAAATTTAGAAGCTGTCTTTCCAGCACATGCTGACAAATCCATGATCCATTTTTTTTTTAAAAAAAGCTTTCATTCCCAATACTGAAGTCTATTTTTCAACCGATAAATTGTCTATTCATATTTTTCTTAAAACCAAAAGAAAACTTGCCATTTTTAATAGATGCGAAATGGTTAGTACAACATAAACAAATAGAGCCAACACTGTAGAATATTAAATAATAGGACAAGGAGCTTAGAAAGTGATCCTTGATCAGAGAAGAAGTTCTTTTAACACCTTTTTTTCTTTAAAACATTGGATAATATTAACTTTGAGAGTTAGTTTATAAATATAGTTGAGATTTGCATCATAAGGGGGAAATATTATTTTAAATCTATTTCTACCACCTCTTTGAGTATTTGACTAACATGGTGGTTTATGAGTATATTATATACATGCAAGCTTATGTATATTTATAAAATTAAAAAAAATACTTGGGAAAAGGTATCCCAAACTCTAATTTCTCTCCTTAATTTTTGTCCTTGTAATATTTTGATTTCAAGCCAAAGGAAGAATTATTCTTTGTGTCTCCCAAAATACAAAGTTTTATCAATTCCAAAATGATACACTTTCCCCTCATCATGTAGTTAGCTCTTACCAAATAGCATTACAACTATAACAAGAAGTCCTACCTTCAGTTTTTGGGGGACTTCTGGTGTATTACAATGCTGACATGCAAATTCTATTTTGAAGTTAAAAGGTATTAAAATGTAG
Source organism: Masticophis lateralis (assembly GCA_030761175.1). Taxonomy (NCBI): domain Eukaryota; kingdom Metazoa; phylum Chordata; class Lepidosauria; order Squamata; family Colubridae; genus Masticophis; species Masticophis lateralis. Next base: position 37,510,892 of record JAUDYJ010000001.1, read on the forward strand.
AAATTGCCATCAATTTATTGTACTCATTAAACATTTTTCTCCCAGTGTTTTCAAAATATTAATTGTACCTACAATCATTGTAAGTTGCCCAGACTCACTCAGGATAGTGAGACAGGTGGCATATAAATTTATTCATTTGTTCAGTCAATGAATCAATCGCAGTATACTGCTTGCACCAAGAAGTAAACAATATAAAGTGTTTTTCCTCTCCTACAGCCTTTGTGCTGTATTGGCATAGTGCTGAAATACTTCTAGTTGCAAAATACAAATTATGGATATCAAGAGGTGCTTGCACTTGAGGTAGATGAAAGTAGCATATGCCATTTAATACTTTAGGTATAATCTAAAAGAGTTATGCTCTGGTATTACTATTACTTGAGGATTTGTTTTTATTTGCTGCTCCTAGTCAATTAGTTTTTTAGATGACAGCTGTAGCTGCAGTGGCGTAGTGGTATAGAAATAATGATGTGATTGAACAAATACCAGCAAATATGCATTTTCTGCAAATGGTGGGTGTAGCTGGGAATATTTGAGGGTGAAGGGGGAGATGATATTTTAAAACATGGAAACCAAACTTGCATTACAGAGAAACATTTAGCTAGTTACAAATTATATCTAATGTGAGATTATGAGATTGTATATAGTTCTTTATGCTAGAAGATGAAAGAGATTAATCAAACTTTGGCCTTTATTACATAAGCAATTAAAATGAATCAATTTTCCAAGTTTAAAAATTAATTAAAGGAAGCAGATAAAATGTAGCAGATATACAAAGAGATATATCAATAAATATATTGATTCCAGGGAAAAAACCCAGCCATACCACTGAAGAAATTCACTGCTAGTTTGCTCCTCCTATGATTTCATCCACTTTATATAATATTAAAAACATGTTTATTACATGGAAAATTGCTAAACCTAGGATATAGCAGGCAGAGATATACTTTTTACCATGAATCTTTTTGAGGATAGTAAAATGGTAATAAATATATTTTGATATCCCTTTGTATCATAACTTTAATGAGGCATTTCCAATTTCTTTTTTGCATAAGAACTTATTGCTACAAATGTAGCATGCTGTGTCACCAGAAACATTTTGAGCACAATACATTAGGTATGTAGATCTATTGTAGCAGAAGACCTCCAATTTACTTCTGGTTGCATTTATATTTGCTGTTACTTTTATACCTTTTATTTTTCAGGAATGAAGTACTCAGGATTGTGAATGTAATTTTGTTATCTTTGTAATTTTTGCAGGTTTTTGTAAAACACATTTTTTTTAAAAAAATGGTGCAAAATCTTCCAACAATCAAGCACCAGGATCTTTTCAATTTTGGCTTTGCAGAAGAAAAACAAAATAGGAGCAGCTGTGAGGCTCTGCATAGCAAGTAGCTTCTAAGCTACATGACAGCTTCTGGATTTCAGCCCCATTGGGAAATACACAGTCTCCTGGTTTATTACATGGCAGGCAGTCCATGGTCTGATGAAAGAATCAACTTTGGAAAGACAGGATTGGAGTCGGTAAATTGCTTGCAGTGAAGGTGACAAAATTCCTGGGAAATACAGCTATTGGATAAGATGACTTCTACATACACTTGGATACTGACTTCTCCATATATGCTGGAATATTGATTAAATCTTACTGGATTTGTGGATCTTTTAAAAAGGTCTTCTAAGTAGTTAATGGACCTTCCTACATTTGTGTATTTTCCACCCATTCCCAGTTTCTTTTCATCTTGTCAGTATGGATTTTTAATATTAAAATATTTGTTGACTCACTCTTAGTCTTCACTTTGAGAAGCAGATGACTGAATAACTTTTTATCAGTGCCTTTTATTTTTTTAAACATTTTTTACAGTTCAGATAAAATTGCACATTTGTTGGTGCTTTATCTTTCCTTTCTTCCATTATTTTTATTTTTATTATTGAAAAAGAACAAATTTGCATCTTGGCTGAAAAATCTGAGCCTCTCCTACTGGGGGAAGGCAGCCACATTATTTTCCCCCAGAACCTGGAAAGCAAGAATTAAGTATCTGTTGTGAGTGGTCACTGGAAAGATTTTACCCTGTCTGCTTCAACGCCCCCACCACCACTCCCCCCTCCTCTTCCCCCTCTCCCCCACCCCACCCCACCAAGAATGGGGCCTGTGCTCCTTCGGCGTGGAGGCTGCCTCCTACTTTGGATGGCACTGCTCCTGGGATGTTGGGCTGAGCTTGGCAGTGGCTTGGAGTTCCCAGGAGCAGAGGGCCAGTGGACTCGCTTCCCCAAATGGAATGCCTGCTGTGAAAGTGAGATGAGCTTTAACATGAAAACCCGCAGTTCCAGTGGTCTGGTCCTTTACTTTGATGATGAGGGCTTTTGCGACTTCTTGGAGTTAATTCTGACACAAGGTGGGCGGCTCCAGCTAAGTTTCTCCATCTTTTGTGCTGAGCCTGCCATCTTGCTCTCTGACATGGCTGTCAATGATAACCTGTGGCACACTGTGGTCATTCGCCGCAATTTTAAGAATACAACACTATTAATTGATCAGGCTGAGGCTAAATGGGTAGAAGTGAAATCTAAGCGGCGGGACATGACGGTCTTCAGTGGTCTCTTTCTAGGAGGGTTGCCTCCAGAGTTACGTTCACCTACCCTGAAAGTAACACTCTCCTCAGTGAAGGATAGGGAACCTTTCAAAGGATGGATAACAGATGTAAGAGTCAATTATACACAGTCTTCACCTGTGGAGAGTCAAGAAGTACGTCTGGATGATGAACAGAGCCACTTATGTGCTAGAGATGTTTGCCTCAATGGTGGTGTATGCTCTGTGCTCAACAATCAGGCGGTGTGTGACTGCTCCCATACTGGTTTCCGTGGGAAGGATTGCAGTGAAGGTAAGAATCTGTTTTGCCCTTTCCCAGTCAGCCTGCCTCTCAATGAAAGAGGAGGTCAAGAGATGGAGACTGCATGGCTTTTCCTCCATAGGAGTGAATCTTGCAGCTGTGCTTTCCCCTGATTCATCTCACATTTGAATCTTTTGTTAAATATTCCAACCCCTGTTCTTTCATCTCTTTAAACTATGACATATTTTTGCATTGTAAAGATAAGCTAAAAATTAGGGTGAGGATCAGAATTTTGTAGAATTTAAGGAATGCAAATAAAAAGAATAGAGATTTGGAAAGCTGTAATGTGAATAGGTAGGTGTATTTTCTACCCCACTCAAGAAAGGATAACTTTAATTTTCAAGAAATAGACTGGCAAATTGATCTACCAACCAGGTCACTTGAAATATTACAATTTAACCTGAACAGTCCTAATAATTGGACAAAAAGGAATAATTCTAAATACAATTATTTATATTTAACAAGTGTGTGGATTTAGTTGTTGCAAGCCTCATTATCTGCGTGCATGGGAAGAGAGTTTATTGGATTTATTTTTCATAACAGAATATTTGAGAAATTCAGTATTTCTCCTATATAAGGCTAGATTAGTAAATATACATAACAAATTTTCTTGCATTTTAAAACCATGGGATGCCTTCAGAGCCAATACAAATAATATTATATGAGAGAAAATAATGTATATTTTTTATGCTTGCACAAATAAAAATAAGGTGAAATGGAAAGGATTATTTAAAATAGATAAAGAATAGGTAATTGAGTAGCTTCATTTAATAAGGATCTAGTCCTTTGTCTATCATTTTAATCTAATTTTACTGGCTATGAAACAAATATTTTGGGGGTATGTCTTTATGTGAACTTCCTGTCTTCTTTATCCAGAAGTTAGCCTCAGTCACCCAACATTATTTTTTTTTAATTTGACTCTTTATTTGATAAAACTTCATCTGATCTACCATCTTTTTACCATTAATCAAAAAAGCCACTCAGTCTGTTTTAATATATATTTATATTTGCTCTTGAAATTGTAATATCTCATATGTTGTATTTTACTGGCTGTTTTATAAAGCTGGTCATTAACCAAAATTAATAAATTCCATAGCCTGCGTATTGTACTGGTTCACGAGGAAACACTTTTGAATTGGTCTTCTAGCAATGCTTAGTTTTAAGATGGTATGGGACTTTAAAGGAATTTTTTTGCATGAATTTAGATTTTTCTACTTCAATATATGGATTTTTGATGTAATTTATACTGATAATTAGTTGAGAGATTAATTGTGATACCACCATAAAAGCTATTACAAGTAGCTTTTTAGTCAATGCTCTTAAGTCCTAAAAAACTGGAAAAATGAAAACTCTTCATTTGAAATATAAAACTATGATATCTCCATTTTAGTTGTTTATTTCAGTTAATACACATTAAACTCATAACCCATTTTAGAAATCAGCAACAGTTTTAATAGGATAGGAAACTAAATTATAAGAGAAAATGTATTTTCTCTTATAATTAAATATATAGTCCTACAGTGTTTGGATTTGCCCAGAAGCAATTTCTGTGGCTTGCAATTGGATATACAGGTAAGTGAATAAATTGCAAAATTATATAGTATTTGCATTCTCTAATTGCAAGGATGTTTTATCTTAGGAGTAAAAGTGCCTTAGACTAATAACAGAGGAACATGCACTGTTGTATAACTATAATGATAGATAGATAGATAGATAGACAGACAGACAGACAGACAGACAGACAGACAGACAGACAGACAGACAGAGACAGACAGACAGACAGACAGACAGACAGACAGACAGACAGACAGAAACTTTCTTATTAATTATGGAGGAGTATTACTCTCTTCCTTCCTATTTGTTAATTGTTAATTTGTTTATCAATTAATATAAAAATTGAATTTGTATTTATAGGAATGAAATATCTATATACAACTTGTTGCATTCATTAAGGAGGGGAATCAGAATAGCTTTTGGGTACCGTATTTTCATTTTACAATGTATTTTGAAGTGGTAGATTTGAAAACCTTCACTGGATTCTTTCCAGAGGTCTAGAAGCTGAAATATGGTGTCCCTTGCATAGTGATGTGTTTTATATGATTGGTAAAGAGTTGTTCATCAGACTTGTAATGTATCATTAATAGATACTTAATGTATTTTTGGTACTATTGTGTATTAATTAGAACATAGTATTTTGAATTTCTGGTTATTAAAATTAATTGCATTTTATTAGTACTACATATCATATAACTATTACTATGGGTAAATCTAAAATATTCACAAATCACCAAACCCTGTATTTGTAGTATTATTAAAGTTAGCAACCCCTAGCTATTTGTCGACTTTGAGAAAGCTAAATACCATGTTGCTCTCACTTAATAGGAAAAGAAAGGAAATCTTAGGCAGAAATTAAATTAGAAAATTGAAAAAAAATTAGTAGAAACAGGTAATGGCAAACCATTTTCATTCTGTTGCCAGAAAACATATATTGATATATTCATTAGTTATCAGGAATAAGATTTTTTAAGTTAATTTTGTATATTTTATAAATATTGTGAACAGTAGCATACAATTCATGTCTCAGTTTAAAACATATTTCAGGCTATATTATCCTGACAGCCTGTTCTGTTTAGCTAGTCAGATTAAAAACCTTTCTATAGAATAGAAAAAGGGTATAACCATAAATATCTCTACATCCATAACAATTTAATTCACTTGCTTTAAAAGACATAGCAAGCATGGTTTGGAACCAGAATGCTATAATTGTGTGCAATTTACAGCTTGTCAGATAATAGACATAATTTTTTTATCACATGCATTGAATTTGAAGAAAAAAAAATCAAGAGAAAAATAAAGATGTCTGAATAACCGACATATTCTATTGCATAACCAGATCTTCAATTCCAGTTTAATTAATGAACCATGCTAAAAGATAACAATGAAAACTCATAATATTCTTGCATTTTCAAACATTTAATATATGAAGCATTTTCTTGACAAAATATCAAAAGATTTCTAACAAAATGAACCATCAAAATCACCCATTTTTAGTAAATTAAAATAACAGTATTTCTGGCAATGCAAATCTAAGCTTCAGCCTCTAGGTATAGCAACCATCCAAGTTTGCTCCATATTATATTAGAAAAAGAACAGATTAAAATCAACTAGTGAGCATGGCTAATTTTAAAAAAAGACAACTGACATTTCTAACTACTAGACTACTACTGTGTGGTATTCCTTCATTACTATACAATAATTAATGTGGATCTATTCTACGTGAGGAACCCAGATAGGTATGAAAAGAATATTAGTGAAAAACGTATATTAGCTGTGATAGAGATGAGTTCCATACTAAAGATGATTAGGATTTTTTTTCAAAAAAGAACAATTTCATATAAATTTATGAAGTCATCATATCATGAATACAGCATATATTTCTAGCTATTATATCATAAACATAAATAAGATGTGTAGAAAAGGACACATTAAAGCATTTAGGAAATTGGAAAGTCTTCATTTTTTCCTTTACTAAAAAAAAAGGATGAATAACAGTTAATCAGATTTATAGAATTATGTACTTTTATATATATATATATATATATATATATATATATATATATATATATATATATATATATATATATATATATTGCATGTACCTGATTAAAAAAAATTCCACAAGGCATGACATGGAAGACACTGATGAAATATATATTATGATGTAACCTTGTGACTTAAGTATATACTTGTGTTTGATGTTGGAACACAAGTGCAAAAGGAATGAGGCTTAAACTATGACAACTTTTGTATTTGTTATCATATAAGAAGATGAGGGTTGTCCTCTCCACAAAAAAAATGTGTGTGGATTGGATAGTAATCGTACATTCTTTAATGAGAATAGAAAATGTTGCTGAAAAGAAATAAATATGAAGTGCAAATAATTAAAGAGATTGCTACTGCAGGGTTGAATGCCTTTAAAAGATGAACCTTGAGATTAGTAGCTGCTTGGGTGAGACTGCATGGGTGAGGCTATACATGCCTGGTAAATTTAACTCTTTCTATAATGTCTAATAATAAAGCTTTTCTGTATTTTGTTATGTCTCTGTTCATTACTTCTTTCTTTTGCCTCATTTTTATCCACTGTGTTCGTTTTGTTTTTCTTTTCCTGGGTCAGTTAATAGATCCCTCCCCCTTGTGTGTGTGTTTTTTTGATAAGAAAAAAGGAGATAGAATGTTTGAACACTTCTGTATGAAGAGCTTGCATGTGAAATTCAGAATAGTAGACATATGGAATATTTCATTTCACTATTAGTATTAGCTATTGATTTAGCTAATGTTAGGGGATTGCCTGGACTACATATACATGTGGATATGTATTGTGACTTCTGGCAGATACATATCAACATGCATATGTAGAAGGGTGTCACATGCATATATTTATGTGGATTGTGGAAAATTTCTGGGACTGGTTTTAATGGTATTGGACAATCTTAGGATGACAAGATACAGAATCTAAGATTCTTTCTGAGAGGATTTTCCCCTTTGCTTATACCTAAATCTTTTTTGCTTTTATTTATTTATGGATTTATTTCTGATGGTTGCTTAAATTGACAATAGTCTTTCTTTCAGGTAAATAGGAGAATGGATAGATGGATTATTCCATTTCTTTTTCTCACAATATCAACATTTCACAATACTACCAAATCCAATGAAATAATTTGGCAAGATTTTCATAACAGATTAAAAAAAAGTCATTCTTCATACATCTCCTTAATTCACTAAGATCTTTTCTTGCCAGACACTGAGCCAATGGCTTATACAGTAAAAGGAGATTAGATGAATCTTGGAAGAAAAGTATATTGATAGCAAATGGTTCAACTCTGAATACAGCAACAACATAACATCAGCTATCAACATAACATCAACAATGATTTCAGATAAATAATATGTGCTCACAGAAATATAAACATAGTAAATCAGATCAGACAATTTTAATTTGTTAAATTCTAGAATGTTTTTATGAAAAAGAAAATATGTAGTCATATAATGGTATTGCTGCAAGATTTTGAATTTGAGATGGAAAATTATTTTATTTCCATGAAAAACAACTTGATCACTATCTGAATATTTTCTATTTAAATAGGAAATTATCCATGATAGTACTGTCTTGCTAGTTTTAAAAATCCTCCTTGAAAAATCTTGTTCCTTTTAATGAGACAATGATGAGCATTGGAAGGATGGCAAAGTAGTAAGAGTTAAAAGCAAACCGTTCCATGTTTAAAACAATTACAATGTTCATCAAAGCAAAAGTTTTATAATATTTTTCCCGTATTAGTGGCCTTTCCTTTGAGCATTTTAACGGCCAGAACATACTGCAACAGTAGTTTCTAGATAATAAGGTAGTAAAACTGATTTATTTTATTTATAGTCATAAGGGTCATATTTGATTAAATTAAGGAAGAATACCTATGTACTTTCTAAATTAACTTAAATGAGCCTTCAAGTTGATGTTGATGTTTCTCATCCACAGTAGTAATTTATCCTTTCCTGTAATATAAAACCAGAAAACAATATCCCTTATAGCTTTATTATTATTATTATTATTATTATTATTATTATTATTATTATTATTATTTGTTCAATGTGAAGTCACAGCTGCCAGTTCTTTAATTGGTGTTGACCTTTGTAGAACATAAAATAATAGGGTTGGAAGGTACTTTGAAGAACTTCTAATCCAACTTCTCGTGAAACAGAAGACCATATACAATTCTGGGCAAATGGCTGTCCAGGCTTTTCTTGAAAACCTCCAGTGATGGAGCACCCACAACTTCCAGAACTAAACTGTTCCACTGATTAATTATTCTCACTGTCAGGAAATTTCTCCTTAATTCTAGGTTGGATCTCTCTTTAATGATCTTCTACCATTACTTATTGTCCTGCCCTCAGGTGTTTTGGAGAATACATTGAATCCCTCTTTTCTGTGACAGTTCTTCAAATATTGGAAGACTGCTATCGGATCACTCTAGTTCTTCTCTTCGGTAGACTAAACATACCTAGTTCCCTCAGTTGTTCATCATATGGTATGGCCTCCATACCTGTTATTATCTTTGTTGCTCTTCTATGCATTATTTCTAGAGTCTCAACAACTTTTTTGTATCATAGTAATCAGAATTGGATGCAGTATTCAAAGTGGTACTGTCACTTCACATGATATTGAAACTACCCTCTGTTGGTGCAATTTAGGATTGCATTAGTTTTTCATTTGCATCTTCTTCCCAAGAACCTTGGATGTCATAATATATGTGTATATTATATGTGTAGATCTAAGCAACGTATATGTGTAGATAGTATAGTATATGTGTAGATTCAAGCAATGTGGCCTTTCGCAATTGATAGATTGCAATATTGCCAATGTGCAGATCACTGGGACCACCACTGCTAATTAATGCCAAAATCAATTTTGATGTTCAGATCTTGAAACTTTGTGATCATCTCCTCCTCCTCCTCCTCCTCCTCCTCTTCTTCTTCTTCCTCTTCCTTCAGCAATAGTTTCTACATATGCTTAATACCTGCCATATAAAGTTCTGTTTTAAAATGTAATTGGATTTATAATTACCATCTAATATCTTTGTTCATACTGACAGGTGGCACACAACATTTATAGGTAGTTCAGTACTTAGCACATTTCTTTTAATACAAAAGAGAGCTGATTAATTTTATGTTAAATTGCTCCTTAGTTTAACCCCCTATTATATATCTAGATTAACCAATAGATATTCCCTTACATTGTGTAAGTAAATTTTATTTGTTTCATGATGTATTTATTTTTTTCTTAATCTAAATAGTTATGGATTTAGGAAATTAGAAAAGAGGTTATATGATTGAGGCATCCTATAAAAAACATGAAAAGAATACTATATACAAATTTCTCCTAAACTATGTGCTCTACAGCTGAGTGATCTTTTTAGTTACTCACAATCATGTGTATTACATTCACCCTTCCAAAACTGCTTTTATATAGTAATCAAGGCCAAGTGGGTTTGATGCTAATCCAACCAAAGATTAAAAAGTTATTCAGTCTATAGTGAAAATGTCAACGTCTCAGACTTGGAAAAGAAAACAATATTAAACATGGTTTAATTTTAGAATAGGGTTTGAGCCACTGCCTCTGATGTTGAATTTGAAACCAAGTGCAAAGAAAGTTTACTGAAGATTTAAAAAAGCTGCCAGGAATGGAAAGTAAGGGAAAGTATTTTAGTAAATCTTGGACTCATAACTTTTTATAAACATTACCGGGAAGAACAATGATTATTTGACAGTCATTCATAAATTATTAAAGATTACGAAACAATATCTTGAGCATGCCTTTGATAATCCACTTCAGCTATAAACACAAATAGGAGTGCTAGAGAATCGTCTAATCACTTAAATTATATAATATGTCTATGAAAACATTATTTTTAAATTCCTCCAAATAAATACAGGGCCCCTTTAAATCTTTGAAGGCCTTCTCATTGATAATATATCTATTTCCTTTGACCAATCTGTTTCTGTAATACCTTTGGAAAAATTACCTCCTACATGACCTGCATTGATATCAAGGACTTGTGAAGGTGGGATTAGACTGTTCATTCTTCTTTGCCAGCCTGGATAATCCCTGGAGAGCATTTCCATGAATGGAATTCTTGTGTGATTAGAAATATAACTACATTAAAGAAATAATAAATAACGGAGATAAAAATTGGCATATATTATTTCATATACAACAAGCTGTTCACATATCTCCAATATATTTTGCTTCAACAATCAATTTTCTACTGATATAGGAAATGAAATTTGAAATGAAGTGAAATTCTTCCTCCATGTACAATACTGAAGCAATTAAGGTGCTAAAACATAATCAGCTGGTCTGCAGGACAGTAGGACTAGCTTCTTTCTATATATTTGTAATAGAAATGAACTATTAGATCAGTATTGGCTGCATTCTCTTATTATCCAACAGCAGTATTACTGTACATTTATATTAGCCTATTTCTACTCATAATAGAAAGGTTGCCTGTATGTAAAAAGAGACCAGTGTTTTAATTATTTTAATTTTATTCCTTTTTAGGCAATACTTTTATGATATGTGATTAGTACCCAGTAAAACATCAGAGCCCATTAAAATAGTTTGATAATATGTTTGTTATCATATATATGTTTATACATACATACACATTAATCATGAGGAGTGGAGCTTCTGAGTATCACTTTGTATATTACTATAGTTATATACTGTAAAATAATTTATTTGATGTTTCCTATATTTCTTCTTGTATGTTTTGAATCCTAAAATCTCCAATTTATCTATCAGATAGATCAATCTGTCCATCCATCCATCCAGTAAATCACTGAAATGATTCTAAAGAATCTACACAAATAGCCTAAGATAATTGTTTTACTACAATGTAATAACTTACAATGCTATTTAAAATAGCACATACTATACATAGACTCCTCAATGAGTTATTGTATTTTCAATGAGTTATTGTATTTTCTTTTCAGTTCTTTTTTACATACTGTATGAGTAAAAGTGATTTACTTCATATAATTACTGTGAGAGAGAAACTGTAAAAAGCAAAGTCATCACAAAATCTGTTTTAGAAAAATTCCACGCAAGTGAGTGATACTAAGAATAATAGTTTATTAATTCAAATTTAAAGGCAAGTGAGTATGCAAACTCATTTGTTCTTGTTGAACCAGTTACTATCCATCTTTGGTATCCTATCTGCTATTTTGGTATCCTATTTGCTATTGTGAAAGAAAGTGGTTTCTTCTTCCAATGTAATTGGCTTGGAACTTGAGGAGTAGTGATCTTTTCTACACATAACTTCTGGTCATACCTTAGCTGTTATTATTGAGCTCTTCTAGGTACCAATGGCACAATGAGACTGATTTTTTAATATACTGTTAATTTCAGATTGAATTTGGCCATAAAGTTTGTAAATCTTCTGCATCAGTAGTTGGGTCATGAACTTGGATAACCATTCTGTTAAATGTCTGTACAAGACTGTTCTTGGTCTAGTTAATTTTATTTGGCTACTGACTGCATTGCACCCAAGTGCTTTAATCAAAATAGATCTGGAAGGGACCTTGGAGGTTTTCTAGTCCCACTCCCTACTCAGGCAGAAGACCCTATATCATTTCAGATAGATGGCTGTCCAATCTTTTTTTAAAAACCTCCAGTGACGAAGCACCTACAACTTCTGAAGGCAAGCTGTTCACTGGTTTTCCTTACTGTTAGGAAATTTCTCCTTAATTTCAAGTTGCTTCTCTCCTAGATTAATTTCCATCCAATGTTTCTTATCTTTACTATATTCTTCTTTACTACATTGTCTTTACTATATTCTTCCTACCGATGAAAGCAACACTGCTCCTTTGTTGTTTTCATGTCCTGAGTATTCTAGTCCATTTCAGTTTACTGATATATTATGTCTATGTGTAATTGATTCTTTTCACCTTTTCTGTGGTGAATTTTCTCATGTTCACGTTTCTTAAATTCCACACTCCTTTTGCAATTATGTATTTGCAGCCTACTTTTTCTTTTCCTGCTCTGCAACATCAATAAAAAGACATTCAAGGCAGGAGTGGGTTCTAAATTTTTTTACTACTGGTTCTGTAGGCATGGCTTATTTTGTGGGTGTGGCTTGATGATCATGTGACAATTCTTTAGGATTTAGCAGAGGTACTGGTCTACCAGGCTTTTAACTACTTGCAGAGTTGTACCGGTCTACTCATTTATTTTTGGAGGCAGTAGTTACCCATTTATTTTTGCAGGCACTGGTCTACCCATTTATTTTTGCAGGCTCCGATCTACTCATTTGTTTTCTTTTAACACTGATCAGGCAGCCCTTTGAAGCCCTGAGGCAAGAGTTTAAACAGTTTTTTTTCCCTCTTTTTTCCCAGCCGATCGCTGGGACTCAGGAGGCAACAATAGATTGGGGGTGGAGCCAAATAAAAGGTAAGAATAATGCAGGGGGCTGGAGGGGTGGGGGGGCAGAACTGGTTCGGTGATGTCATATCGTCACTGCTACTGGCTCGGCAGAACCAGGTGGAACCAGGAGGAACCCACCATTGATTCAAGGTTTTAATCTAATTCCACCCTAAGCACCACTAGTACCCTGAAATTATCCATTCTTCTTCAGCAGGATATTGAATTATTTCTGATCTGAGGGACCATCATCTGTTCCTTTATCAACAATCACTTTATGTTGTCTATCCATATGGCTTTCTTGGTAAAGTACAGAAGTAGTTTATCATTACTTTTTTCTGCACAGTATGAAATTGTCACTAAATGGTCATCTGCCGCATTACCTAATAACCTAACCCTAACCCTATATCATTGAATAGAACAGAACAGAATTTATTGGCCAAGTGTGATTGGACACACAATGAATTTGTCTTTGGTGCATATGCTCTCAGTGTACATAAAAAGACAAGATACATTCGTCAAGAACCATAAGGTACAACACTTAATGATAGTCATAGGGTACAAATAAGCAATCAGGAAACAATATCAATATAAATCATAAGGATACAAGAAACAAAGTTACAGTCATGCTGTCATAAGTGGGAGGAGATGGGTGATAGGAACGGTGAGAAGACTAATAGTAATAGTAATGCAGCCTTAGTGAATAGTTCGACAGTTTGAGGGAATTATTTGTTTAGCAGAGTGATGGCGTTCAGGGAAAAAACTGTCTAGTTGTTTTGGTGTGTAGTGCTCTATAGCATTGTTTTGAGGGTAGGAGTTGGGACAGTTTATGTCCATGATGCAAGGGGTCTGTAAATATTTTTACAGGCCTCTTTTTGACCCGTGCAGTATACAGGTCTTCAATGGAAGGCAGGTTGATAGTAATTGTTTTTTTCTGCAGTTCTAATTATCTTCCGAAGTCTGTGTCTGTCTTGTTGGGTTGCAGATCTGAACCGGACAGTTATAGAGGTACAGATGACAGATTCAATAATTCCTCTGTAGAACTGTATCAGCAGCTCCTTGGGCAGTTTGAGCCTTCTGAGTTGGTGCAGAAACAACATTCTTTGTTGTGCTTTTTTGATGACATTTTTGATGTTAGGTGTCCATTTTAGATTTTGCGATATGATAGAGCCTAGAAATTTGAAGGTCTCTACTGATGGGCTGTATGCTAAAACAAAGCCAGGTCATAGCACACACTTGAAAGTAAATCATGAAGCCTGTAATTGGGGAGTGTGTCTAGCAAGAATAAATAATGCTTATCTACAGGAAATATGCATGTGTAAATCTTGCAACAATTCTGGGTAATTAGAAAGCTGATAAAAGTAACAAGAGTTAGACAAGTTGCAGGCCTCATCTAAAAATTAGGAATGGTGAAGGCCTGCAACCAATAAAATGTGTATTAGATAACTCCTGGGGCATTCATTAGCCAAGGTTTAGGAATAGGGACAGCTAGAGACCAATAGAACAAATTGTAGAATTATTACTAAAATGTTTATTAGATGAAATTTCTCACCTTGTCCCGCCTTCTCTTTTAGCAAAAATGTATAAAGCTTACTTAATCCTTTGTTCTTGGTTCTTGGCATTCTGGCCAGGAGCCCTTTTCCTTGGAGTACTCCAATAAAAAGCAAACAGAAAACCTGCACCTCATGTCTGACATTCATCACTGGCTTCGGCACCAGGCTCAGACCTGTGCTAATTGTACAGGTATCTGATGTGATTCGGCTTAGCTTCACCTGCTGCTTCCTGTCTGTTAGGAAGCTTGTGATCCATTTACAAGTGTGCTTGGGTACCACTAGCTGATTTAGTTTAGTTAGAAGAATGTCCAGTATGATGGTATTGAATGCTGAACTAAAGTCTACAAAGAGGACCCTTGTGTTCGTCTTTGGAGATTCAAGATGTTGTAGGATGTAGTGCAGAGCCATATTAGCAGCAGCATCTGTCAATCTATATGCTTGGTATGCAAATTGCAGGAGGTCTAACAGTGGATCAATGATGGTTTTCAAGTGGGACATCACTAGCCTTTCAAAGGTTTTCATAACTACAGATGTTAGAGCAACTGGTCTATAGTCATTCAGTTCCTTGATGGAGGGCTTCTTTGGCACTGGGATGATAGTGGAGCATTTGAAGCAAGAAGGAACATGGTACATCTCTAGTGATTTATTAAAAATTTGGGTAAAGATGGGGGTCAATTGGTCAACACAGACTTTTAAGCAAGAAGGAATTATCTTGCCTAGACCTGGTGCTTTTCCTGGCTTCTCTCTGTGAAATAGATCTTACACTTCTTTTTCTGTGAACCCAGTGGGATGGGGTCAGATGTAGGAGGTTTGGCTGTTGTTGGTGTGGGATGGGAATTGTGGAGATGGGGGTTGTGGAGATAGATGTCTGTAGTTTCCTTTCAAACCTTCAGTAGAACACATTCAGGTCATCTGCCAGTTGTTGATTTCCTTCAGCCTGGGAAGGAGGTTTGCTGTAACCGGTGATATCGTTGCTGCCCTATATAAATGCCTGCTCAATTTATCTGGGCAGCTGGGATGACCTTCACCTGTTTGGTGGCCTGATGGAAATATATAATTTTGGTATATAATCTAGATGTTTTTTGCTGCCCTCCCATATAAAATAAGGCAGCATAGCAGGACTTGAGGGAGAAATTATTGCTATAAGGAATCAGCTAATGTCTATAAATATTGCTCTATATCCAGTTTTTGTCCTATTGATGGGGAAAACCATGTAATGATGGGATTCTTCCAGAAATAGCAGAGGTTTCCACTAGAAGAAAGGGCATTATTCAATTTTATCGTGCCTGTCCACAAATAGCATGATTCTGTAATGATGTAATATTGTACACTGGTTCTCCAAATTTTATCTCTATTATTAATCTTTTCTTGGTCAAAGATATGAATTGCAATTAATGCATCTCATTATATATTATGTTTTCTTAAAATTGTATATATATATATGTGCTTTATCTTTTCAATTTAAGTGTATAAAATTATTTCAGGTACTATGTGACATAAAAATTGAAATTGTCAAAGCTTGATATTCCAACATAATTGTTTGCTGTAAAAGTAATTACTTGTTATTTTATCCTATGGCTTATGTAGATTATATGTGTGTGATATCATGTATATAAATTGTGAGATATATTGGGGGACATGTATGCATATACATATTCAGACTGAGTGGAAGAAGATAATCAGACATATAACTGGTTATAACTACAGAGGATAAAAGTATTTCTATATCATCATAAGGATTATTGGCAGCCATGATCAGGCTCAGTAATTCATACTTTCTTTAATATGAAATCATTCTTACTCTTTTTATTTTGGGAAGAAAAATATCTGAATTTCCTTTATGGTGGTAAAAATAGCAATGAGTAGAAACAAGCCTTGAATTGAATTCTTAAGAAGAGTAATACTTCTATAATTTTTTTTTTAATTTTCAGGAAAACTGCAGTGTGTTTTAAAGTATTTAAAGAATATGCAATAACTTCAAACTTCATTCTAATTGATCATTGCATATTTTTATGAGAAAGCTAAAAAGGAATTTGTTTTACTACATTCAGTCACTTCTTTCATTTTTAAGTATTATTTATTTTATTAATTTATCAACTTTATATGCCCCTTATCTTGTGGTACATTCAAGTGGTCTTGAATGTAGAATAAAATATAATCCTATCCTTTCCTATTACTGTATATTTAAGAAAATTCGGAATGTCCAGTGTGTTCAGAACAATATATGTTTATTTGCTTAGAGTGCAATGAAGAGCAATAAAAGCAAAGACTGCATTTTGGAAATGTGAATGAACTGTTACATTATCTATGGCAAAAATATATCCAATTTTTTTCCAGTGAAAGTCTGTTATTATCACAGTTTTTAAAAATGACTTTCCTTTCAATGCCTTCATTATATTGTTCTAGGAAATTCTGAGTAATTGTAGGTAATATTTTAACAAACAGGTTGATATCATTTTATCAATCAATATACAATGGATAGTAATACTGGTTGAGCTACAAATATAATCCTACCCCTCATTTAGGTAGATTTGTAATTGATCAGTATTGTGCATTGCACTGAGTATTATCTCCCCCCCCCCACATCATTCATTTAGTACTTGAACTGTTTTAATAATGATTTCAGATTTGAGTGCATGTAACTTTTGTTCTTTCTAGATCTAGGAACTAGTTTTCTTAATGGATTGTCAAGTTTTGTTTTCTACTTTTTCTAATGTTATCATATAGCATGTTGATGAGAAGGTAATGTAGTGTTAAAAAACAGTGATCAATAGCACATGACTCTCAGAAGCTGCCATTGTGGGTTTTTGTGTAAGAAAATGATTTAGGGAAAATAAATTTCAACTTCTTAAGGTCAATTTCCCACAAATAATATTCCATGAATAACTATACTATAGAATTTTGAAAAGATTTGTTGTTGATGTGAAATAGCTGAGTCACAATTGGAGAATAACCCTAGACAAACAATCAAGCAGAAAACAATACCCTAATCAAGAAACTATCAAGGAAAATATCATATCCCTACCAAACCTGGCAGGGCAAACTACAAGGAATAAACCGCACATGCATTCATAGTGATGAAGTTACGTAATTGGATAATGAAATATCTGCAGGCATGAAAACTCAGCACTAAGAACTCCACAAAATAAAAAGTATACATGTAGGCCAACTCTATAATTGCCTTCAAAATACTAAATGCCTACTGAGGTGTGCCTTCCCCCTTCTTTTCTGGCATTTAAGATGATGTTTAAAATCTTTCTGTTTACATTGGCTTTCCATGCCTATGGTGTGTTAGGGAAATATTATATCATTTTATTGCAATCCATTTTGCTGCATTTGTTGGACATATACAACATTCAGTTTGGATGCATCTTTTATATTATTTTTTTCTAGTTCATTGTCCAAAAACCCTGGAAATAGGCAATACTGTATAAAAATATAATAAATAACATTTCCGTACAAATGTCACAGTAGGTGGACATATCTAGTCAACATTGGCTGAAAAAGCTAAATACCATGAGATCTTGTTAATAATACCTACCAGAAAATTCCAGAATTAATAGTCAGTGAAAGTAAGAAAAAAAATGCCAGAAGACTGCAGTGGCAAACAATTTCAGTATTGATCATCATAAGCATGTCCATATAGTCAACAAGTCAGTCTGACACATCATATACTTCAGTGGTGCTTTGAAGTAACTTCAAAGTACTACATTGGAAGAATGTTGTCAATTTGTAATGCAAGTCATTGGTCTTTAGCTAAAGAGAGTGAAACTGGCATGTTGTCAAGTCTGCTAAATACCACTTCATTGGTGTTATCTAGGACTGTATTCTAGATATACATTATAACAACAAACAGCAAAATTTGCTTTCTTTCTTTAGTTCATGGATTTATAGTGCCGTCCAATTCAACTCTGGAATTATATATAACAGAAACAAACAATAAAGAAAAATAACTATACATTAAAAATAGCAAACCAGGATATAAAATATAAAATAGTGACCAAACAGGATCATCATCTAGGCAAGATATTAATTGAATTAAAATAATTTAGAGTTGCTATCTTGAGTATACTTTCTAAAAGTCAGGCCTGGCTTTATTATTTGCTCAGTCTTGGATATTGCTGGCTCTTTGGGAAAAAAGTGGGTCACTTCAGTTTTAACTCTTAGAGCAGTGCTTCTTAATCTTGACAACTCTAAGAGTTGTTGGCTGAGGAATGCAGGGAGTTTAAGCTGACTCTTCTTAAAGTTATCAAAGTTAAGAAATGCTGTGTTAGAGGGATAAGCATAGTAGGAATGATGCATTTATTTCAAAGTACAAAAACAGAAAACAAAAATGAGGCTCTGCTTCTCCCATATATTGTCAGTAGAAAAGAAACAAAAAAGGAAACATCAAGTAATGAATTACACTTAATTTGTTTCATAAACCTTTGAAATAGGATAAATGAGTTCAGTATAATTGTGCTTCAGTCAATCACTGTATATTAAAAGCTAATTGCTAAATCAACAGTAAACTGAACTAGAAGTGAAAAACAGTGCTATATTTAATAAAAGTAATGATTAGAATTTATTTTAATTTTTTTTAGTGAGTAAACAAATCTGCCTCAACTGACCGCTTGTGGAAAGCTTTTTATTTTCCTTTGCAGAATGAGAAATAAAATGTAGGAGGAGGTTTTAATGCAACTCACATTCAATAAAAGGTTGCCATGCTATTTTATGGATGATTATAAGGAAAAGTAAAATAATCATCATTTTGAAGCTTAAAAGCTGTTAAAAGAAGGCAATTGAAATGTGAATTGCTGAAATGCCAAAAAGGACAAATCCTGTAAATTTGTAACATCTTTTTATGGAATCTTGGATATTGTTTACATATTAATGTAATTACAATTTAATAATAATCTTCAACTATATCCAGATACTCTTAGAATAAAATGCAAATTTTAGATTTGAAATAAACATTTCATAATCAACATTTTACAGTGAAGTACCAAAGAAACTGAAAGACAGTTCGAGAGAGCACTGATAAAATGATCTGTTCAGATATAACAGTGCTTGCCAAAATGACAGCACATTTTTAAGGTAACAAAAGGACTTTATTAATTGCTAGAAGAAGGAGGAAAAAAGTCATACAGGTATTATTATGGTTACTTGCACAGTCAAGCAGATATTTAAATTAGATTTGGCATTTTTATTCAACTATTAAGTTCTTCACAAATACCTCAAATAGCAAATGTTCTTGTTTGATGGTGTTAAAGATATCATTGCAGGATGTAAGCTGATCCAAGTAAAATTGCCTTTTGCAATTGATTGATGGTGATTTTATGCCAGATTTTTTAGGATTGCAGCCAAGACACCTATTACTATTGGTACTATGTTTGCTTTCTTTTCCCATAGTTGTCTACTTCTGTTTGCAGGACTTTGTTTCTTGTGATTTTCTATATTTCTTTCCTTCTGATTGTCTATTTTTTTTCTTCTATTCTGAAGTCTTCAGGTACTGTCATGTTCACTATCAAGTCTTTTTTGTCTTTCTTATTGATAATTGTTAAGTTTGGGGTGTTACATTTTATATACTGGCTAAGTAATACTTTGCCTTGCCATGTCCCTTTTCTTTTCTTCATTTGGTCTTTCTTGTAGGTTACTTTGGTCTCTCTTGTGCTTAATACATTTCATGATATGTTAGTTTCAGTGCATTTTCTTCACTGTCCTTCAGCTATTCTTTCAATTCCCCTTTTTTTTCTTCAGTTGTCTGGTATATTTGCATCATTCCTCATACACCTATTTTCCTTGGTAAGTAGAGTCTGTCAACCTTGATGCATGGATGAAGGGCATGATTGTCATTATTTTTCTGGTTTTGCTACCCAGGGCTCTTAGTTCTGTTTGAATGTAGTCCATAATTCCACTTGTGTGTTTAATGACTAGAATTGCCCAGGTGTGAATTGCTTTTATTTATTGATTTGATTTGATTTGTATGCTACCCTATCTCCATAGGACTCAGGGTGGCTCACAACAATTAAGAAATACAGTCCCAATCCAATAAAAGCATGTTAAAAATACATATCAAACTCATAAAACACTTTTAAAATAATCAAAACCCCATCAGTCCAGGCTGGGCAATTTGAACAACCATGTTTTTAGTTCGCAGCGGTAAGTGCGAAGGTCAGGTGCCAACCGGAGCCCCAGGGGGAGTTCATTCCAAAGGGAGGGTGCGCCCACAGAGAAAGCTCTACCTCTGGGGATCGCCAGCTGACATTGTCTAGCCAACGGCACCCTGAGTAGGCCCTCCCTATGAGAACGTTCCGGGTGATGGGAAGCTGTTGCTGGTTGCAGATGGTCCGACAGATATCCTAGGCCTAAGCCATGTAGGGCTTTATAGGTCATCACCAGTACCTTGAATCTCACCCGGAGGGCAACCGGCAGCCAATGCAAGTCACGCAGTAGAGGTGTAACATGGGAGTATTTGGATGCTCCCATCACAACCTGAATGGCCGCATTCTCTACCAGCTGAAGCCTCTGAGTGGTCTTCAAGGGCAGCCCCAAGTAGAGAGCATTGCAGTAGTAGTAATTTCTGCCAATGAGTTTGGATTTTAAGTTTTTCTTCATTGTCATGATGTACTCACTTCTAACATTCTTTTCATTTCACTGTGATTGATAATGTCAGCCTGAAGAATGCCCAGGCACTTGTAGTGACCATCCAGGCTCTTGGTATTATGTTCATAGTGCATCTAGACTTTTTTTAGTTTTCACTAATTTTCCCATTGATAGTAAGGCCCATTTGTCCAGTCCAAACTCTGTTGCAATATCTTGGCTGTATGGAAGGAGAATGTTGAACAACAATTTTATTTCACAGAGTGTTTTTCCATATAGTGTCAGGGTTCCAAGTAACACCCCCAACGAAAAAACATACAGATTGTATAGGCTGGTAGATGTTCTTTTGCCCTTTGATGGCTATGGCCTGAGTTATTCAGTATTGATGACAGAGGAATCAATGCAATGACAAACAGTTGTAGGGAGAGAGTTGTCTCCTTGATATTAACCTCTCCCAGTCTATCACCATTGACCAGGAACTGTGTCTTCCATTGTGCCATTGATCTTTGCACAAAGCTTCTGATGTTTCTACTACTCCTGTTATTTCTAGGCAATTGATTATCCAATCATGTGACAGGAAGTCGAATAGTTTAATAGTTTCTTTAATCAGGCCAAACTACATTCAAGTTGATCTTCCTTCTCTTAATTTTTCAAAATCATCTTGTCAATTAGGAGCTGATCTTTTGTTCCTCTGCTGTTTGGATGGTTTTCTTTTTGCTCAGGTGGAAAGGGCTTGTTTTCAACTAGATGCTGTTGGACTGCATCCACTACATCATCAGTTAGCTACTTGGAAGTTGTTGATAAGCAGGTAATTGGCTTGCAGGTGCCTTTTGCCTCTATAGCAAGGCTGTCAAACTCCCAGCCTGCAGGCCAGATGTGTCACATGCTGGCCACACCCAGTTTAGTGAAGGGGGAGAAAGTCCCAATATGTCACATGATTCTGCCATGACAATATAAGTTTGACACTCCTGCTCTATACTTCCGTAATGTGAAATCTTTCATTATCAGGTAGGTTTTTCAAGGTGTTAACCAATCTTTAATTTCACCTCCTTTGCAATGTGTTGTTAAATTGCTTTTCAATGAGAGGGTATAGACCAGTCACATATTTCAACTAAAAATGATGTATTTTATTTTTACCTGATCAGTTCTTGATATTCTTTGCCCTTTTCTTTACCATTTCTGCTATTATTACCAGTTCTTTCATTTCACTTTCTTTTTTTATTCTTAACCATCTCCTTTACCCAACCTGCATTCTATCTGCATTTCTTTGGGTTGTCCAGAGCTGCTGTAGGAGATGACCAGGTTGAGCCTGAGGGAGGGGTTAAATGCATCATCAGTCTTGAGTCCCTTTGTGCCCACAAAAAAACTATGTCCAGCTCACCTTGAATTCCATTGACTCTTATTTACTGCCAATTTGCTTTGACCGTTAGTGATATTTCTTGGTCAGGTATTTTTCGGTTTTGATTTTCTTGTTTTTCAATTTCTTTTCTGTCATCTGTTCTAGCTTGCTTGGTTCTGATATTACAATACTATTTTATTTTCCAATTTGATCTTCCATTTGGTGGTCCACTGGCTTTTTTGTTTGTTTGTTAATATTGTATTTAGATATTCAGTTATAACTGCAGCTGAACTGTACATTAGTTGGTTTGTTTCTTGCAGTGAGCAGGTGCTTATATTCAATATTACAGTATTGATATCTTTCAATATTTGTGCCATTTTGTTAAGATGCAATGCATTCAACCTTATTTCATTTTATAAATCAGCATTTGATTGGGTAGTCTATTTTCTATTACTTTTGATTTTAGATGGTGTACTTTCCAGAACTGGTGTATTCTTTTTGAAAATTCTCTTCTTGTTGGACTTGTTTTGTAATAACAGATAATTATTTTTTGTTTTCAATCTTTGCACATATGTCATGGGTAAAAGAACTTTCTTCTAATAGTGCTACAACTTCTGGCTCTGGTTGCTTTGCCAATAGTCCTGAGTCCAGTAGCTCATTTGTCACTAAATGTCCAGATACTTCAATACCTAGTATGGTTCTTATTGATCACATATGGGTTTCTGTAAATTACATCTCATCATAGTTTTCTGACTCCTCCGATGAGACCTGTCCAATATGGTTGAACCTCTGGCATAGCTTTCATTTTCTTTAGAGCATACAGTACCACAAACATGTCAAGGGAAGGTTTCACTTGAGTTGTTATATTTTGTCATGCAACCACCAGATTTTTAGTTTAGATTAACATTTTTGTGCAGCTATTCAGTCTTATATTATTGTTATTGTTATTATAATATTTTTACTGCCCAGATATTTAACAATTCTGGGCATTTCTTCAACATATTGGATTATCATCCAGGATCAAACATACAACATATTTCTTCTGTTCAAAAATATTATTCATATTCTCAGATTATGAAAACTGAGAAACTAGTATTTTCCCGTTATCCATTTCCCAAAATCAACAGAATGCCAATTGAGATAATAGGAAACCTTTTGGATGGCCCTATTTTCAAATATGAACTATTTAGGTAAATGCCACATTGTATAGAATTTATGGGGTCCTATAAGCCTTTCTTAGTGGAGTCTCTCATAATATATCCTTCCAATTTCTCATCTGTCTGTAATTCCACTCCTACACGTTCCCTATGCTTTCACATTCTCACTGGCCTGTATAACTGTACTCCTGCACGTTGTTCATGTTTTCAATTTATCATAGTCTGTCGCTCCACTCATAGATGCTGCATTGAAAGAAAAGTTTAAAAACAAATCATTCTTTCCCTTCACTGTATTTACAGAATAAAATAGGCATCATCATTAAATTATCTAAACTACTAATCCCTGGTAATCAGTGAAGTGGCCATCTCAGATGACAATTGATATGGAGTAGGGAGAAATTGAATGTTTGCTGCGAAATAAAATATATGTCACTAGAGTTGGAACTTCACAATAAGCTACCTACGTCTTAGGTATGATAGATAATGCCATTGTTCCATTGTTACATTGTATGTAACTTCTGCAAATATACTATGGGGAAACTACTTTTCTTCTTTGTGTTATACAATTAGAGCACATGGGGGGTGGGCTGTGATGCTGTAGCTAATATCTAGTAATCAACTCCCTCCCCAGACCCACCACTGTTTGCTTTTTGTGGAGTTTATTTCCCAGTCTGATAAAGATTATGGAGGTCATTACGTAAAAAGGTATGTAATTTTATAATTTATAAATAAAATTAACAGATATAGAGATAAAAAATGAATACAAAATAAGGAAAATATAAAAGGAGAAAAAGGAAAAAATTAAAAAGGAAAAATAAATGATAAAACCCCAATAAAAAAGAAAAAGGAATCCAAAGAAATTTCTTACCCTTCATCAAGAGAAGTATAAACGATTTCACAATTTATCACCTCAAATATTATAAAAATTCTGTTCTTCCCGTATCTCATCTCTTATCTATAAATAAATGTTAAAACCTCATTCAGTCCTCTGAGAAAAACCAATTAGAGCTACCAGAAAGAACATCATATATATTTAAACTTGATCAAATAAGTCAACTTGATGTTTCTTCCTTTTGCTTTTAAAAATATTTATGCTTATTCCCTTTGAAATGTTTATTCCCTTTATTGCCAAAGGTTAATTTCCTTTCACTTTGTCTTGTCTCAGGAATGTCTTCATATTTTATCAGGGTTTTTTTTTTTTTGTAAGTCCAATTTAAGAGTGTTGTTCAGGTCACTCAAGAGTGTTGTCAAATTTATTATTTTGTGTCCCTTATATTTATTAAGATATCACCCAATTTAATTTGTATAATATAACATCTTTTTCAATATCATACTTGTAATGTGTCATTTTTAGATCCACATTCGAAACAGCCCCAGTTTCAATCTTGTCCTTTTATCACCTTTTATATACTAGCAAATGTATGAGACAGTTCTGAGTACATTGAAAATATTTTTGAATTCTCCCTGAGTTAAAAATACTTATCTCCATCATTCAGTCTCTTCTCCTTTAATTATAATCTTTACATCAAGTTTCAAAAGGCACTTTTGCTGTTGCAACCATTATCGTTTCTCAGCTTGCCAAAGAACTATGAGGGCAGGGAAGGGAGAGATGGAACTTAGGTTCCAGACATGAAGATGCCTGCCATGAGAACATTTCAGCAGGTGTTTACCAGAGCTAAAAAAAATTCTCACAACATCACCAGGAGTCTCTATTGGACAATGTGACCTGGTCTAATAGAGTTCAGGAAGACATGAACTATAACTGTGGGTTTGCACAAGAAATAGTTAGATCTGGTTTTGCCCTCATCTTTGCCAATATGATACGTACTCAATAAAGTTTTACATTAAGACAGTGGATTGTTTCAGTCATGCTTGCTTTGGTTGGGTTTGTCAGTCAGACCACTGACACTTTAGTTCTTTCTGATTATCCAGCCTTCAAAGTTTCTTGCTATGTTTTTATCTAACACACATTTTGTCATGACAAGATTTCTTAAGATTCAAAATCTTCATATATTTTAATAAGATTTTAAACAACTGACAAGGATTCATATATTTAATTTCACAATCTTATTTCTAATGCATCTGGTCCCTTAGTCTGTTTATAACTTTGCAAAATCAACATTCTAATTAACCTTTTGTAATTGTTTGCTCGTTTGTTTTTTTAAATAAATTCTTATATGACATTTGCATGAAATTTATTTTGCTGAGGATTAAAGGAGAATTACTTGGTGTGATGAAGGCCAAAATCTACCATCATTGATGTATTTACAGATTGGTGTAGGAATAAAAACTTAAGATAAGAGAAAAGTTTTTAAGCTGAATGGCAGAATTTGAAATTTTTAAACATAACCAAGATGCATATATTAATAAATCTACTATGCCAGGTATATATAAATTGCTATTAAAATATGACAAGCAGAGATAGAAAGTAGAAAATTGTATGATAAAACGAGTGCAGATTTTTAAACAATTACAGCAATGGTAAGACTTACAGAAAAAATAATCAATAAAATTTACCACATGCTATAAGTTTAAAAGAGGATAAAAATATTTTATAAAAGATTCAATAATTGCAAAGGTCCTTCAACAATTGTAGAATTAGATAAATTATACAACAGAACATGCTGAAATATGATGACACAGAAGGAGCAGTTTATCATGTGTAGTAGTTGTGTTAAAAAAAACCCACAAAAGTACTGGAAAGAAATACATAGTATTTTTTAAAAAATTAAAAATGAGGTTTTAATTGAAACACCAGGTTTATTTTCTAAACTAGTAATTATTTCACAATAAATTTAAAAAATTGAAAAAATCACTATTTTATGAGACATATGTTGAAGGACAAATGTGGCTTGGCATTGGAAGAGGCACTTTGCAGGCAATATCAGATTTGAAAACCAAATTTGGGAAATATTCAGCAATGTAAATAGTATAAATTTAAAACAGAAGTTTCATTAAATTTTAGCAAGAATAGCTCCCCTGTATATCAACATCACACAACAAGGTAAAATCAGACACTTTAGAGTACAGTTTTTAAGAGGGAAATAATTGATGTAAAGTCAGTAATTAGAAACAGTTCCAATGTTTACAAATATGTTAATGCAATCATCACTTGGATACAGTGGAAGGGAATTTTAAAACAAAGTAGTTTCCCAACATTGTTTTTACTAATGCTCCTTTCCTTTATTTATTAAATTTGTTTATTATTATTTCCCTACTGTTCTCTCAAAATATGCCAAATAGTAGTGTTATCAATATTATCAGGCTTACACTTTTCTTTAAGATGGCATAAGCTTAATTCTATACATTTATTTATTTAATTTTGAATTGCATTAAAATTGCAAACTTCATCTATAAGCATCAAGAACCGCATGAGTCCGCAAGGAGAAGGGCGGTATATAAATTCAAATAAAGATAAAGAAAGAACACTTGCAGAATGTAACAGTACAATATAATTTTTTGTGCAGAAAAATAATCATACAAGGATATCTGGCTTGGCAAGAGTGTGTGTGCAAAAGATCTTGATAGTGTAACTGCAAACTGAATGAGAATCAGCAGATTAATGTTGCAGGAAAGAAAAACAAAATCCTGCATCTACTGAAATATTACTTCTATATTCTGAGAAGAAATAATTCTATACTACTGTTCTGATGAAATTATACCTCAAATAGTTGCCCAGTTCTGAGCATCAAAGTTCAACAAATTTCAGAGAAATTAGAACAGATTTAGAGAAAGGCAATGGAAAAAAATCAGGGACTAAGTCTGTATAAAAAAGTTGGTATGTTTAGTCTTGAGGAAAAATAACAGGAACAAATATAAAACTTCTTTTTGAATACCTAAAAGTAGGTCAGAATTTATTCTTGCTTATTGCAGAGGGCCAGACTCTGAATAATGGATTTAAGTTACAGAAAAGCAGATTCCAAATGAATTATCCTAATGGTAGAAGCAGTTTGATAGCGGAATTAATTTTCCAGTGAAATTGGGGCTCCCCCTACTTTGATGCAGTTAATTAAAGGCTAGCCTGTCATTTGTCTGCAATATTTTAACAAGGGATTCCTGTACTGAATAGAGAATTGAAATCAATAGCTTATAGGACTCTTTCCATTTCTATGATTTTATAATTGTATGGTTGATCTACAGAATGGAAAGTCATGGTTTCTCATTTTTTAATCCAATACAAATTCATTAGATGAGTTTTATGAGGCTAGTTTTATCTGTCTTCATTGAAATATATAACAATAAACAATGCTAATAGATTTTGGGACCTAAAATTGTATATAAATATTATTTATATAGATATCAGTGAAATGATGGTGATAAGAAACTGACTCAGATATATTTTTTTTACTCCAACAGCAGCAATATTCTTACAAAATACAATTTTCCTCAGTTCCTGAGTAAACATGCCATACAACTTCACTCCTAAATACAGAATAGTACCATAGCAATAAGATGTTTTCAGAATTATTTAAATTCTTATAGCCATACAATAGCAGAAAATACATATAGTTCAGAGGTCAACTCATTTTAAGAGTTTTCTGAACTTACTTTCTTGCAGATGTTTTGTTACCAGGCTCAATAACATCATTAGTGCATGGGAACATGAATTTTTCTGATTGTTTTTATATACTGTAGCTAGTTTGCCTTGCTAGATTTGAATATGTTTTTTACCTTGATAGTTTCTTGATAAAAATATTGTTTCTTCCCTAGCACCACTTATTTTTCTTTGATAGTATAAAAAGATTTTAATATTTCATATTCATTTGGCTTTTATTGTTGGTATTTGAATGCTGGGTTGTACCTAGTTGTGTCATTCTGCTGGAAGATGTTAGTTCATCAGTGGACTGGATTCTTAATAACTTTGAGTATTTTCATATTCTGCAAGGATGGGAGATGCTCTAAAGCAGGGCTGTCAAACTGGTGTCACGCACTGGCCATACTCATGCCTGATTTAGCGAAGAGCAAAAAAGTGATGATGCCATGATGATGCAAGTTTGACACCCCTGCTCTAAAGTCAAATTGGGGTGCATGGGGTGGGAAGATTGAAACAAGTCCCATTATATAAGTAGAATTTAATTTTGTACTGAATGTAGCTTACTTTCAATATTTTATTCACATGTTCTTAATTTTTTACTCTTAAGATTTTTTTTAAATTACAACAATTTTAGGAAGTATGTCCATAAACAAGAGGGATTAAATCACCAGTGAGAAAACATATCTTTAAATAAGGAGATAAATAAAGTATGAGATTTTTTTTACTACATATATTGAGGTCAGATCACAAGGATAATGTAAATAATTTGCAATGGTTGTACCACTAAAATGGGTAAAATAGTCACCACTATCAACATCTGAAATAGGATTCTGATATATTATGCAATTATAACTTTAATCAATTTATAAAGCATATGGATTGTTTGTATTTTATGGTCATGATTCTTAAATTGTGGTAAAAGGTTTAATAATAAAATGTATTTATTTATTTAGAATGCTTTTATGCTTCTTGAATATTTTGAGTCTGCTGTAAATTTTTCAGATTCTTAAAAAAATGTTGGCATGCTATCCTCTCAGCTGCCTTTGAAGGCCAATATTCTTTACTTGGAAAGGCAATTTCTCTGTGATTCTGGACACAGTAAAAGCAGGACATGTGCTTCTCCGGGGCCTGTACTACACAGCCTCATCTCACTGTTCCTGCATAAATACTCAGGTGCAAAGGACACTTCTATTCTTCCCTGCTGGTTGCACATACTACCCTGCTAAATTATACAATGTTGTGAGGTACTGGGCAGCAGTGTTGAAAATTTGTTGGATGATGACTTGTGCCATAAATAAGATTAATTGAGCATCTGGTTCATCAAATTAGATGAATTACAGAATAGGTCTGTAATTTGATAGTTATAGTTTTCCACATTCTAAACTTCTATGGCCATTATACCCATCTAATTCTCATCCCCCTTGTTTTGGATTCTTATAGATTTTTATAAATACTTTCTATTTTAATATATTCTAGTTTTCTCATTTTTTAAAAGTTTCTGATATATTGTCTATGCTTTCCCCTTATGGTGGTCTAGGACCAAAATAAAGATTTGATATTTTGATAATCACTGATAAAGAAACAATTTTGATACTTTTAAAAGTGGTAGCCACTAATATTATTTAGCCTTTGCCTCCGATATTTCTAAAATTGTTTTCATCTAGTTTTTTCTACCTTACATTGTTCTAATTCCTTTGAAACTTTTTTGACTATAAGAAAGGTCATGGGAATCACAAAGTAATATGTTTGAAATTCTCTGGATAATACTGATATATTACTGCTTTCTACTCAGTGGAAAGTAGTCAGAAGATTTCCTTTTGTACATTTTATATCTTTATATACAAACTTCAGTGATAAAACATGCTCTATTAGATCACAGAAGTGTATACTATACCTTGCTTCATGGGGCAGTAGGAAAACACTGGCCCAGAAAGTTTTGGGAGAAATCTATGCATTTTTGTGAGTGTTTGAATACAGAAAAACTCAGTTTTATGGATAGAGTTGAGTAAAAGATTACTTGAGCATTTCCAAGCTAGCTAATCATTTGGCCTATGTTTTGCAGATGTTCTGATACCCTAAGAATCAAAATTAATAAATGAAAAGGAGCTATTTAAGAGACTCTACTTCCATCTTTTTATCCCATTCCACCACTCATTCACAAATAATATATGTATGTTTAAACTGCAGTTTGCTTTGTGATCTGGCCATGGCTGATTGGCCAAGTACAGAAAGTAGTTTAATTTAAGTTAATTTAATTTAATTTATCGCATTTCTACGTCGCCCAACTCCCAAGGGACTTTGGGCGGCTTACAGCAAAAATAATGTGAACAATGAACATAGAAAAAATATTAAAAAACGTTATAAAAACATTTAAAAACATTAAAAACCCATGCTTTTAATGTTTGGCACTGGGCTGATTAATAATGCATTGTGTCAATATCTATGTAACTCTTAACACTGAGGAATTTGCTGTGTACTTACATGGTTTTGTGCTTAATGATACAAATTTCTATAAAGGTCCTATTTAAAATAGGCAAAGTGCAGCAAAGGTCAATGGGTTTCACTAGTTTAGATCCCACTTCCTTCTTGACTACAAGACATTGCATTATTCAAACTAATTCAGCTTGTTTTTTGTATCCCTATATTCATTGCATGAGAAGTAAAATATAATATAAGAGACATTGATGAGAAATCAGATTATATAGTTTATAAATCCATTTTCTGGACGTTTCTTTACAGTGATCATTCACAGAATCCATGGAGAACACATGCAGTTTTAGCAGAACTCTAATTTTGTTATGTTTCTGGATTTCTAGCATAGATCTAAGCAGTGCTTCTTGAACACAATCCTGCAATTTTGATGAAGGATACCTTTAATTATGTCTGTCAGATAACAAGTTAAATCCAACAGTTATTGCTGGGTATAATTATTAGCTGTCAGTCATTTTACTAGTGCATTTAATTCTTTCTTTTTGGACCATTATTTTTCTGCATTAGAATTTTGAATCCACTTCTCTGTTTTGTGAGTAATTAATTCTATATTCTTAATTCATAAGCATCTGAGTAAGATATGCATTATAAAACATTTCTTCTAATTCAGACTTCATTAGATTGGAAATGAATGCCGATTGTATCATTATGAAACCTAATAATGGAGTTAGTGTGTTAGAACAAAAGGTCAGCCTTCTGCTTCCAGCAGTGCAGCTATCCCATACATTGGGTCAAGCCTGGATATTGTGTGGAAGTCACGTAAAACTTTCTTCTTTGAAAGCTTAAGGGAATGTAGACTGTATATACCATTCTGACAGTGATTCATTTTCTGAAATAACAGTAAATAAGTCACAAAAATCTAGCACTTTTGTGAAATTCTGATCTTTCTGGAGTTCACTTGTACATTATAAAGTTACATGAAACTACAGTATCTCAGTACTGGAGATACAAAGGATTTGGAGTTCCCTAGATTCTTAGTGTCAGGTGCAAGTGACCAGGAAGTTCAAAGCACTAAGTTTATTACTTATTATTACTTATTAATAATAATTACTTATTAATACTTATTACTTAAGTAATACTTATAAGTATTACTACTTATACACAAGAATCCAATCTACTAATGGCCAAGGCCAATTGGCACTAGATAAAAATAAATGGAATTTATTGGGGGTTGGAGTCATCTCTTGTGGCTATGTAAGGATTCCAAACTGATGATGTGTTTGACTCCACCATTGGGTTCTGCCTGATCTCTCCTACATTAAAAATGGTAATAATTGGGTTTTAAGAACATAATCTTGAAGTGTATTTTTCATCTTTAATAGGCTATTTTTTTAATAAAATAGGTTCCATAGTTTTAATGGAATGCTCTTTCAAGCATATTTAGACTTGCAGGTTAAGTTTTAGAAATTACATTGACTTAAGTGGGCATTAGTGAGCATAGGATTAAAGACTAAATGATTAATTGTATGGGTAATACTAATAGTAATAAAAGCACAATCAATTATAATCCCATTTTCACAACTACTGGAGCTTGCCTTGTAATGGCAAAACATCTGGGATATTGTTTTATGGCTTTTGGGAACCACAAATTGCAATTTATTTTCTTTCCCTGAGCATTTTTGATTATTGGTGTAGAAAGACTATGCCAGTCTTTTCTCCTAAGTTGACTGCCATCATTCTCAGCTAAATGGATTAGTTTCTGGAAAAAAATCAACATATGTTTGGACAATTTGCTAGCTTGCTCTGTCACAAAGAAATTGGCATTACTATGCCACCCACTCTATTACTTCATCCATTGCCAGGCTGCCTAAATTCTGACAAACCATTTTTCATGTCATTTTTCCAGATGAAAGGTTTAAAGCTTGATACGTTCAGCAGGATAGGTTATATGTGAATATAATTCTATGGCCATTAGAAATACACTCAAAATGGTTTCTGGCATAACATTATTATATTTTTAGCAATCTTGAAGCTTTTTACTAAACCAGACTGCTTGACAGAAATGTGAATGATTATTTCTGTGAATGAATTCTGCTTTACTGAACAACATATAGAGTTGCATGTTAGTTGCTTTTTATTGAAGGGTGGGCTTTATAAATCAGTGAGCAAACTAATAAAATGTTGAAAATATTAAAGTAGTTAAATATTACAGTATAAAAAGGGCAGAAGCATTATCAAGATGAACCCAAAAACAATGCACAATAAATTGAACAAAGAAGGCAATGGGGGCAGATGATCTTTGCCTGGCATTAAAATAAACTAGGTGAACTGTCCTTGAAAAGAGCATTCCACACAGTTCCATTGTCAAGTTGGCCTATCCTGCAGCCTTGGAAGAAAGATATCTTACTGTTTGAATATATGAACAAGCATTCTTTTATACATCCTCAACCCTAAATGCTGAAAATCTTAACTGTATCTGAGTAGGCCAGAAACAAACTGAGAGCCCAAACAATTAGCAAACCACAGGTAAAATGTAATCATAATGCAGAGTCTCAGTTAATAGCCTCACATGTGTATTTTGGATTAATTGCAATTTCTAAATTGTCTTTGGAAATTTCATGTAAAACACATTACATGAGCAGTCCAATCTAATTACTAATTACTCTTGTACTACTAATGTTGAGTATCCAGAAAGGAGAAGAAAATGTAATCTCAAAGCATATAAAGAAGCTCTCAAGACCTGACTGCAAAGAAGACAGTAGCACAGGTAATGCAGACAACTGTTCTCATTCAGTCCTTTATCTAATGTAGAGTACTGTTGTAAAGAAAAAAATGATAGCTTAACAATATATATTCTTTGCATACCAGCATCACCAGATTTTACCCTTGGAATCGCAAATTAAAAGATCAGATACCAATATATGAAAAATACCTTTGTTTGCCTAATATCTTAGTCCTTCAACCTATTGGAGAAATTGGCAGTTGCCTAACTGATCACTTTTGGTACTGTGTACAATAGTTTAAATTTAACTGTTGAGAACTGATAAAGCTTACCAAAAAAAAAAAAAAAAACCCAATGCAATGCATAGAACAATTCACATGTGGGAACATGTATGGACCATTTGTCTTGATACTGGGAAAGGGCAATACTTTGTTTCCCTCTGTGGAAAAGAAGACTGAGGAAGCAAAGACACCTTTGTCTAAGTTGTCTCCAAGGCATGTGAAAATCAGAAAGCTAAATGTGGACTGGTTGAAAGAAGATGTAAGGAAATCAGGTAGAAAAGTATTTAGAGATAAGACCTCAACAGAATTATAAATCTTGTCAATCAAAAACTCCCTAAGGTCTGAAATCTCTGGGGAAATATCATTTGAATGGGTCCTTCAAAGATTTCTCACTGATAATCTAAACCTCAGGAGGAAGCTATTGATAAAGTTGTCATAGATATTGCCTCATTCCCCAGTCCAAAACTAGTTTTACTTTATACATATTTCATCATAAAATATGTCACAATGAGTATCAGTTGCTGAGCTAGCTATCAATTTGGCCTCCATGTAGTTACTGAAGTTTCCCAGAATATTCACAATCACCTCTACAATCAAATCAACCAGCTATTCTGGCAAGGTCACGGACTAGAAAAATGGGTTTCTCTCACTGGCTTAGTGCCAAACCCATGCTGTCAAAATTGGTGCTACAGCAGAAGAATTTCCTGTGATGAGAGTGGAATCTCTATACATAACAGTTATGCTAGGCCAGTTACACCCATGCAAAATAATATGTATATTTACTTATTAGATTTATATATCAGCCAACTCCATTATGATTCCAGGTTGCTCACAATATATAAAAAAAGTTGAAATAATATACTGTGTTTCCCCAAAACTCAGACCTCTCTGGATAATAAGGCCAATCGGGCTTCTCAGTGCATGTGATAAAATAAACTCCCCACCAAAAAATAAGCCCCCCAGGGAGAGGAAAACAGGGAGGGGAAGTGATGGCAGCAATGGGACTTCCAATCCCACACTTGCTGCCTCCTGTACCCCCACAATAATAAGAACCCCCCCCATAATAAGGCCAAGCCCTTATTTTGGGGTTCAAAAGAAAATAAGACCCTCTTATTTTCAGGGAAACACGGTATATTATATAATATTGTATATTATATATAGCCTAAAAGGGGGGAGGGTGGAATCATCTACTACATTATCATTTGTATAATTGTAGATTATGAATACAATAGATATGCAGGTTTGGAATAATTGTATATATATATATGATTCTGGTGAATCTCAGGCATTCTTTAAGAAAAACAAAGGTAGACTAATCAGATTTCTACTTCAAAAGATTTACTCCCTTGCTTTACAAATAGCCTGATCTACTACATTATCATTTGTATAATTGTAGATTATGAATACAATAGATATGCAGGTTTGGAATAATTGTATATATATATATGATTCTGGTGAATCTCAGGCATTCTTTAAGAAAAACAAAGGTAGACTAATCAGATTTCTACTTCAAAAGATTTACTCCCTTGCTTTACAAATAGCCTGAGGTGAGCCTGACAAATAGGCTCACCTTGGGTCTCTACTCACTGGGCACAGGGTCAGGGAGACTTTGTCTTCTTGATTTGATTGTTCCAGCTATCCACGTAGTACCTGTGTTTAATCAACCTCATATGATTCTTGGCCTGGTGTCTCCTAGGGCTGACATTCCACCGGTTCAGCTAGAACAGCTTCTTCAGATTCAAAATCCGAATCTGAGTTCTGAACCTGGGTCATGACAGGCTGGAAATTCTGGAGCTACATTCCAATGTTTGAGTTTGTGGAAACATTGATTTAATCTTATGGCAATACAGGTAGTTCTTGAGTTACAACCATTTGTTCATTGACCATTGAAATTTACAGTGATACTGAATGAAACTTATGACAGGTCCTCATAATTCCAGCCACTGCATCATCCCTGTAGTCACATGATTGTGATCTGGGCACTTAGCACCCAGTCTGCAAAAATGATGTTGCTGCAAGCTGTAATCACACAATCACACTTCCCAACATTCCCTGCCAGCTTCCCACAAGCACAGTTAATGTGAAAGATGGCAAGAAGTGGTAATTTTCAGTCATGTGAGATCCACATTTGACAACCAGCTTGGTCCTCAATTAATGATGGAAACTGGAATTTCCAGTTGCTGGAATTGCTAACTTAAGTGATGTGGTCAAGTGACATTGCACTTTACAACTGATATTTTGTAATAACAATTCTGGTCCCAATTGCTATCATGATCCAAGGACTGCCTATAATTCTACCCTGAAGACAGCACAGTGAAAAAATCCTACTGTGCATTCCTTCTAAGAGATTGGATATAAAATTTACAACATTAATAGTAAAAACATTAAGAAAAACATTAATTTTCTGTAAAATTTATAGCTAAAGTACGTTGGCAATACATTTTATTGAGTACAATATAATTTGTGTGGTTTTTTAATTTATATTCACTTTTGTGCAAGAAAGTTTCCCCACAAAAACAAGAAGCCTCAAGATGGACTGCAAGAGAGTTATTTATTTATTTATTTATTTATTTATTTATTTATTTATTTATTTATTTATTATATTTCTATACCGCCTTTCTCCCGCAGGACTCAAGGCAGTGTACAGTCAAGAAAAAATAAAAAATACATAAACATCATAAAATTGATAATTAAAATTATAGCATAGTTTAGCCCAAATTAAATAAAACCCAGAATTATATAATATTTTAATCATTCCCAGTTAACATGCTTAGCCCCACCTGATTGAACATCAGGGTCTTAAGGGCACAGCGGAAAGCACGGAGATTAGGGATGTTTTGTATATCGGGGCAGTTCATTCCAAAGGGTTGGAGCCCTTACAGAGAAGGCCCTCCCCCTGGGAGTCGCCAGTTGGCACAATTTGACTGACAGTACCCTGAGTAGTCCCTCCCTGTGAGAACGAACTGGTCAGTGGGAAGCTATTGGTGGCAAAAGACGGTCTCGTAAGTAGCCAGTCCCTAAGCCATGGAGCGCTTTAAAGGTGATAACTAACACCTTGAATCGCACCCGGAAGACCACTGGGAGCCAATGCAGCTCGTGTAGGAAAGGTGTTACATGGGCGCAACGAGATGCACCCATAATCACCCGTGCGGCTACATTCTGGACCAGTTGGAGCCTCCGGGTGCTTTTCAAGGGGAGCCCCATGTAGAGACCATTGCAGTAGTCCATATGGGAGGTGACTAGGCATGAGTGACTGTGCACAAGGCATCCCAATCCAGAAAGGGACACAACTAGCGGATCAGGCAAACCTGATAAAAGGCCCCCCTGGCCACGGCCGTCAAATGGTCTTCTAAAGATAGCCGTGAGTCCAGGAGGACACCCAAATTGCGGGCCCTCTCTGTGGGGAGCAAGGTCTCATCCCCAATTGTGATGGTACCAGCTGACTATACCGGGATGCTGGAAGCCACAGCCTCTCAGTCTTGGAGGGGTTGAGTCTGAGTTTGTTTCTCCCCATCCAGATCCGTACAGCCTCCAGGCAACGGGACATCACAGTAAGGCATCGTTGGGTTGGTCAGGGGTGGAGATGTATAGCTGAGTGTCATCAGCATACTGATGAACACTCACCCCGAAACCACGGATGATCTTGCCTAACGGTTTTACATAAATGTTGAACAGAAGGGGTGAGAGGACCGACCCTTGCAGCACCCCACAAATAAGGTGCCTCGAGGTCAACCTCTGCCCCCCTGCCAACACAAACTGCGAACAGTCAGAGAGAAAGGAGGAGAACCACCGAAGCATGGTGCCCCCTATTCCTAACCTCTCCAGCCGATGCAGTAGGATACCATGGTCGATGGTATCAAAAGCCGCTGAGAGATCTAATAGGACCAGGATAGAGGAGCAACCAAAATTGACCAAAATCACAGACTCAGCTTTTGTGGCTTAAGATAAACTAAAATATGGGTCTTCTCCTAGATCAACACCTTAACCTCCATACCATATCACTGTCACTTGACAGTTTTTCCAAGTGAGAAAACTTGATTTTATGTTGCAATAGTTTTACACTGAAAATGACCTATCTTCCATAAAGGAGAGTGCTTCTTAAAGTAGTTTTTCCTCTTCCCCATCAAAATTGGCATGGGGAGGTGATGGGACATCACTGAGGCATGAATACAGTTGGGCTCCTCACTTTTAGCCTCACAAATTAATCAGTAGGTAATTTTTAAATTTGTGATTAAAGTTTTCATTTGATTAATGTACTAATTAATCAGTTGCAGTTCTTAGCCATAATTCCCAAGGGAACCTTCCCTGTCCGCATATCAGAAGGCTGCAGAAAATTTACAAAACGTTGTATTAATTTTGATAAGACCACAAGTAGGTGTGTTACAGGTACAGTAATATTGCTAATGGAAAGTGGGGGAAGAGAATAGGAATAGTATTTTCAGGGTTCATTCTTTTGATACAGACATGGATTTTAAGTGTTGTATGTGTGATAAATTTCAGTCAAGCTGAGAAATAGAGAAGAAATAGACAATTTGGACAAATTACTATATTGACTCATGAGGACACATTCTGGCATTATGAATTCTGTTCATAATCCTTATGCCACTAGTGTTGTTTGCAAAGAAAGCTCTGATTCATTTCCACGTAAAAGTTCACTATCATTAATCATAAGAAAATTACTTTATTAAATGACTTTTTAAACACAAATAGCATAGTCTCTTCTTCTAAAACCACACACACACACACACACACACACACGTATATCTAGGAAGACTTGCTCATAGGAGGGAAAGCAACAGGCAGTCTTTTTATTGGACAAGAAAGGTGGCGGGGCACAGCTTCAAAGCAATTTTCCAATGGGATGATGTGTTGATGTTATTGAACCCTTTGCAAACTATTGCCAATAGATTTTACAAAATGATCTTAGAGTCAAGCTAACATGAGTACAGGAAAGAAAGCAGTTTAAATGATGTGTGTCTAAGTCCTTCAATTTCAAAGAGGCTACCTGATAAAATTTTCATTTAAATAGTTTATGTTAAAAGGGTTAGAGGACAGATTGAAAATGTGAGGTAGATGGTCTCCATTATTTTCTTAAGTAGCTAACTTTCGCCCTGGGGTTTCTTTAAAAAAAAATAAAAATAAATTCAGAAGTTTTTCTATTTTTCCTGTCATCTGAGGTATCAGGATTTTACTCTGACTGGAGAATTCTTCTTTTCTGGTTTTCAATGACAATCTTGTCAAAAGAGTCACAATGAATATTTATAGCAATTAATCTTCAAAATTTAAATCAACATCCATCTGCATAATATATAGAAAGAAAAACATACCCTTTTCTCTGCATACCTTTAATTGGAAATGTCCAATTTTGCCATTTAAAAAAATCCAAGAATACTCTTGGTACATTAAAACTAACACACAGTGATTTGACATATTGTTTGTAGTAACTCATTGGCTCAACTAAATTCAAAAACCAGACCCCTGGATATAAAAGATCTAAAAGGCAGAAAAATTGTTTTGCTATATAAATGCTAAAATATGTAAATGATGTTTCAATGATTTTTAATTACTTAGAAAACCCAAGAAATAAATAATTATAATTATGCTACTAAAAATAATAGCTCAGGGAATAGATGAATTTTCACTTATCATTGCTTAGATTTTTAATCAATAGAAGATTGAATAATATCCATAGCATTCTGGACAGTTTATTCAGAGGGTGATTCACATTAGCACACTGCAGCTCCTAACCAAACTATATGCCATATATATATATGGATCAAACTTTATGCTGCATTTATAAACATGAAGGCAGGATTTAGGCAGCATTCAACTCAATCTCTACAGGCAGGTTGTTGAAAACTGACTGTGACTGCCTCATCCATTGCTCACTATCTTCTCGTGCTAATTATGAAATTGTATGAAGAAAATACTTTGTAAATTTACTGCAGCTCTACTGGACATCTAATTCTTTTTTCTCCAATATCAATCAAAAGGAGTTTCAATGTGTTATATATTAGCCCTAATTTTATTTACATTAACTGTATGGTAACTGCTATATGAAGAAAGGAACTTTATGTACTTAATGTTAGATAAAAGACCACTTTCAGTTCTTTTAAATGTGGTCAATGCTACCATTTTTCTATAGTTCAGATGAGCTTGAGATAATCCCTCTGGGCCATTACATGATACTGTAAAGTGGACAATGTCACTAACAAGCATGGCTCCCTCTCAATAGAAAAATATTGTATGCCATTTCAGAAGGTTCTATATTCATAGAGTCTACCATTATCCAAAAGACTAGGTCATTCAAGTATCTTGAAAGTTCTTTCCCTGCTTCAAGGCTTTAATCCAAACAGTTGAGAGTAGATTCTTTCTATGCTCCATGGGATGAGTGCCATATTGTTTTTTGTCTCCTGCAATAGTGATAGGCATGTCACAGCCATGATCAGCTCTTCAAAAGTAATGGTTTATCTGATCTTTTCCATGCAGGTTTGTTGTTATTGTAGTATGGCCTTTGTAGAAATCATGTAATCTAAATTCTTAAGGACCTAAATACATGCCTATGGATCAGTGGTGGGTTGCTCCTGGTTTGCACCGGTTCACAAGAACCGGTAGTAAAAATTTGTAGTAGATCAGAGAACCGGTAATAACATTGGCTGACCACGCCCCTGAACCGGTCCCTGGCCTGGTCGCCGCTTGCTTACCCCGCCCATCTCATCAGAGGCTTTTTAAAAAAACTTTTAAAAGCATTTTTTCTGCAACCTCTTCGGCCAAAGAGATTGTAGAAAAAAAATGCCTTTAAAAGCCTCTGGCAATCCCAGCTGAGTTGCCTGATCATTAGAGGCTTTTAAAAGCATTTTTATTTCATTAGATATGTGGAAAATATAAAAGCATTTTTTTTCCTGCAACCTATTAAGGTTGTAGAAAAAATGCTTTTAAAAGTAAAAAAAAAAGAGTTGGCCACGTCCACCCAGTCACATTACCCCCACCAAGCCACACCCAAAAAAATAAGCCATGCCCACATGCCCACCCTTGTAATGGATATCTCTAATTTTTATTAAGATTTACTAATATGAGCCATGGTGGCAAAGTGGTTAGAATGCAGTACTGCAGGCTACTTCTGCTGATCACCAGCTGCCAGCAGTTTGGCAGTTTGGATCTCACCAGGCTCAAGGTTGACTCAGCCTTCCATCCTTCTGAGGTCAGTGAAATAACAACCCAGACTTTTGGGGGCAATATGCTGACCCTATAAACCACTTAGAAAAGGCTGTAAAGCACTGTAAAGTGTTATATAAGTCTAAGTGCTATTGCTATTCCTAATAAATGTATGGTTGATTTCACTAGAAGCCCAGATTCAACTCTGTTGCCTTTGACACTTGCTCAAATTATTTTCAAAATCCTCTGGCTTTCCTTGGCTTTACATAATAATTTTGTTATTAATTACTTTAACCATCAGACCTCCCCATGAAATACATGAGTTTAGTTAACCACAAGAAAGTTCATGCAGAGATAAAAGAATTGATCTTACATCTGCATCTGCAAAAGGATTTAAATTCCATCCTCTCAAGCTTAACACAGCAAGATCAACGAATCAGGAATTACACATATTTCAGTAAGGATTTTTCAATGCTAATCACATTTATTAAGATGAATTTCCCATTATCATTTATAGAGAACTTGTTATGGTAGAGTGTATTTGAATGATTTGAAATACCTTTTCCCAGGTATGTCCCAAAGTGATTTTTTAAAAGGCAACTGGACTTTGTTTTTTCTTTGAAAACATTTCACTTCTCATTAAAAGCTTTTTCAGTTCTGACTGAATAGTGGAGGATCAAAGGATTTCTATTCCTTGCAATCATCTGGTCATTAGCACTTTCTCTGAGAGTTGTTGAGGCCACTTGGAGGTTTATCTATGTTCTCAGATCATCTGGATAGTGCAAATGGATGTGAAACCTTCTTAGAACTGCTGAAAGAACTGTGTTGTAAACAGGAGACAAATGGTGTTTTATCTCTCCTCCTCTGTTGAGAGAGGGCTCTTTAGTCTTAAAGTAGATGGCCTCTTTCATGTCTCTTTGAAATCAGCGGTCCTTTCTGTCCAGAATGTGGACTTTGCTGTCTTCAAAACAGTGACTTTGTCTTTCAAATGTAGTTGGATTTCTGAATCTTGTCCTGATGGATTTGTTCTCCTAAGTTGTGCCATGTGTTTGTGAATTGTTATTTTGTTTCTCCAATGGACAGATCTGTTCATGTCTCACTGCGTTGTACTGCAGTACTGTTAGACATCGGTCCCTTCCAATTCTTTAGCATTTCTTCAATTAAACCACTTATTTGAGCTTGATGACTTTACCTAGCTAATTGAAAGAAGTCAGACACATTTTATGAAATAAGGAAATTTACAGTAAACATTGCATATCTTTTCAGAAATAAATCTTATTTCAGAGTGGCTTATCCGACATAAATTGCTATAATATTGTAATCCTTTACAGAAGTTTGAACATTTAAAAATTTATCTCGTTATTACCATATTTTTCGGAGTATAAGACTCTCCTCCCCCCCCCTTGAGGCCATCTTATACTTCATATGTAGCTTTTTTGAAGCTTTTTTTCAGCCGTAACGAGACCCTAATGAGGTGCTAGTGCGTGAAGCAATCTTCCCAGCTTTGCCTGCTCCTTGACTCTCTGCTGTGCTTTAATGAGGCACTAGCGAATGAGGTGATCTCCATGCTTTCCTCCGACTCTCAGCTGTTCTTTAGAAGCTTTTTTTTAGCCCTAACTAGGTGCTAGCCAAGTGCAACTATCTCCCCGTGCTTTGCCTTCTTTTCTCATTGCTGCTTCCTCTCAGCTGTGCCTTAGAAGCTGTTTTTTATCCCCAAGTACGGGATAAAAAACCAGCAAACTAATGTGCTGAAGCTGACCAGACTAAGGACGCTAGCCAGATGAATACCTGGTAGGCAGATTTTTTTTCCTATTTTCCTCCCCAAAAACTAAGCTGTGTCTTATACTCCGATACATCTTATACTCTGAAAAATACAGTACTTTAAAATAAATTGATGATTAAGAGATGGCAACTTTTGAAAGGTTAATGAAGAAATAAAAATAAAACTTATGAACTAAACTATAAAATGTACTTTGATGACATAGAAACCAAACAGGTTTAAGAAGGCATGAGTAACTAGAACCATTTCAATCTGGAATCAAACATCAACTTCAGACTGAATCAGCCTTGGTGCTGTACAGCTCTGGTTGGTGCTGAACTTTTTAAGTTTTAACCCCAGGTGAAAAATAGCTCTTAGTTTCATTATAATTAAACTGCTATTGCTGTGCTGGAGAATAAAAGGCTCCATTTTAAGGTGTTCTTACTTTTAATACACATATTATTTTAGAAATTGTATCAAATTAATAACATGCTAATGATTTTTAATGCACCATAAATAATTTAATGCTTTTCCACTTGGAAATGTTTTGTCATTGTTAAATAATAAAAAAAGATGATTGCAAATATTGGTACATAGAGAAATATAAAACATTGAACTATCTCAAAAGGATAGATAGAAGCATATATTCAGCATTTAATTATCTATACTTTTTCACTTCCCTTTAATAATGGCAAATTATATAACTATGTTTTATATAAACTGAATATATCATATAAATAACTAGATAAATAGAATAAGTATTATATGGATAACTATCAGTTTATATTCTAAAACTATCAAGAATATTATGTTCAAAAATATTCAAAGTGAAACAAAGTGAAAATTGTGGCTTTTGTGCTTTTATTTATTTTTCAAATTTCTATACTGGTTTTTCATAAAATTATTTCAAATCTTCAGAACTAAAATTTAAATACTATAAACAATTATAAGGAGTATTGAAATCATACATTTCAAATTTCACCCGGCACTCAAAAAATCAAAAATCAAAACAAAAGCAGAGATTTTTTAACATAGAAATATGTATTATGAAACTGAGCTATTGAAGATTATTGATACATATTAATTGTATCCAACTGAGTCTGATCATATAAGTCTTTGCATTAGCAGGAATTTCTTCTAAAATATCTGTTTGTCAAAATATCTCAAATATACTGCAAAATGATAAAAATTCCTTTAGTAGATAAGAGGTGTGTACTGAGGTGCAGGAAGGAGAAGTGAAAGCAAATTACATCACATGATCCAAAAGGCCATTTGCCTAAGATTGGATTTATTCATATATTAAACTGGCAGAAAGGAGTTGAACAAAGATGTAACAAATTTGCAAAAAGCTGGTCATGCTTTAAATTGATTTTTATACAATTAATAAATCCAATTCTGTACTCACTTAGCTGAGAATAATTCTCACTGAAGACAGAAAGAGATACCAATGAGAAGATGTATAAAGAGTCAAATTATAATTAAGTTCAACACCATGAAAATAAGAAAGCATAATATAGGCAACCTTCATACAACAATAGTAGGCAATAAGGTCATAAAATGTAGAATTTTAATAATAAAACCAAGCTTAAAAAGCCTGAACATATTTTTTGATCTGGCTTCAGAAAGATTGTAATGTCAACTACTGATCAAATTTTCTTGAAAAGCAGTTCCAAACATGAATATTTACAGTGGACAATTTTTGGTAGTGACAAAACAAAAAAGATTTTCTCCTTTATAAATACCCACTATGTAATCCACCAACAGTAATAAATTTGGTGAAGGACTTCATCTTAAATTCTTTTTTTTTATTGAAAAAGTTTTACAATACAATGTTTATCCCCAATTTCCCCCCAGAATCCCCCCTCCCCCCAACACCCCCTCCCTTTGCCCCCCTCCCCTCCCCACCCCCCACCCCCCACGTTACTGACAAAACATCAATCTTATTTATCAATCAGTATTAAACAAAAAATATAGGTGAGATCCAGATACAATATCATAAATTTTAACCATAAGTAAAATAATGTTAATCTAAATTATTTGCTAAACATGAATAAAATAAAATTAGTCTATCAAATATATATCAGGCTCAATCATATATGCACTATTAACCCTCAATCAACCATAAATCATTTATAAAAACTTAACTTAACAAATATTCTTATTTTTTCTAGACAGCAGTATAACCAATGTATATAAACTTATTTTTAACTTCATAGTTTTCTAAATAATAAAATAGTAAATATATGTAGCATTATAAGTTTTGTAAATAACAATATAATTTTAATTTCAATAAGATAGT
Source organism: Masticophis lateralis (assembly GCA_030761175.1). NCBI lineage: Eukaryota > Metazoa > Chordata > Lepidosauria > Squamata > Colubridae > Masticophis > Masticophis lateralis. The sequence goes on from JAUDYJ010000001.1 coordinate 37,555,555, forward strand.
TATAATGAAAATAATTTTTCTGGGTAGTTATATATATATATATATATATATATATAAAAGCAAATTATATATAACGTAATAAATTTTTGAGTAACAATATAATTTGAAATATTTAAAACAAATAATTATTAGTCTCTAACACATGTAATATACTAATAGTTTCAAACATTTAATAATATAATTAAAATAAAAAATAATTATGAATCAAAAACTAATTGAAAATTCTTAGTTTGATATTTGTTCTGCACATAATCTACCCATTTCTTCCAGTCCCTAACAAAAACTTCATGGGTCCTGTCTTTTAGGTATGCAGAAATCTTTGCCATTTCCGCAAAATTAGCCATCTTCAATGTCCATTCTCCTATAGTAGGTACACTATCTTTTTTCCAATGTTGACCAATCAATAACCTAGCTGCCGTAATTATATATAAAATCAATCTTGTTTCACTCGGTGAACAATCCTTAACTATACCCAACAAAAACAATTGCGGAGAAAAAAGAAGCTTCTTTTTCAAAACATTCTGCATAACCCACCAAAGTTTAATCCAAAATGCTTTCACCTTTCTACAAGTCCACCAAATATGAAAATATGTAGCATCCAAACAATCACACCTCCAACATTTAGGTTGAATATTTGGATACATACATGACAATTTCTTGGGATCTAAATGCCATCTGTAAAACATTTTATAAAAATTTTCCCTCAAATTTTGTGCTTGTGTAAATTTAACATTCTGGACCCAGATCTTTTCCCATGTTTCCAACATAACTGGTTCTGCAAAATTTTGTGCCCACTTTATCATACAATCTTTAACTAATTCACTCTCTGAGTCTCTTTCTAACAATAAATTATACACCCTCTGGATATGCATCGGTCCTTTCCTTTTCATCTGCATCACCAAATCTTCTTCATGTAGCATCAAACCAATTTTCTGGTCTTCTCTCCATCTTGCTTGAAGTTGAGAATACTGCAACCATGATAAATTCCTCCCTTCTTCCAACAGAACTTTCAAAGATTTCAAGTTCCATCTGCCCCCATCGTTAAAAAGCATCTCTTTATATAAAATCCCCCCGAGTGACTTTATATTCCGCATGACTTGCCCAAGATCTAACCACAAAGGTATTTTGTAATCCAATTTAAACTGGTGCTTCTTCCAAACTCTCATCAGCGCATGTCTCAATATGTGACTTTTAAATACATTGTCCAGCTTGTCTTCATGAAATAAATATGCATGCCAACCAAAGTCCAAGTCATGGCCTTCTATATTCAAAATTTCAGTTTTTGTTGCTCCAAACCAGTCACCCACTTTTGTCAACACTGCAGCCTCATAATATAAACGTAAGTTTGGAACTTTAAGGCCACCTCTTTCATGAACATCTTGCATAATTTTAAATTTAACTCTTGGTTTTTTCTCATTCCAAATAAATTTGTTTAAGCCTGATTGCCATTCAGCCAATATCTTATCACTTCTGAGCACCGGAATCATTTGAAACAAAAACAGAAATCTAGGTAGAACATTCATCTTAACTGCTGCTATTCTCCCAAGTAAAGATAGTTGCAATTTCTTCCAAGTTTCCAGGTCCTTTTGAATCTTATGCCACAAAACTTCATAATTATTTTGAAAAAGTTTTATATTCGATGCTGCAACCTGAACTCCTAGATATTTCACCTTTGTAACTATTTCAAAACCTGCCAACCTTTCTAGTTCACTCTTTTGTGGTTCCGACATGTTTTTAACTATCATCTTAGTCTTTTTCTGGTTTAGTCTAAAACCTGAAACCAAACCATATTCCTCTATAATATTTTTCATCTGGATGATTGATTCCAAAGGTCGTGTTAGGGTAACAACCAGATCATCTGCAAATGCCTTTGTTCTATAATCCTTTTGCCTTATAACTATTCCATTCAAATTGTTCGAGTCCCGTAGAGAGTTCATCAAGACTTCCAAAGTTAGAATAAACAACAATGGGGATAACGGACAACCTTGTCTAGTACCCTTCTGTATATGAAAATTAGTAGTTAAACTCCCATTAATAACCATTTGTGCTGTCTGTTCTTGGTAAATTGCTGAAATTGCTTGTATAAACTGGTCCCCAAAATCCATTTTGAACAAAGTCTTTTTTAAAAAATCCCAGTTGACTCAATCAAAGGCCTTTTCTGCATCCAAAAACACCAGCACCGCAGAGATCTGCTTATTTTTCTCAAGATATTCCAATAAATCTATGAGTTGCCTCATGTTGTCATTCATATGTCTGCCCATTATAAAACCTGCTTGATCATTATGAATCACCTCTTGAATAACTGGCATCCGTCTGTTGGCTAATACTTTTGCAAAAATTTTATAATCCGTATTTAGGAGAGATATTGGTCTGAAATTTTCTGGTTTTAAAGAACCATCTTCCTTTGGTATCAATGAGATGAAGGCCATCTTCCATGAGGGGGGTGTTTTACCCCCCTGCTGTATACTACAGAATAAGTCCTTAAGATGTTCAACCAATTCTGATTGTAAAGTTTTATAATATACTGCTGTCAAACCGTCCGTCCCAGGAGCTTTGGCTGTTTTCAGTTGTTTTATTGCAAATGAAATCTCTTCAGACGTTATTACTTGGTTCATTCTCTCCTTTTGTTCAGATGTAATTTTTGTAACTCTCATCTTTCCAAGATATTCATCAATAAGGTCCTTTTGAATATTATCTGTATGATATAAATTAGAATAATAATCTAGAAAAGCTTGATGTATTGAACTCTGTTGAAAAACTTGTTTACCTTTATATTCAATAGTATCTATTATACGGGAACTTCGTTGCTTTCTTAAAGTATATGCCAATCATCTACCAGGTTATTAGAGTTGCAAAAAGTATTATGCTTGTCAAATTGTAAGTTAGTTGCAGTCTGATCAGCCATAAGCATTTGAAATTGATCTTTCAAACATTTTATAGTTTCCTGCAATTTCTCATAAGTCGGGTTCTTAACATGCAGTTGTTCTTTCTCCTTTATTTCTGACTCCAATTCTAATCTTATCTTTTGTCGTATTGACCTATGCTTGGAGTTCATATAAATCAGTACACCTCTCATATAGGCCTTACTTGCATCCCAAACAACTTCAATAGGTGTACCCTTATTCAAATTCAATTGAAAAAATTCCTTTACATGTTTTTTAAGGTCAGCTATATTCTTCTCATATCTAAATAAATTCTCATTCATTCTCCAAGATCTTCTTTCCCTCTTACCAAAATCCATTTCCATCCATACCGAACTATGATCAGTCAGAGTTCTAGGAAAAATCTTAGTCTTAGTCGTTTTAGTGAGTAAATCAGAAGAAACCAGCATAAAATCAATCCTAGAAAAAGATTTATGTCTATCAGAAAAAAATGTAAAGTCCAATTCCTTCGGATGGTGAATTCTCCATACATCCTTCAGTTCCAATTCCTCTTTCAATGCAAAAAACGTCCGTGGTAATTTATTCCCCCTCTTAGCCAATGTCTTTTTATCAAGAATTGTATCAATCACACCATTCCAATCTCCCATAATCAAAAAAGACTTGTAATTCCATTGCAATATTTTAGTATGTAATAATTTATAAAAAATTTCCTGCTGTTGATTTGGGGCATAGATTCCAATCAGAAGCAACTGAACATTTTGTATATTTATTTCAACTGCAATATATCTTCCTTCATCATCCGATTCTACAAGTTTAGCTGGTATTCTTTTAGAAATGTACAAAACTATTCCATTCCTTTTCACAGAGCTAGAAGACATAAAATGTATTCCAAATTTTGAATTTATCAAATATTTTTGGTCCTGGGTTCTAATGTGAGTTTCTTGCAAACAAACAATATCATTTTTATACTGCTTCAAATAGCGAAATACTTTCCTTCTTTTCTGTGGAGAATTCAAACGATTCACATTCCATGATAAAAATCTAACTGCCATTTGAGGATTGTTGAAGCGTATCGAGCAATTGCCTAAGACCCTGTTCAACAGCAGAGGTCTTTGGTCTCGCTCCTCCCACTGTTTCAGATTTCTGTGTTTCCCCATTTGCCCCCTTCTCTTCTTGTGGCACCATGGACCTCTGCTGTTTTTGCTTCTCTAGTCTTTGCTTCTCTGCTGCACGAGTTATACGTTGATCTTTTGGTTCTTGCACCAACAATTCAAGGTCCAGATCCACCTCTCTTGTAGCTCTAGGATGCTTTATTCTAGGCCCTGGGAGGTCTGCAAAAAAATCCTCTGAAAAACCTCCTACTGCTCCTAAAAGTACTTCCCTTGCTGTTGCCTGAAGTGCCTGTCGTTCTTGTTCCCTGTGTAATTCTTGAATCCCTTCTTCAAAATCCTTATCTCTAAAGACTCCTTCTGCAGATAATAATGTAGATGAACATGGTGGTGTTGAGGATTTTTTAAGAATGTTATGATAATGTTCTGCTTTTTCCACCGAATTTAGACGGTATCTGACATCTTCATATCTCAAAATAATACCAACAGGAGTGTCCCATCTAAATGGAATCTGGTGCTTTTTCAGTTCATTTACCAAAAAACCATAGTCAGTGTTGTGGCCCCGTCCTCTGAGCCTATCCCTTTGGAGGAAGGCAACTCTGAGCAGGAGGAAGAGGAGCCAGCCAGATCTCCCAGCCCTCCCCCTCTGGCACCGGCTCAGGTGCCAGCTGAAAGAGAGCCAAGTAGTGGGGAAACAGGTGTCTCAGATGAGAGTGAGGGAGAGACGTCATTCCTGGACGCACGCCAAAGAAGGCGAGAGAAAAGGGTACTGCAGCTGCGGCGTATGAGGAAATCCTGAGTCATTGGATTGGAGTCATAGGATCCATGACTCACTGGACCACACCCAGAAGCATATCTATTTAAGACAGTACAATGGGTCACGAAGTTCGTGACGAACAAAGCTAACTGCACAGCTAAACAAACGGAGCAACCTCGTAGTCTTGGAAGCTGGATGAACGGCAAAGCTACGTAGGTGATTTTCTTGTTTGTGTAAACCAATAAAGTCCTTGGCAGACGGTGTGCATATCGCTGCCAAGGTTGAGATAAGAACTGCAGAGTGTGCCAAGTGAGTCTTAACCCTCGGCTGGCTGTGTTTTTGTGGGTCTCTGAAGGGGGGGGACAGATCATCTTGTTCGTCACCCAAAACTCCATCGTTAACCCACGATGGACCAACAGCTGCAGCAGCAGGTACAGCAGATGCTGGAGGCCAATCAACTTCTGCAACAGCAAGTAGCACAGCTAACTGCACAACTTGCTTTGGGAAATGCTCCTGTAGCAGCTCCACCTGCTCCCCTTCCCCGTCCAAGATGCCCAGTGAACATGCCAGATAAGTTTTCTGGACAGCAGGAAATGTTCCCGGCCTTCTTGGGACAGTGCCAGCTGTACATGGCAATGCGGCCGGAGGATTTTCCGGATGACCGGGTTCGGGTGGCTTTTATTATCAGCTCCCTCTCTGGCACTGCCGCCCGATGGGCCACGCCCCTGTTGCTGCAAGACAGCCCCTTGCTTCTGGACTATCAGGGCTTTTTGCAACACCTGCGCACCATGTTTGAGGACCCCCTCCGGGTGCAGACGGCAGCGAGGCGCATCAAAGACCTCCGCCAAGGCAAGCGCCCCCTGCAGGACTATATTGCGGAGTTCCGATTGCTAGGCCAGGATTCGGCCTGGAATGAGGCGGCGCTGATGGATGCCTTCCAGGACGGCCTCTGCGATGAGATGCAGGACGAGCTGGTTCGGGTGGAGGCGCCACAGACCCTGGACACGCTGGTGACCCAATGCCTGCGCATCGATGCCCGCCTACAACGGCGACGGCCCCGTAGGGCTCTTCCGGAACCACCGACAGTGCCGGCACCCCCGCGTTTCGTACCAACAGCGCCCCGGACCGTACCGCGTTTGGTGGCGACGGCTGAGGAGCCCATGGAGCTCGGAGCAGCCAGACCTCAACTGACGGCCCAGGAGCGGATGCGGAGACGCCAAGGGGGGTTGTGCCTCTATTGCGGCGAGGCTGGACATTTCGCCGCCTCGTGTCCCCGGAAGCGGAGTGGATCGCTCAAGCCTGTTCCGGAGCCTCGGCGTGACCAGCCGGGAAACGGGTCAGGCCTGGCCTAGGGGAAACTCTGGGTCAGGCAGGTGACCATGCCCCGCCGGAGGCGGCGGCTGTGGACTGTGAGCCCCCTCGGCACCTGATTTTGAACACCCGGGTGTTGTTGGCTAACCGGTCGGAGGGGCTCCAGGCGCACGCGCTGGTGGACTCGGGGGCCACCACGAACTTTATGGACCAGGCCTTTGTGGCCCATTACAAGGTTCCCTTGGTTCCAGTGGACCCTCCGTTGAGGGTCGAAACTATTGATGGGCGGGAACTTGTGGCGGGGCCCATCAACTTCGCTACTCAGCCCTTGCGCCTTGCCATTGGGAACCATGAGGAGGCGATCCAGTTTTATGTGACGGCGGACCTGCACTTCCCCTTGGTCCTGGGGATGGCCTGGCTTCGGGCGCACGACCCTCAGGTGGCGTGGTCGAGAAATGCCATCTCGTTCCCCAGCCTGCAGTGTGTCGACCACCTTCGCCACACCTGTGCCGGCCAGGACGTCTCTGCCCCGAACGTCTCCTTGCCTCCGGAGCTGACATCCTTCGCCGACGTGTTCAGCGAGAAGGAGGCGGATCGCTTGCCCCCGCACCGACCCTATGACTGCGCGGTGGACTTGATGCCCAACGCGCCCCTGCCCTCGGGACGCCTGTACTCCATGTCGGAGCCCGAGCTGGCCGCCTTACGGGACTTTCTGGACAAGAACCTGGCCCGTGGGTTCATCCGGCCTTCGACCTCCCCGCTCTCGGCCCCAGTCCTCTTCGTGAAAAAGAAGACGGGGGACTTGCGCCTGTGTTGCGACTACCGGCGCTTGAATGCCATCACGGTACGGAATCGCTATCCCCTGCCGCTGATCCCGGAGCTGATGGAGAGGTTGCGGGAGGCCTCGATTTTCACCAAGCTCGACCTCCGGGGAGCCTACAACCTGGTGCGGATGCGAGAGGGGGACGAGTGGAAGACGGCATTTGGCACCCGATACGGACACTTTGAATATACCGTCATGCCGTTCGGGTTGACCAACGCCCCCGCGGTCTTCCAGCACTTGATGAACGACGTGTTCCGGGACATGCTGGATCGGTTCGTGGTGATCTACCTGGATGATATTTTGATCTATTCCCGGACCCCGGAGAGTCACCTCCAGCATGTCTGCCAGGTCCTGCAGCGCCTGCGGGAGCACCAGCTCTATGCGAAGTTGGAGAAATGTTACTTCTTCCAGACTTCCATAGAGTTCCTCGGGCACATCATCACCCCCGAGGGCATCGCGATGGACCCACACAAGGTGGCGGCCTTGCGCAGTTGGGAACCCCCGCGTCGGGTGAAGGACGTCCAGCGTCTGTTGGGATTCGCCAACTACTACCGGACCTTCATCCCGGGCTTTGCCACCCTGACCGTGCCGTTGACCCAGCTCCTTCGGAAGAAGGTTCCGTTCCAGTGGGGGCCCCCGCAGCAGCAGGCCTTCGAGGTTCTCAAGCAGGCCTTTGTCACGGAGCCGGTCCTGAGGCACCCCGATCCACACCGTCCGTTCGTGGTTGAGACAGACGCGTCCAACGTGGCGATTGGAGCGGTGCTGCTACAGGCTCCGGTGGATGGTGGCACTCTTTTTCCCTGCGCTTACTACTCCCGGAAACTCACTCCTTCCGAGCGCAACTACACCATCTGGGAAAAGGAGTTGCTGGCTATCAAGGCCGCGTTCGAGGCTTGGCGACATCACCTCGAGGGGGCCCGACACCAGGTGGAGGTGCGGACGGACCATCGGAACCTGGAGCACCTCACCACGGCCAGGAATTTGAACCAGCGGCAGATCCGGTGGTCGTTGTTTTTCGCCCGGTTCAACTTCCACGTCACATACATTCCGAGCCACCTCAACCAGAGGGCGGACGCGCTATCCCGTAAGCCGGAATACTTTTGCCCAAAGGACTCCCTTTCCCCCCGGACGGTGCTGCCAGCGGACTCCTTGGCCGCGGTCCAGGAACCGGTGGACCTGCGGACTCAGGTGCTGGAAGCGCAGCGACGGGACGACTGGTCGCAGCAGCGGAGAGCGGACGTCGGCCCCGCGTCCCCATGGACCGTGGAGGAGGGCTTGCTCAGGCACCGGGGTCGGCTGTACGTGCCCACAAGTCCGCTCCGAGCCCTCGTCATGAACCAGTGCCATGACAACCCCGCGGCGGGGCACTTCGGCTTCTTTAAGACCTTGAACCTAGTGACGCGGACTTTTTGGTGGCCTCGGGTACGGCACGACGTGCACGCCTACGTGACGTCCTGTGTGCCATGCCGACAGGCCAAAGCCGCGTCCGGCCCCCCTCCTGGACTCCTCCAGCCGCTGCCGACACCGGAGAGACCGTGGGGAGCCATCTCCATGGACTTCCTGACTGACCTGCCCCTGTCCGCTACGTTCACGACCGTCCTCGTGGTGGTGGATGCGCTCACGAAGATGGCACATTTCATCCCGTGCCGCGGCCTGCCCTCAGCTCGTACCACGGCTCGCCTGTTCCTGCAACACATCTTCCGCCTCCACGGCCTGCCGGACCGGGTGGTTTCGGATCGCGGGGCCCAGTTCACGGCCCGCTTCTGGAAAAGCCTGATGGCTGCGCTGGAGGTGCAGGTGTGCCTGTCGTCATCACACCACCCGGAGACTGACGGGGGCACGGAGAAGGTCATTGGCATACTGGAGCAGTACCTCCGCTGTTTTGTCAACCAGCAGCAGGACAACTGGGCCGAGTACCTTCCCCTGGCGGAGTTCGCTTTTAACAACTCCCAACATACCTCCACCCAGATGACACCGTTCCATGCCAACGTCGGGTACCATCCACGTTTTTTTCCGTTGACCATCATGGACTCCCCTGTTCCTGAGACCCGGGACTTCCTCTCGGAGCTGCAGGCGGTGCAGCAACTGGTGCGGCGGCAGCTGATCCGGGCGAAAGAGGACTATAAACGGTTCGCCGATCGCGGCCGCCGGGCGACGCCACCGCTGGAAGTTGGAGATCGGGTGTGGCTGTCCACGAAACACCTCCCCACGGACCAGCCGGTGAGGAAACTGGCCCACCGCTTTATCGGTCCCTTCCCCATCGAGGCGGTCATCAACCCGGTGGCCTATCGGTTGACTCTACCCCGCTCCATGCGGCTCCACCCCGTTTTTCATCGGTCCCTCCTGGTCCCTGAGACTCCCACTAGCCGTCTCCGCCGCCCGCCGCCGCCTGCCCCCCCAGCCGCAGCCGACGAGGACGACGCCTCGACGTATGAGGTGGACAGTATTCGGGACTCCCGTTGGCTGAAGGGGCGCTTCCAATACCTCATCGCTTGGAAAGGGTACGGGGCCGAGGATTTCACCTGGGTGGACGCATCTGCCGTTCAGGCCCCTGACCTGGTGCGGACTTTCCACGAACAGTTCCCGTCCCGACCCCATCCCGACCGTCAGACCCGGGGGAAGGGCCCTGCGGTGGGGGATAGTGTTGTGGCCCCGTCCTCTGAGCCTATCCCTTTGGAGGAAGGCAACTCTGAGCAGGAGGAAGAGGAGCCAGCCAGATCTCCCAGCCCTCCCCCTCTGGCACCGGCTCAGGTGCCAGCTGAAAGAGAGCCAAGTAGTGGGGAAACAGGTGTCTCAGATGAGAGTGAGGGAGAGACGTCATTCCTGGACGCACGCCAAAGAAGGCGAGAGAAAAGGGTACTGCAGCTGCGGCGTATGAGGAAATCCTGAGTCATTGGATTGGAGTCATAGGATCCATGACTCACTGGACCACACCCAGAAGCATATCTATTTAAGACAGTACAATGGGTCACGAAGTTCGTGACGAACAAAGCTAACTGCACAGCTAAACAAACGGAGCAACCTCGTAGTCTTGGAAGCTGGATGAACGGCAAAGCTACGTAGGTGATTTTCTTGTTTGTGTAAACCAATAAAGTCCTTGGCAGACGGTGTGCATATCGCTGCCAAGGTTGAGATAAGAACTGCAGAGTGTGCCAAGTGAGTCTTAACCCTCGGCTGGCTGTGTTTTTGTGGGTCTCTGAAGGGGGGGGACAGATCAGTCTCTTCGATCTCTTAACATTTTGGGTGGTAGCTCTTTAAAAACACCAATCTGGTTACCCTCAGCTTGAACAGTAGTGTGGAAGGAGTTTTGCAAAATATCATTTCTCAGCCTTCTGTCAGTAAAATAAATCACAACATCTCTAGGCAAATTCCTTTGTCTTGCCACCCGAGAGTTGACCCTGTAAATCTTGTCAATTCTTTTTGCAATTAACTCAGGTTCCAACTTTGAGATCTTGGCCAATACATCCACGCAAGCTGCCCTCAAATCCTCTCTGTTGTTCTCCCTTAGCCCTCTCAATCTTAAAGCAAACTCCATAGAACGAAACTGCATCATCGTAATTTCATCTTCTAGCCTCTGATTTCTCAAATCCACTTTAAAAAATTTTTCTTCTGCATCCTTCTTATTGGTTTCCACTTCTAAATTTAAATCATCCACTTTTTTCTCTACCATCACCAACGCATCTGTAAAAGCAGTTACTACTTTGGTTACATCCTGATTTAGCTTATCACTTTTTTCCTTAACCCACTGCTTCATTTCAATTTGGTTATTCTCAATCTTTTCATTCAAATTTTTAATTTGGTCAGCGAGAGTTGCTGTTAAATTAGCCATAAAAGCTTTCAGGTCCTCATGCCCACTCTCTTGAATTTGACTCTGAGCCTGTGTTGGTAGCTTAGCTGGCTTTTGCTTTGTCTGGTGAGTAGGGGAATCCCCACCAGATTTCTTTGAAGCCATGCCTGAACACAATCTTAATTTCTGAAAAAGAGAAAATCTTCCTCCCTTTCCAGTTGCTCCAGTTTTTCTCCCCAGTTTTGCAAAAAGGGGGATCAGATAAGTTATATTTCTAGTTTAAAGCCTTAGTAGTATATTTCTTTCAATTACTATCAGGCAGGCTAAATCACTCTAATTAGCACTTTCACTTTCCACTTTCACTTCCTCCGTTTCAGCCAGATGCCATTTTCCAAGCACTTTCACTCAGAAGTTTAAACTGACAACTTTTTTCCTTTGGTCCTTAAAATGCTTATAAATTCTTAAAAATAAGTCCAGATCTCACCAAAGTCTTTAATTAGAGAAGGATCCACATATGAAAGGTGGAGTTGCTCACGTCGTCTCGCTCTGCCGCTTGACAGAGGTCCCTCGCTGCGCGGAGCTTCAGTAGGGTAGATAGGGAGCCTGCACACAGAACGCCTTCCAGGGCAAAAAAAAGACCCTGGCGACAATTCTGGGGACTCTGCCTGCTCCGCACCGGCTCTAACCTCTCTTCCGATCTGGAGAGAGGGTTTTCAAGCCGCCTGCGGGTGGCAGAGCGGCTCTATACACACAGCGAAGCTGGCGGCTATAAAAAAGCCATCCGGCGACAACGAAGACGCCACCCGGAAGCCAATCTTCATCTTAAATTCTTATTTGACCACAAGGCAATCTGTGTTTGAGTCCAATGGCTTTTAAAAGCCATTTAAAGCAAATAGGCAGTCAATATTTTTAAAATAAATAAATTTTCATAATTTTCACAGTGACTCTTTGTATTGCAGCTTCTGAATTGTCAAGGACAGTCTCTTGATTAATGCATCACAATAATCCAAACAAAAACCAGACCCCAGCATACAAAATCTCATAAAATCACAGGACTGAAAGGGATTTTGGAGGTCTTCTAGTCCAACCCTCTGCTCAAGGCAGCAGATTTATACCATCCAAGACAAATGGGTGTCCAGTCTATTTTTGACAACCTCCAATGATGGAGCACTCAAAAAATAGCTGCAAATTCAGAATTAGCTACAGCTGATAAAATATGTTGCATAATACCCTATTGATAATTATTTAGTAAAACATGAAATATCTGTGATATGATGATAGTATATAAATGGACTGTTTCCTTAGTTTTAACAATTTTCTGTTAGAAAAATATAGACTGAAATGAATCAGTACAAGAATCATAAAAAAGAACACCTAATTCTATTTGAATATTGATGTTCCACTTATTTGAGAATAAATTACTTTGCATTTGGAACATCTTACAGACACTTTTGTTGATGTTCCTATAAGTGATCTGGGAAATAAAAAACAACTAAGAACCGCCCTGTCTACGGTTCTTTTTAATGGATATGAAATCAAATGTTGGATAACAAAGAATTGAGTGCTGCTTAGTTCTCCAACTTAAATGATAGGTCTATTTTTATGTTACCACTTACTGCAATAAGATAAAATAAATATCAGACGATAAGGCATTCATGCATGGAAATCATTCAGCTTATGAATTTTCTATCTCTTTGATATTTCTCATGAACATCTTCTTTCCTTTCTTCTTCCTGATATGATAATATGCTGTTCTTTTTATGATATATTTCCATCTGATGTCATATGAAATTCTTTAGATTGTTTATATCTTGTAATTAATACAGCTATCTTATCTAAAGAACATAACTAATAAATAGATGTTACGGTTTGGCATATGTATACATGGATAAAACTTATTCTGAAACTAGTATGATTGATTGATTTATACATTAAAGGTAAAGGTAAAGGTTCCTCTCACACATATGTGCTAGTCGTTCCTGTCTCTAGGGGGCGGTTCTGATCTCCATTTCAGAGCCAGCGCTGTCCAAAGATTTGATTTGATTTGATTTATTAGATTTATATACCGCCCTTCTCCTTACGGACTCAGGGCGGTGCACAGCCAATTTAAAAAACAAATACACAAAAGTTAAAATTTCATAAAAACAAATATAAATAGCCGTAGATTAAAACAAATACATTAAAAGAATAATAAAAACTCTAAAAGTAATAAAATATTTACAGGAGTCAGATGTCTCTGTAGTCAGGTGGTTGGTATGACTAAATGCCAAAGATGCACAGAATGCTATTGTTACCTTCCCACCAAAGGTGATCCCTATTTTTCTACTTGCATTTTTACCGTGCTTTTGAACTGCTAGATTAGCAGAAGCTGGGACAAGTAATGGGAGCGCACCCCATTACGCGGCACTAGGGAGTTGAACTGCTGAACTGCCGACCTTTCGATTGACAAGTTCAGCATCGTAGCCACTGAGCCACCATGTCCCTTGATTTATATATTACTTACTATTTATTCAGTCTAATTTAAGCATTTAGTATATTGGACTTCCACTTTACTTTTATAAAAAGTATCAACAAAGTGATTTCATCACAATGTATATATATATATATATATATATATATATATATATATATATATATGTGTGTGTGTGTGTGTGTGTGTGTGTGTGTGTGTGTGTGTGTGTTTTCTGAGGTTTTCGCGGGTGTTTGTATGTAGGTCTTTGGTTATTCGGGTCTTCTCCCGCGTAGAATTGGAAGTATCTTGGCGACGTTTCGACGAAGTCTCATTCGTCATCTTCAGGCTGGTGTTCTCGGCTTCGTTCTTCCAGGAGCAATGTGAGATTGCAGCTGACCCTTCCTTTTAACTACTAGTGGGGGTGTGAGCTGATTGGGTGGGAGCTTGTCTGTGTTCTGATTGGGTGGAGGTGTGTTCTGATTGGTTAGGGGCTTGGCTGTGCTCTGATTGGATGGGGGGTTGGTTGTGCTCTGATTGGCTGGGGGTGTGTTCTGTTTGGGTGAGGGCTTGGTTGTGCTCAGTTTAGTCTGAGATGCAGGGGGATTTGAGCTGGTGAGCTGCGTTGTTGTTGTTTGGTTTCGTGTTTGTGGTCTTGAGGGCTTTTCATGGAGGGTGTTGGTCTGATTCCTGTATGGATTGGAGGGGTTAAAAGTGGCTAATGATGCAGCTGCGGTCTGGCTTCTGGTCCTTGGTCGTGCCTCATTATCAGTGTGGGTTTGAGTCTGCTTTCTGCGTGGATGTGTGGTGGTGACATCCTGTGTGGCTCTTGTGAGTGTGGGTCTGGTGTCATTCATTGTGTTAGGGACTTGTTTGTTAATAAGGGCGGGTTTCCAAATGGCTGGCAGGCAGGAGGTATCGTCTCGTTTGTTCATGCTGTGTGGGCGATTTTCTATCTCGATGGCTTCTCTGATTATTCTGTCATTAAAGTGTTCAGTTTTGGCGATAGTTCTGGTCTTTTTAAAGTCAATTTCATGTCCTGTGGCTTTGAAGTGTTGGACCAGGGAAGAAGTTGGTTCCTCTTTTTTGACTGAGTTTTTGTGTTCTTCAATGCGTGCACTTATTCTTCTGTTGGTTTGTCCGATGTATGTGGTGGGGCAGGCGGTGCATGGGATTTCATATACTCCTTGATTTTCTAACTCAATTTTGTCTTTGGGGTTCCTCAGGATGGTGGCTATTTTTCGGTTTGTGCAGAATGCTGTCTTGATGTTATGTTTCTGGAGGATTTTGCTTATTCTGTCTGTGGTGCCTTTTATGTATGGGAGGAGGGCTTTGCCGTTTTCTTGTTCTCTGTCTTGAATTTTAGTGGGGGTTTCTTTTTGGATTAGGTTGGTAATATTATTTCTTTGGAATCCATTGGATGTTAGTACGTTAGTGAGAGTGTGTAGTTCAGTTTTTAGGTGTTGTTCGTCAGCTAAGCGTTTTGTTCGGTAGATGAGTGTCTTGGCTACAGAGTTGATCTGGGCTGGTGGTGGTGTGAGAGTGCATGCAGATAGTGGTTTGTGTGTGTTTTCTTCTGGTAGATAGTGTGTCCTAGGGAGCCATCAGTTTTCCTGTAGACTAAGACATCCAGGAAGGGAAGTTGGTTGTTTGCTTCCGTTTCCATGGTGAACTGTATTTTGGGGTGTAGGCTGTTGAGGTGTGTGAGGAAGTTGTCCAGTTTTTCTTTCCCATGTGGCCAGATTATGAAGGTGTCATCTACGTATCTGAGCCAGAGTTTCGGTTTGTGATCGGATTTTTCTAGAGCTTGGGTTTCGAAGTGCTCCATATAGAGGTTGGCAATGACAGGTGAGAGGGGTGATCCCATGGGTGCTCCTTCTATTTGTTTGTATTTTTGTCCATTATAGATGAAGTATGTGTTGGATAGGCAGTGGTTGGTCAGATCAAGGATGTGCTTGGGGGGGTTATATTTGTTTTGGATAACTGTCAAGGCTTCTTGGATTGGTACTTGGGTAAAGAGGGATATGACATCGAAGCTCACGAGTAGGTCACTGGGCTGTAAGTTTTGTTTCTTTATGATGTCTATGAACTGGAATGAGTTTTTTACATGCGAGGTGATGGATTCTGCATAGGGCTGTAGTTGTTTGGCGAGAAATTTGGCTAGGTTTTGTAGAGGTGAGCCTATGGAGCTGACTATGGGTCTGAGTGGGGTTCCTTCTTTGTGTATCTTGGGGAGACTACACCACCATCCAGCCCAGATCAACTCTGTAGCCAAGACACTCATCTACCGAACAAAACGCTTAGCTGACGAACAACACCTAAAAACTGAACTACACACTCTCACTAACGTACTAATATCCAATGGATTCCAAAGAAATAAGATTACCAACCTAATCCAAAAAGAAACCCCCACTAAAATTCAAGACAGAGAACAAGAAAACGGCAAAGCCCTCCTCCCATACATAAAAGGCACCACAGACAGAATAAGCAAAATCCTCCAGAAACATAACATCAAGACAGCATTCTGCACAAACCGAAAAATATCCACCATCCTGAGGAACCCCAAAGACAAAATTGAGTTAGAAAATCAAGGAGTATATGAAATCCCATGCACCGCCTGCCCCACCACATACATCGGACAAACCAACAGAAGAATAAGTGCACGCATTGAAGAACACAAAAACTCAGTCAAAAAAGAGGAACCAACTTCTTCCCTGGTCCAACACTTCAAAGCCACAGGACATGAAATTGACTTTAAAAAGACCAGAACTATCGCCAAAACTGAACACTTTAATGACAGAATAATCAGAGAAGCCATCGAGATAGAAAAACGCCCACACAGCATGAACAAACGAGACGATACCTCCCGCATGCTAGCCATTTGGAAACCCGCCCTTATTAACAAACGAGTCCCTAACACAATGAATGACACCAGACCCACACTCACAAGAGCCACACAGGATGTCACCACCACACATCCACGCAGAAAGCAGACTCAAACCCACACTGATAATGAGGCACGACCAAGGACCAGAAGCCAGACCGCAGCTGCATCATTAGCCACTTTTAACCCCTCCAATCCATACAGGAATCAGACCAACACCCTCCATGAAAAGCCCTCAAGACCACAAACACGAAACCAAACAACAACAACGCAGCTCACCAGCTCAAATCCCCCTGCAACTCAGATTAAACTGAGCACAACCAAGCCCCCACCCAAACAGAACACACCCCCAGCCAATCAGAGCACAACCAACCCCCCATCCAATCAGAGCACAGCCAAGCCCCTAACCAATCAGAACACACCTCCACCCAATCAGAACACAGACAAGCTCCCACCCAATCAGCTCACACCCCCACTAGTAGTTAAAAGGAAGGGTCAGCTGCAATCTCACATTGCTCCTGGAAGAACGAAGCTGAGAACACCAGCCTGAAGATGACGAATGAAACTTTGTCGAAACGTCGCCAAGATACTTCCAATTCTACGCGGGAGAAGACCCGAATAACCAAAGACCTATATATATATATATATATATATATATATATATATATATATATATATATATATATATATATATATATGAATTTAGCTATGTTTGGCTATGTTTGCATAAAAACAGGTAAAATGAGTTGGGGAAGAATATACAGTATTTGTTTATCCAAAGCTACAGTGCATTTTATATTTTATTAAACTAGCTCCAATAATTGTATTATGTTGTGCTATTCTTCTATAAATAGTGAACAATGCATTTTGCACAATATGATGTCTTCATTATTACTTCTACTGAGTTTACCCAAAATCTTGATAATAAGGTTTCTGTTTCACTGGGAAACTAATTTCTTCTGTTTCTATGGTTGTTTGACTAACAACCAATCCATTGAATTTCCAAGAATCTGAACTGTACAAGAATTCTGTAGTCCTTGAGTAAGAACAGAACACAGAATGTTAGGATTGCTATTGCTAAGTGATATGATCATAAAGCTTGGCATCATGTGACCACATTCCTTAGTGATAGCAATCACGGAATTCCTTGTGGCAATCATTAAATGAAATCTACTGGTCCAGCTAAGGACTCACCTTGATCCAAGACATTCTCATCTTGTCCTTCACAGCCCAAAGCCCTGGCTCTTCCATGATTAGTGACTGCCTCCTCTTCAACTTTACTAATTGCCTACTCTTTCCCATTTCTTTTGGTCATTCTACCCCTGCTGTGCACTTGGCTCTGGGGTTGCTTGTCAAACTGTGGCTCAGGGGCCTTCTTGGCATGCTGCAGCTCTGAGGCTGCAAGAACCCTCATAGCACAACATTATATATATGTCATAGCACAATATTAAGTCACTGTTGCCCTGGGAGCAGTGTTCAGCAACCCAATCCTATAGTGTATTTCAAAGCCACAGCCACCCCTGCAAGTCCCAAGCTCAGCCCAGTCCACTCCAGTCACCCTGGACTCTGCTGCGCCAATTAATGTTCATGCTCTTACTGCTGATTAGGTGTCCCTTTGTGAGGCAGCTGATTGCTATGTGAGATTGCTATCTGATAGCTACCTTCCCCAGGTTTAACAAGGCAGCCACCACATGCAATCTTGGGGAAAAAAGGAAGGTAGGCTGGCCACATCTCATAAGCAGTAGAAACAAGAACATGGTGAGGGGACTGCTTGAGGTCGGGGAGCAGAGGATGGCAGAGCCTGCAGAGGGCAAGGGGCCAAAAAGACAGAGATGGGAGGGAGATAGCAAAGTTGGGGAAGATGAAGTCCCCTATGGTTGTAGTGTGGGCAAGCTGCCAAGCATGATCAAATTGTGGTTGTGGCTGTTAGGGGCACTGCAACATCCATAAGTTTAGTAGCTGGATACCATTCGTTCAATGCTGCCATTATTTGAGAACTACCTGTAATAGAAACTAAGTTGTTCTACCTTACACAATTCAAATTCTTAGGAATTCAACAGAACAACCAAGGGCATCCTTGTGCATATACATGCACACATGCATCATTCATCATTAAAAATTATAACAGCTTTAAAACTAAAAAAAAATCAACTTCTACATAGTAAATGTGGATCTATGGGTGATCTATAGGGAGAGGTTTCCAAATTCTACCACCATTAGAAGGCAAATGAACAAATATTATCTAAGGTTGTCACTAAAGAAAAAATAAATGGCTAGTAATAAAAAGGTTCCAAAGTTGGGTCCCTTAAATAGAAGTATAACTCCCATTCATTTTGGAACTTCAAATGAGTTTGAAGACTTAAAACCTTGAGATTTATAATAATGAGAATAAAATTCAACTGAAATTCAACTTCATTGTGTCAATATTGCAGCAGCAATTTTTTTTCCTTTCCATACCTTTACATCTGTTTATAAGTTTTTGATTAATTCTCAGTCAAACCAAACCATGATACTGCTTACATGATGAAATGTAACAATCATCGTTCAATGGGACGATGCATTTTTTACGTGCTTAAGAATTTGAATTCTTCAGGGCTTGGGTATATGCTGTATACAAATAAATTTGATACTTCAATTTGGTCTTTGTAATAGAGAAAATGTTAACATTGCAGTTATTATTACCATTATGTAAATCAAATATATAAAACCATTTTTATTATATAGTTCTTAAAACTAGTAAAAAAATTAAGGTACCATTTGTAAATTAGCTAGGCATAATTTATAGGTTGGCCATAGTCAACTGGATTGAGATGGGCAGCTATAGAAATTTAAATAAATAAATAAATAAATAAATAAATAAATAAATAAATAAATAAATAAATAAATAAATAAATACAGTCTCTACGTGTTGTGTGCTATATTGTTCAACTGCTTTAAATCAATCTACAGTCCAAATTCTAGAAAAAAATATAGCAGGAATTTGGAATATTCTAATAGCTGAGCAAGGCATAGCACACATATATCAGAAAGCCTGTTTGCAGTCCCCAGAATTATTCATCACTGCATCATTCTGTCAGCAGTTTATAAATATTTAAGGCAGCAAGCTGCTGTTTTAATTTCTATATAGCTTACATTTTATTACAGTAATAAAATTGGTGTTTTCAAAGGCTTAATTTTTTTATAATTCCCCTTGATTTTGCTGCCTATCATATTGATGACACAATCACACATACAAACATGAACACATATATCATATGTGTCTGTGAAAATTTTTGGTTAGTATGTATTGGGGGTTTATTTTATTTACAGCTACAAATGCATTTTCTTTACAATGAACGAGGGAAAGTAGTGGGTTAGAAGGAGTGTTACATTTTATATTGTCAATAGTCTGGAAGCAACCAATTTCAAAAATTTAAAAGACTGTCCTCATTCATTTTTACAGATGAAAGGCAGCATTAAAAAATGACTGAATTACTCTCAAGTGTACCAGTATTTAATATGCTTAATATAGCACATGTGTGTACAGTCCTTTATTAATAAAAAGAGAGGAAAAGGAAGAATGTTTTGGGGCAAAATCTGATGCCTCTCCAAGTTTCAATATTAACAGGCAGGTAAAAAATTAAGGGATGTTCTTTTTCTTATTTTGTTGTTCAAAAATTGATCTCCTAAAGTTGTGCTCTTTAGAAGAAATCATATTAGGGCTGATCATACTTGCTGTATTATTAGAATATTAGGTTAGTATTAAAGAAGATAGCATCTAAATTAATAAAATATTGCTGATAATGAAAATATGACATTTGGAATGTATTCTGTGACTTGAAGTTAGAATGCTTTCATGAGCAGAGAAATAAATGTGAATGAATAGAAGTTGTTACAACAAGAGGAAGAAGGAAGATATTTTGATTGACTGCATATGTATGAACATCTAGGCTTGTTGAAAGGCCTCTCTATCAAAAAATTGGTTGGCTCACAAAGCCTGTCTCCTTTTTAAAAACATAACAACTTTCCATAGAACATTTTCTTCTAACCCAAATGATAATCCATGCCAGCAATACTGTAATGCCTTTGGGTTCTCCCTAACTTTGTATATCTCCCTAATCTTTGTATAAGATTAGGAATCTTAAAGGAATAAAATAAATTGATTGCGGCCTGAAATTAGTGATTAGAAGTTGAGAGATGACCTAGGCTTGGAAAAAAAATAATTGTCACAAATATTTAAATGTTGATCTAAATGCAAAAACATGGATTTAGTTCCCTAAAATAATAATAAGTACTGCCTCAGAATTAATTGCTATAGTGTGCATTCCTTTCCTTTCCTTTCCTTTCCTTTCCTTTCCTTTCCTTTCGTCCCTTCTATTTATGCTTTTCTCTGTGTCCCAGATTTTGCAAAACAGAATAAAGTAGGCCAATATTTTTCATTGCAAATAGGTTAGTAGGTTTTGTGATAAAAGTGGTTAAAATACATTTAATAATATTAATCACATCTCATGATAGTGATAACTATGTATTTCATTGCTGTCTTTAGTTGAATAGATGTTTTAGTCTTATTAAACAACCGCATTGCATTTTTGAGGATTTCCTGATTTGTGAAATGCTTCTTATAAAATAATCTATAAATGCAGGTATGTTTCTACATTCTACAATTTTTAGAATTGTGTTATGTATTACTATGTTTATGACTTTTTAAAAATTATTTCTTTGGATTCAGAGCAGAATTAAACATAGTAATTTAGTTTATCAGTCTTCCATGACAGGTACTTAATATGTGTTTTATTTAGCATTTTAACATCAAATAGAGGAAATACAGGGTTTGTTAATTTTCACATATACATAGGTAATTGTGTTCAGAAAATAATTTGCATTGAACTGTAAAAAGAAAATACAAAACAAGACTTTACATGTTTCTGATTACTGTGGTATTCAATTAGCCAAGCAGTCATGTGTTGAGATCATCAACTCTGAAAAAACCCCCAATGCATTTTATATCTATCTGGAGGTAGGACCGTTTAACTTGTTTGGATTTTGGATTTTTTAATAAGGAGGGAAAAGGAAACAGCTCCCCACACACCATCATTTTGGATGAATATGTGGTATAGATCTTTTTTTATTATCAGAATGTAATTAAATGTATATGAAAGCTAGATTGCTATTTTTAAAAAGCTTGTCAAATTTCACAAAAATCTGCATATTTCTTTTAAAGCTTTGATGTTTTCAGTTGCAGGGGAGTTAAACAGAATATAATTTGGGGAAATGGGGAAAAATGGGGGGAAACCCGATCAAGCATAGAATCCAGCATTTCACTCTATCTCCTTCATACTAAGAGTAGAGTACATTTTTAAAATATTTTTTTATTAGCAGCAGAGTTCCCAAATCTAAGGCAGAACATCATGGAGAATTTTGAGAAAACAGTAATTTAATCAACTGAAGTGAAGTGCTCTAAACTGGCCGTTTCTGTTCAGATTTTATGACTCATGCCAAGTAAGTACACAGCTCACTTCACATAAATAGAGGACTAATCTAACTAATTTTGTAAATACATAGCTTGTTGAGTTTGGAAACCTAATCTGGCAGTAATTTCCATTCAGCTGGTAGATAGCCAAAGCAGGATATAACACAATATGACAGCATTTCTTCTATCAGGTTATCCTTTTTCTTATACCTTTCAAATGACTTTTTCTACAACTTTGGTAATTCCAAACCAGCATGAACGATACTAATCTGAGGGAACTGTAGAATACTGAATCTGTAAACAAATAATGACAATAAAAAAATAATAATAGAAGAAGTTGCAGTCTCTATTTCAGAATTTTGGAAGAGATTTTTGTACCATGTAGTATTACAGTCCAAGAAGAAAATTTGGAACATAAGTGTGAATTTAAAACTAGAAGAAGAAAGAAAAAAAACCCAATTACTTACACTAATCTGAAGATACTACTATGATAGCTGAAAATATAAATGATATGCAAGTTCTAGTAATGGAAGTCAAGAAGCACAGTGAAGAAATGGATTTACCATTAAATATAAATAAAATTATTCTATTAAGAAACAGGTATAATAACCAGACTTGGAACTGACAGAAGTAATAGATAGCTTCTCCCCTATAAGATTGTGTATCAGTTGTAAAGGAACCAACCCTCAAGAAGTAAGTTACTGATCAAGATTTGGTAGGCTATCAATAAAAGGCTTGGGAGAGACAGTGCAATATCAAGGTATGTCTAGGCCTTCAAAAATCACAATAGCAAAGGCCATGAATTTCCTGTGACACTATAGAAGCAAAAGTTGTATTTGAAGTAGTAGGAAAGGAAAGAATTGTTTTTTGGAAGAAACTCCTAAGAATACAAGGGATAGCCAAGAAATAATTATAAAAATGAACATCAAAATTCTTACTCAAGACATAAATGAACCAGCTATTATATTTTGGACACATTCATGAAAACTCATCTCCCTTGACAAAAGTGGAAGGAAAGGAAAGAAGCTGACCATCTGCAAGATGGATCAAATTAATTACAGAAGGGATGCTGCCTCATTGGAAGATCTGATCTATTGGGGACAGGTTGTCCTGGAGAAAACCAATCTGTATGGTCACTGTCAGTACCAACTTTATACCACATAATCAATCAGTCAATGAATCATGTATTGAACATGAGGAAGAAAATGTCCTTGAAATTCTTATAAGAAAAAAACATTCTAAAAGCTATTCTATTAATGAGCATGAGAAAAAATTAGCACAAACAGAACATTTCCTTATATTACTCCTTATTTAAAGCAGGAGTTCCCAACCCTTGGGCCGTGGACCAGTGTCAGTATATGACCTGTTAGGAACCAGGTCGTGCAAGCAGAAGGCAAGTGAGCAAAACTTCATTAATTTTTTTAATTAATTAATTAAATTGGCATATGTGCAGGATCTAGATTGCACATGAAAAAAATCTCCCCTCCAAGTCCATGGAAAAAAATTATTCGAAGAAACCACTCTCTAGTGCCAGAAAGATTGAGGAATGCTGATTTAAAGAATTTTAATTTCATTGGTGAAATAATTTGGAATCCATATACTATATTCTTAAGGTATATTTCATTCTTGAAGGAAAACTGAGGTGTGTTCTGTACAGTTGTGAGAAAAATGTTTATCCTGCAGTCCTTTGTATGTAAGAAGAAAAATGGTATGTGGGGATATCTGTTCATCTACTAGATTTTGTTTTCGAAGCTTTAAATGGCCATGAATAAATTCTAAGTTTATAAAAACATGGGAACATATTCCAGTATTTTGAAGATATAAGCCTGATTGTAAAATGCATTCTTTTTTTAAAGAAACCAACAGAAAATTAAAAATGTCTAAACCAGTGGTGAAATTCAATTTTTTTTACTACTGGTTCTGTGGGTGTTGTTTGGTGGGCATGGTGTTGCTTGGTGGGCATGGTGTTGTTTGGTGGGCGTGGCAGGGGAAGGATACTGCAAAATCCCCATTCCCTCCACACTCTGGGACCAGCCAGAGGTGGTATTTGCTGGTTCTCTGAACTACTCAAACTTTCCACTACCGGTTCTTCAGAACCTGTCACTACCTGTTGGATTTCACAACCTGGTCTAAACTATTTTTGTAATTCAAATTCTAGAACAAGGAGATTGTGAATCTAGGTGAGATCACTGTGCCCAGGGCCGGATTTTCCTATAGGCTAACTAGGCTTCAGCCTAGGGCCTCAAGATCAAGAGGGGCCTACATTCAAATTGTTAGCAAAATTAAAATTACACTATTCTAAAAACAGTGAACATAAAACACTGAACCGAAAAAAAAATGGGAGGTGAAAGGGCCTCATAAGTAGAATAGCCTAGGGCCCCTTTTCATCTAAATCCAGCCCTGACTGTGCCCAAATAAATTTGGGTTGGTTTGCACACTGTTCAGTTGTTCTCATGTAAGCCTATTGGCAATTTACATTTGGCAAACTTATAGCTTGGCAGCATTCACAAAGAAATACTAGTTGTGTGAAGTTACATACATATTTATTGTTAGCCATTATTGACTGCACAGCTGCAGTACATGTGAATCAGTTGCCATATACACTAACTGTGAATGTTTTATTAATTTGAGATTAACCAATTAAACCCTCATTTTTTATTAAATTTTGATTGTTATGGATATTTATTTATTACATTATTAATGCACTGCAACTCTAATTGGACTCCCAATGGTTTACATACATACATACATACATACATACATGCAAGCCTTGGTGGTGCAGCAGACTAAAGTGATGTTAACTAGCACCAGCTGCCTGCAATTATTGCAAGTTCAAATCTCACTGGGCTCAAGGCTGACTCAGCCTTCCATCCTTTCGAGGTAAGTAAAATGAGGACCCAGATTGTGGGGGCAATAAGATGACTTTGTATAAAAAAAGAACACCGCTTAGCGGGGCTGAAAGCCCTACTAAACAGGTATATAAAAAGTGTGAAGGCTACTGCTTTACACATTGTAAGTCGCCCTGAGTCTCCAGAGAAGGGCAGCATATAAATCGAAATAAATAAATAAATAAATAAATAAATAAATAAATAAATAAATAAATAATAAAATTATAGAATCTACCTTAGATTCTAGATACCTAGAATCAATATCTCTGCCGCTAGTTTAATTAATTTAATTTCTTTAATGGAGCCCTGACCTCAATTCTCTTTTTCTATTTTTTAAACTTAAATGATGGAATTATTACAAGGAATTAGGCTTTGAAGGCCAGAAGGCATCAACACCATTTACATTTCTATTGCATCAGATCTGTAAATGATAATCACCAAAATATTACACTCATTTAAGCATACCAAAAATTGTTTTCCTTTGGAAAAAAGTATATCTGTGTAAAGAAAATCATTTTTCTAAATATGTTTTTAAATTATAGCCTCATAATTATTGTGGTAAGTGTGAACATCCATTCTTGCAATGATAAGAAGTCTAGTAGGAGGAGCCTGAGTGGCGTAGGAGGCTAATGCCTCCTACTAAGGCAGTATTTAACATCCAGCTGCCTGCAATTACTGCGAATTCAATCCTAGCCAGGCTCAAGGTCGACTCAGCCTTCCATCCTTTCTAAGGTGAGTAAATTGAGGACCCAGTTTGTGGGGGCAATAAGCTGACTTTGTATAAATATACAAAAGTATGAAGGCTATTGCTTAACGCATTGTAAGCCGCCCTGAGTCTCCGGAGAAGGGCGGCATATAAATCAATTTTTTTTAAAAAAAAACAACCATCATTTTGATTATCCCATCTTCACAAAAGAGTAGACAGCCCATTGTCTTTCCTAAAGCTTTGAAAATCTGGCTTGGTGCTCAAGCATGGATGTTGGTTAGAGACATCCAAGTTTCCATGCTGGATAATGGATAATGGATTTGATTGTGCCCAACTGCTATATGGTTTTTGTTTAATTGTATATTATATGTATTATGTTTTATTTGTTTTACTGCAAGTTGTCTAAAAGTGACATGAGCTGCTATATGAATTTCATTGTATGGGTCTACTGTGTATACCCATACAATGACAATAAAGTTATTATTATTATATATAGATTAAGTGAATAAGCAAGCAAGCAAGCAAGCAAACAAACAATCAAACAAAAGATACACCTCATCGCTGGACTTTTTATTCCAGAGTCTCACAGTGGACATCCCAGATAAAATTGTAATCTCTTATGAATGGACTGTGTCTTTCTCAATCTTGGGCCCTGTACCAGAGGCTTCAGAGTTTGAAAATCATGCACAGGATTTTAGTGCTCCTAGCACTGCACTCTTCTGGACGTCTACTGGAATCTGTTGGAGCCACTCTCCCAGATTAGGAGTCACAGCCCCAAGGGCTCCTACCACTACTGGGACTATTTTGATATTTACTTTCCATATCCTCTCCAGTTCCTTCTTCAGGCACTTGTACTTTTCCAGTTTCTCATGCTTCTTCCTGTTGTTTCTGTCACTTGGCACCACTATATCATCACCACTGTCTTCTGGTCTCTGGCTACTACCATGCTGTCTGGTTGATTGGCATGTACCTATCTGTCTGGATCTGGAAATCTCATGGAATCTTAGCCCTCTTATTTTTCATAATGTTTTGTGGGATCTCCCATTTAGACTTAGGAGGATCTAGCCCATTTTCTGTACAGATGTTCCTGTATACAATGCCAGTTACTTAGTTGTGTACCTAATTGTTCATTGTATGCTGTTCCAGCCTGCATTGTGTTGGACTGTCTCTGAGGCTTCTCTGTATAGTCTGCACTTTGGGTCCTGTCTAGTGGGTGGACCCTTGCTTCTATGGATCTGATGCTTAGTGCCTGTTCTTACGCTGCTATGATCAATGCCTCAGGACTGTCTTTTAGTCCAGCCCTTTCCAGTCAATGTCTGCCATCTCCGCTATATATCAATGGTATATCCCATGCAAGGTCTTCTCATGGAACCTTTTCTGCTTGATCTTTTTTACACGCTTGCTGCTGCCTCAGACATTCTTTTAGCAGCTCATCTTTGGGTGCCATCTCATTGATGTACTCCTGGATACAAGTTTCATCCATGACAGTAGCTTTGACTATCACAAGTTCCCGATCACCTTCTTTCCATCTGGTGTTGGACTTGGGATGAAACCTCTGTAAATTGTGAGGAGCTTCGGTGTTTTCACATTGGCAGTTTCCATGTCCAGCTGTTCTGCCCCAGCTATGGACCCTAAACAATGCAGCACACACAAAGTCCATACAAACCTTAATTTACTAATTAAAGTCTACTAATGAACTTTCTTAGTAGTTGTTTGAACACAAGTACAATAAATCAGTCTTTTCTGAACAAGGGCTGTTAATTTAACTTCATTAACAGCCGATAAGAATTCAAAGAATAATAACTCAGTTCTGAGGCACAGTATTTCAGATAACCATAATCTTATTGTGGTTGGCAGAATGGCCAGAAGCAATTTGCAGGAAAACTGATAAGAGAAAAACAAAAGCCAAAATCAAATGTTTCTGTAATCAAGACTCAAAGGAATGTGAATGAAGTTGTTTCCTGCAAATTGCATCAGTCATCGTCCTTCCTTAAATAGGCTAGTGGAGTGGCCAATTAGCCCCAAGCCTTACTCTTGATGAGACCTCCTCTTGAGGAGCCACTCCTGCCTTTTCACAGCTCTGCATGCTTGTGCATCGAGAAGAGGCTCCTTCTCTTCTTCCTTTTCACTTATGGGAGGTTCTGGAGGTTCTGAAGGCCCTGGCTGAATCCCCGCCTCTGGCACCACATCTTCTCCAGCCTCCTCATTGTCTGACTCGAGTGCCAACTGCACAGGCTGCTGGCGCAGCACCACACCCGCCTCTTCGCTGTCGGAATCAGCTACTAACTACACAGGCTGCTGACAGGCCACAACACCAGCTCACTATGTTGACAAGATAACTGAAGATGACAGATTGTATGTGTTAATAGCAGAGATCTTGCTCTTTCCATAGAGCTGGTTCTTCAGGACCTGTCTGATCCTTTGGTGGCACTTAGATGTTGCTATCTTCCTAGCCTCTTCACTTTCTTGTGTTCTCATGTGACTATGGGATACCAAGGTATTTTTAACTAGCCTGTATGTCTTCTATGAAACCTACTGGTGGATCCATCCCATTAATCTTAACTACTTTTCCTGTCTTGGCTTCTGCTATCCAACTACACTTCTCTAGTCTGAATGACATCCTAATGTCCTCACTGTAGATCCATGTCAAGTGAATCAGTAACTTGATGTCTTGTTTATTCTTTGCATATAATTGATGTCATCCATATAGAGCAGGTTGCAGATGGTAGTTCGACTCTAGAACTTGTATCTGTATCTAGTTCTTGTGATTATCTGGTTGAGGGAGTTCTTGATAGCTCCATGACTGAGCTGTGTTGAGTTGATTTGCAGTGTTGTTTTCCACAGTCTTATTGAATTCTTGAGGGATGTTCTCAGTGCCATGCTGATTTTCTATAGAATAGAATAGAATAGAATTCTTTATTGGCCAAGTGTGATTGGACACACAAGGAATTTGTCTTTCGTGCATATGCTCTCAGTGTACATAAAAAGACAAGATACATTCATCAAGTGTTGTATAAGGTACAACACTTAATGATAGTCATAGGGTACAAATCAGCAATCAAATCATAGCATCAGCCATTCATAGATCCATGTATGTTGTATTGAGTCATAGACTTTCCTGTAGTCAATCCAGGCTGTGCTCAGATTGGTCTGTTTAGAGTTTGAGTTTTGGGCAACTCTCTATGAGCAACTATGTTCTCATGTTCCCTATGCCTTTCTGAGCTGTGCTTATGTACTGGCTGTATGGTACTGTAGCTTGCTGGTTAGGATGCTGATAGGATTTTGCATGGTGTAGGTAGGTGGGTTATTGGCCAGTAGTTGGATGATATGTTTCCCTTGTAGGAGTATTTTATGATCAATACTGTCTTTTCTTCAGTTGGTGGGAGTCTGTTGCTAACAGCTGGTTTATCTAAAGTACTTTATGCACTACTGTAGTTTCTTTAGCAAGTAGATATGGATCATGTCTGGGCCAGGTGCTGTCCAGCTCTGCATGTTATTGACCTGCTGTTAGATATCTGCTACTGTGATTGTGACTGGTTCTTGTTCTTGGAGATTTCTGTGGTTAATCCTGCAGCCACTTGGCACTGGTGTCATGTGTCTTTTCTTTCCCCCATATGTTTTTCCAGTGCTGTTCAGTTTCTGCTCTTGGTGGCTCTGCTGTTACTGTGTTAGTGCACTGGAATTGTATAGCTCTTTGGAGGACAGGGCATTTATTTTTGTAACCTCTGCTTCTCTAGTATATTTTCTTAACCTGGAAATCAGTATGGTGAGCCTTTGTTTAGTAGTCTTGAGAGCTTCAGATTGAGACAGACCCTTTGTATATTTCCAGTAGTGGAATCTTACCCCTAATATTCGCTCCTTTCTTTATTTCCACCAGCTGACTAACCTCTCCTTGAGTTGCACTGATCTCAGCCTCTAATCTTATTTTCCTGGGGTGATATGTACTGCTGTTCTTCTTGATTGTGTAGCAAAGCATCTCTAAGATTACATCATTTGTAGCATATATCAATTCATTGGTTTGAGTTATTGTGATAGTGGGGATCATTGTGAGGGCTCCATTAGCATCATCTAGCAAGCTATTTGTTGGTACATCTTTGCTGAGCCTTGATAACTAATCTTGAGAGCTAATTGTAGCTAATTTATCTGTGCTTTTCTGCCTCATAGCTGCAGCTGTGTTTTGTAATGGAGAGAGTGGTAATGACATTCCATCTTCAAGAATTGACTGCTCGTCCAGTTGTTCTTCTGGGTATTCTTAAATATGGGGTGTAATCTGCAGCTGGTCTATCTCAAGATGTGATAATAGCTTCCTCTTTACTATGTTGAAGTGTTGGGTTATTACCTGTTTCTCAGTTACTGTGCATGTAGGTCTTCCGTCCATCCATAGTTCTTGCATATACTTTATATATCTTCTCTCATTAGCCTTGCTATTGTAGTAGCAGTCCATCAATTTCAAGTTATCTTGTCTCATCCATAGGAGTTTGTTTTTGTCTGTATGTATACTCTCTCTCTCTCTCTCTCTCTCTCTCTCTCTCTCTCTCTCTCTCTCTCTCTCTCTCTCTCTCTCTCTCTCTGTGTGTGTGTGTGTGTGTGTGTTTGGTAAGATAATTATTTATTCCTTGTCTTTCCACAAATTCCTTGTCCCCAAAGCAAAATTTACCATAATATACAATATTATTTATAAGTGATATTGGATTAGGTGTATTGATGGTGTTTTAGTTACTATTATACATATGGGAAGGGGCCTCATTTCATTTTTATTTATTTAATTGTACTTCTTAATTCTTAACCATTTGTAAGGTCTTGCATCTCCAGTCTTCCCAAGAAAGCAGGACTCTTGAAACTGCAGTTGTTCCAAAGGGAGCTTTTATTGGAAGGTTTGTGATAACAAGAGATCTAGGCAAGAACTGAAGCTTCTCATTTACAACCAGCTATTTAAAACAATGCTAACCAAACCCCTCCCACACTACATCATTGCAGGGAAATAGAAACAGAGATTTCATATAGAGATTAACACAGTAATGTAAAAAACAGAAAGAGAAACTTCATATAGAAATTAGCACGGTAATGCAGGAAACAGAAACAGAAACTTCATATACAGACCACTCCATTTCTCCCCCCTTCCCCCCACCAAAATCCCAGCATCCCTGTAGAAATATATGGGACTTGACACTGTTCCTCTCCCTCGGATTATCAACCACAAGTTTGGGGAGCTGAATTTTGGGTTCACTAAAAGGGTTGTCATATAATAGATGCAGCCAGTCCTGAAATATAGATTTATCAGAAGCCATTCTAGTGAGATTAAAGAACAAATAATTTGAACAGAAATTTAAAGATCTGAGTCTCAAATATTAAATCACATAATTATCCCCTCAAAATACAACAAAGTATATGTTTCATATGAAACAAACTGGGAGTACTCAGAAAACTTTTAATGCCTATGGATTCAAGAGGCATTATTGTAAATAAAAGTAATACTAGACATTGGTGTATTGCTTTGCAGAATGCACTTCCTACAGCAAACAAATGTAATAGGTTTCAAATTTCTGTACTATGAGTAGATTATAATGCAATGTACCTTACTTTCAGAATAACAACAACAGCAACACAAAGCACATGTAACTGATAATTGGAATTTAGACATCTGTGACCATTTTTCATACTGTTATACAGAATGAGATTTTCTACTACTGTGTTAAAATACTTCACAATCTGTTATTGGAGTATTTTTAAAGTGAAGCTTCTTCTGAAATCAAGAGTCTGTGAGCTTTTTAGAGTATGCATATCTGATTAATTTGCAAAAGAAATGTCAGAATCCATCATGTGTAGGAGGAAGAGCCTGACAAATCTCCAGTAGCCTGATGTACAGCTGACAGAACTTTGACACTGAGAGAAGTATCATATTATCTGTTAAACTGAAGTTGTGTGTTACCTTTTTAAAAAGAACCATTAATTTTAAAATGCTGATAGTATAAAAATCCCAGATACATGCATATTATCATTTCCTACCTCATTTTATTAGAACAGCATTTCTCAACCTTGGCAACTTTAAGATATGTGGACTTCATCTTCAAGAATTGTCCAGCGAGCATTCTGGCTGAAGAATTCTGGAACTTGAAATCAACACATCTTAAAGTTGCCAAAGTTGAGAAACAGTGCACTAGAACATCAGAAGTAATGGAACTTCATTCAATCATAAATCACAAGCAGCAGAGTTACTTTTTGCTGTTCATTGTTTTTAAATCCTTTCCAGCATCTTTAAACAATAACACTAAATACGGGAGTAAATATGAATTTTATTCAGTAAGTTTGTCATCTTTATTTTAAAACAAGACTCAGATTCACACATTTCTTCAGTCAGAATAAGATAGATAAGAATTTAAAAGGATAATGAAGGTAAACATGAAATTAAAAAATAGATTGATATCTAATTAACTTCTCCCAGTGTTTGGTAGATTTAGCAATGTAGAAATAGATGCATGTTAAGATGCAGGGCTTCTGGAAGAAACAGGATGTAGTTTACCCTTCTTTACTCTAAACTGTTGGCACTACAGAATTTCTAAAAAGCATGGCCAACATTAAGGTTATTTCAGTATTGTGAAAAACTATAGTCTTAATACACTAAAGAATTCCAAACTAAGAAAGTATGGGGTAAAATAAATTGTGAATAAATTACTTTCCCTCTTCGCCATTTTATCCACTTGTTTCCCATTTCCTGACATTATTAGTGAAACAAAAGCAACTGGCTTTTCTGTCTTGTCTTTCTTCCTCCCCATTTATGTTGCCCTCCACTGTAGGAAAACAGCCAGCATTACCCTAAAATATTTTGCTCTATGGAAGTTTTTGGAGTGGGACATCATAGAAGCAATGGCTTTAGCAGCCATTTCAGCCATGATAATACAAATGGCTGACAGAGCTATAATCAAGAGGAACAAAAATCATATCATCTAATTTTGAAGAATCATCAGTGCTCACAATCACAGGAACTTTCAGAAACAGTTTCAAGTGCAATAAACCTGTAAAGAGATCAAAATTTGAAACATAGTAACATCAAAGGATTAGAACAACCAGTGACTCATGTTCCCTGTTTTCAAGCACAAAGACTATGACTTTTAGAAGCTGAATAATCTATTTATTTTATTTTTATTTATTTTATTATATTTGTATACCGTCCTTCTCCTGAAGGACTCATGGCGGTGGACAGCCATGGTAAAAACAATATATAACACAAAATTTAAAAGCGAATTAAAATAATTCAATCCTTGGCTAAATTTAAAACTCCCAGCTAAAACCATTTTAAAACCACGTTTAAATACCCACTTAAAATTGTTTATCCCATCAGACCGGCTTGCTGGAATAACAGGGTCTTCAGAGCATGACGGAAGGCACGGAGGTCAGGGATCTTTCGTATGTCCGGGGGTAATTCATTCCATAGGCAGGAGCCCCCACAGAGAAGGCTCTCCCACTGGGGTTCACCAGCCGACATTGCCTGGCCGACAGCATGCTGAAGAGGTCCTCTCTGTGGGAGCATGTTGGTCGGTGAAAGGCAATCAGTGGCAGAATGCAGTCCTGTAGATAACCAGGTCCTAAGCCATGGAGCACTTTAAAGGTGGTAACCAACACCTTGAAACCCACCTGGAAGACCACTGGGAGCCAGTGCAGCTCGCACAAGAGGGGTGTTACATGGGAGTGACGAGTCACCCCATTATTACTCGCACAGCAACATTCTGGACCAGTTGGAGGGGAGCCCCATGTAGAGAGAATTACAATTGTTCAGATGGGAAGTGACGAGGACATGAGTGACTGTGCAAAAGGCATCCCAATCCAGAAAGGGACACAACTGGGAAATCAGGTGAACCTGATAGAAAGGCCCCCTGGCCTTGGCTATCATATGATCGTCCAAAGACAGCCGCAAGTCCAGGACAATGCCCAAGTTGCGAGCCCTCTCTGGAAGGGGTAAGATTTCATCCCCAATAGCCAGCAATGGTGCTAGCTGGCTACATCGGGACGTCGGAAACCACAGCCACTCAGTCTTGGAGCAGTTGAGTCTGAGCCTGTTCTTCCCCATCCAGATCCACACGGCCTCCAGGCAATGGGACATCATGTCAAGGCCATCATTGGGGTGGCCTGCATATAAGGATGCCTGCGTATAGGGACTTGTAAAAAGAACTGAGCGCCAAAGGAAGGCTGAGTGCCAAAGAATTGAGGCCTTTGAACTATGGTGCTAGAGAAGACTCCTGCAAGTTCCTTGGGCTTCAACGTGAACAAACAGGTCAGTCCTCGAGGAGATCAACCCTGAATGCTCTTTAGAAGGTCAGAACCTGAAGATGAAACTCAAATCCTTTGGCTACCTAATGAGAAGGAAGGACTCACTGGAGAAGAGCCTAATGCTGGGAACAATTGAGGGCAAAAGAAGAATGGGACGGCAGAGAATGAGATGGCTGGATGGAGTCACTGAAGCAATCAGTGTGAGCTTAAATGAACTCCTGGGGATGGTAGAGGACAGAAAGGCCTGGAGGAATGTTGTCCATGGGTCACCATGGGTCATGATGGGTCAGACATGACTTCACAACTAACAACAACAAAAAAAAAAAAACCTAATAATTGTGGTGAATAATTCCTCAGTGGTCTTAGTTATTATTGATAGTATACTCATCATCTTGGATGTAGAACTTTAAAAATTCTTGTTTATTATGTAAGACTGACTAGTGAAATACAATAATTAATGAATCTAAGAACTGGGATTAGTATTCTACATGGCTAGGAACAATTTGAAAAGAATAGAAACAGATGTTAGCTAGAAAGGCAAGCTTCCTATTGAGAAAAAGGAAACAAATAGGCCAATTTTAATATTGTAGAAGTGTTCCATCACCCATATAAACTATTCAATCTTGGAATAGCCTTTTTCAGAATAGCCAGAATATTTTATGATGGACATTTTGCATACCTCTTTTATATGTTTATTTTAACTAAACTGATGGAAAAGGACAGACGAGGAAATGTAAGAAATCACAATTGTTTTTATCTTTGTTTTTTTAAGAAAAAGAAGCCCTACCATGAACTAATTTGTATCTATGTTTAGCCAAGTTGATCTTCCTTTGCTATTGGATGAATAACAATTTATTTATTTATTTATTTATTTATTTATTTATTTATTTATTTATTTATTTGTCAAACATGTATAAGATAGCAGGCATTGGTATAAACATAAACATAAACAAAGGAAGTAAATGGGGACAGTAAGACAGGGATGGTAGATACACTGATGTGCTTATGCACACTCCCTTTATGGTCCTCTTAGGAATGAGGTCCACAGTAGATAGTTTGAGGTTGAAGCTGTGAGGGTTTGAAGTGGTAACAACGGAGTCGGTAGAGCATTCCAGGCACTGAGCACTCTGTTGCTGAAGTTGTATTTTCAGCAATCGAGTTTGGAGTGGTTTACCTTGAGTTTGTATCAATTGTTTGCCAATGTGTTATTGTGGTTGAAATTGAAGAAGTTGTTGACAGGTAAGACATTGTAGCAGACAATTTTGTGTACTATGCTTTGATAGGACCACAGGCGCCGCAGTTCCAGATTGTCCAAGCCCAGAATTTCAAGTGGCATAAGGGATTCTATTGTGAGTAGAGGAGTGGAGTACTCTTCTCATGAAATATCTCTGGACCTGCTCAATTGTGTTAATGTCTGATATACAGTGTGGATTCCAGACAGACAAGCTGTATTCAAGAATTGGTCTGGCAAATGCTTTGTATGGCCTAGTTAGCAATACAATGTTACCGAAGAAGAAGCTTCACAAGATTAGGTTTACAACTCTTAATGCCTTTTTGGCAATGCTGTTACAGGACACTCTGGTGTTTAGATCATTTGAGATGAGTACTCCTAGGTCCTTGACAAAGTGAGGGTCGTCCACGGGATCATTTCCGCCCAATTTTATTAGGTGTTTTGATTTTTTATTTTATTTTTTTTTTTGCCAATGTGTAGGACACAACATTTATAAGTTGAGATTTGGACTTGCCAAATGCGCAACCATTCTGACACATAGTCAAGGTCACTTTGTAGGGCAGCAGCATTGTCAGTGGTGTTAAATAATTTTATGTCATCAGCAAATTGATGGCTCCTGTTCTTTTTGCTTAATGTGGAGACTGGAGTGTACTTTCTGCAGTCCTGAAACAAATAGTCCTGTATGTTTATAGGATAAATATAAATATATAACTTATTTTAAAATGAAATTTGAAAACTGTGTCATTTTGGAAATGTATAATACACCAAATAATGGAAGAAGCTTCATTATGTCTAATTCTGTCTTAAAATTAATAGGAAAAAATACTTACTTTTAAATAGGATATGTATTTCATTAAGGATTCTCAGTCACAGATGGTTATGCACATTTTAACTTGGAATTCTATTTTATATATTTAATGTGCATAATAAACATATCCAACATTTTCTATAGTAGTTTGGCCACATAAGGTTGCATATCCAAGTTGCTATTCTCCCATTCTCAAATTATGCATGTTCTAATACAAATAGGGGTTGTTGTCTTTTTTCACACTTATAAAAGGTCCATTTAAATAAACCAACTTGCTTTAGTATTTCAATTATTTCTGGTGAAAAGGGGGGGAAAGATTCTGACACTCCTCAGTCAAAATACGTGTATTTAAAATATTCAGTAGTATAAAATACATTGACATATGAATCTCAGCATTTCTCTTGGGAGATCAGAGTAGTCCATCTTCACAACAACCTTCTGATTTAATTGAGAAGATAGGTAAATGAGGGTAAAGGTTCATTCTCCAAGCTTGTGGGTTGGTTTTCAAATGTTTCGTTACCAAGCTAGGTAACACCTTCAGTGGAGTTTAGGGGTTGTCATTGTCAGTGTTCTGTTTATAAGATTTTAGCTGTGAGTCTGTCAAGTGAGGGTCTGTGACAGGTTTTCTGATGAGTCAGCTGTGAGTCTTGTGATGGGTCTTGTGATAAGGAGTTTACCTCAGGTCAGGGTCATTTGGAGGTGAGCTGCTGGTGTGTATGAGGGGGAGGGATTGCATGAGTTGGTTGAAGGTCGGTGCTGTCTCTGGTAGGCTGTGTGGTTGATTTGCATTCTGAGGGGTTCATAGGCTGGTTGTAGGTCAATGTATCTATTGATGGAATTGCTGTTGATGGCTCATCACAAGACATGTCATAAGACCCTCACTTGACTCACTCACATGTAAGCCCTTATAAACAGAATGACACTGACATCCCCTAAACTCCCCTGAAGATGTTACCTATCCTGGTAATGAAACATTCAGAAACCAACCCACAAGCTCAGAGAATGAATCTTTCCTGTCATCCTATATCTGAGCTACAGATATTCGCCACTATAACAAAGATAGGTAGATCTTCAGTATACTGTATATCATCTTCTATGTTTCATATTTTGAATAATATTCAAAGGATGGTATATGGATCATGTTTCAATTATAAATATGGCTAATTTCTATGTTTATCATTAATTTTCTCTTGGAGATTTTAATCTATATCATACCTAGTTCTGAAGTAACATTGATGGTTTATAATTACTTTCTGTGCTGAACTAGAAACAGGCATTTTGCAAATAGGTTATAGACATTTATCATTGTTGAGTCAATATGTAGAATTTGTTGATTTCTTGTTTTTTTTAATTCATGTAGGTCTAAGTTAAATTTTAACTACTTTTCACATTATATTTGCATCTTCAAATACAAATATGAATTATAAGGTCTATTTTATATATTTAGTGTGCATATATCTTTTAAAATCTTGAGGACCCAATGTGCGGTCCTCAAGATTTGTGGGGGCAATAAGCTGACTTTGTATAAAAATATACAAAAGTATGAAGGCTATTGCTTAACACATTTTAAGCTGCCCTGAGTCTCTGGAGAAGGGTGGCATATAAATCTAATTTTTTAAAAAAGATGTTTTATAACATTTCATCTTTTAAAACTTTTACTTGCTAACTGCTATCTTGTCATACATTTTAATGCCTCATTTAAGAAAATGGAAACTTTATTATTCTCTGGTTATACTCTACAAAGAAGAAGGTGTTAGAAAACACAATTATATTTGAGTGACCAGGCACTTAAGTTTTTCTTGCTATGAAACTCAATGCTTTCATTACTTATATTAGATAGCTGAGGTGATACAATGCTTATAATTGTGAGTACATATTAATGTATGTCTGTTTTGTTTTCTGCCTCTTTACCCTGCTGAATGTTCAGGTCATCTGTTAATAAGTAAAAAAACATTTTAATAAAAAAATATTAAATTAATTATTGACCAAGTAAGAAGATGACTATTAATTTACTTTTGAAATTCAGAAAGAATAAGATCCAAATGCTATTCCAAAGAGAATATACCTTTGGGTAGATTATCCCCATCCACAAATTGTGGATTTTCATGGTGCAACATAGACGCAGAATTACCTGGTGTCTAATTAGAACTAGTGTCTAATTTTCCAATGCTGTTATTGTACATAAAAGAGCTAAGGCTGAATTAGCTAATCTTAATTGCCTACAGCACAGTATTGTTATTATGGTTCTAGAAACTTCTGAGTTTTTTTTTAATGTAGCTATAGACTGCAAATACTTGACTATTCATGTCTTATTTCCTCTGTTTCCTATATTTTGTCCCATTTTGCTTTTTTGCTTTTGTCCCACTCGCTTCCTTCGTCAATGTCCTCCTGTGGCTGCGGGGACGAGCTTGGCTCTGGGCCTATCTCCTGCCCTTCGGTGTCCTCCGGAGGCATTGCCAGAGAGGAGAGTCCTGGAGAAGGAGGCCTTGCCAACTCCTCTCCCTCACTCTCTGAGTCCTCCCCTGCTGATGATGCAGGCTCAGGCAACGGAGCCACAACAAAACTGAAGAAACACCCCCTGCTGATGCCTCCCAGTTTCGATTCAGTCTGTAGCTCTGGATAGACATGGCAGAGTGAGCTCTGTCAAAAACAGCTTTTGATCCAGTGGTAACTTGGAAGTTCAAGGAAGAGAGAGAAGTTTACAGCGTGAAGAGCCTTAGGATCAAGCCCACTGTTATTGGAGGCTTGGCATTGCAGGAAAGGGAGGCTGGAAAAGGCTCCACTAACTGCGGCAGCCATTTTCAGGGGCCTGCATGAAGAGCCAGTGACTCGAGCCCGCTACCCCACAACGAGGGAGGATTTGAAGGTGTTGCTGGAAGGAAAGGTTGTCTAATGGCGCATTTTGACTCCTCGTGGCTTCCAGTGCCATTGGGTATGTTCTGGAGGCTCGGGGGCCTTGTTTTCTCATTGTTAGGTGTTCTTTCTAGTGAGGCACTGCTGATTTTTCAAATTGTCCTAGATTTTAATCAAATCTTTTGTAGTTATAATATACATTATCCACAACTACAGGAGATGCATAATGATGACAGTGGATTTTTGCAGTTGTTAGGTAATTGAATTATGTCTTGAATATTTCTCTTTGTTTCCATTAAAAATGTTCCATAAAACATGCTTGTTTTATTTATTTATTTATTTATTTATTTATTTATTTATTTATTTATTTATTTATTTATTTATTTTTTATTTATTGGTTCGATTTATATGCTGCCCTTCTCTGGAGACTCAGGGTGGCTTACAATGCGTTAAGCAATAGCCTTCATACTTTTGTATATACTTGCTTAGTAGGGCTTTTGCCCACCCCCCAGTGATGTTCTTTTTTTATACAAAGTCAGCTTATTGCCCCCACAATCCGGGTCCTCATTTTACCTACCTCGGAAGGATGGAAGGCTGAATCAACCTTGAACCTGGTGAGATTTGAACTCACAGTAATTGCAGGCAGCTGGCAGCTAAGTGCTATTTTAACAACACTTTAGTCTGCCATGCCACCAAGGCTCAGTTTTGATATTATTTATTTGAAAAGTTGACTTAACTGTGTTTTCTTTTTGGGAAAAAATCTGAGCTTGGTGTATAGGCCACCCCAGTATTAGGGCTTAACATTTTTTAAAAAAGTTAATTTAATTTTGAAGAATATCATTTATCACTTCTTGATTACAAGTTTTGTTAAATGAAGTGCTTAATCTTGAAAAGCAACTCAAATGGCTATTTAAAAGAATTACTGGTAAGCATAGAAGTATAAAAAAATATCAAGTTGATATTTCAATGTAGATAGCCTCCATAAAATCAGATATGTACATCACTTAACTTTGGACATATATAAGAGGATAGATATAAAACTATCAAATAATGATATGAGAAGCCCAAAGTATAAAGAATATTTTGAAAAAGAATGAAATTTTAGAATTAGACAAATCATTATTAAAACTATGTCAATTATTATCAGTAATTCTGATGGCATATCTTCCAAATTTAATAAAACATTTTCTTTATCGATCAACTGGACTTGAATATAAATTTGGCTTCAATACAAATTATCCAAGTGTATCATTTATTGTTTAAAAGTTGCATTATATTTCACTGCAGAACCCTAAGTGTAGGTTTTTCTAGTTTGGGTTATTTCTAGTTTCTAGAATTGAATCAATATCATAATGGTTTGGTATAGTAATATTTTTAAAAACAGCTAACATTTGGTAGAAATGTTCATTTTTATTTTGTCAAGCCCCAAATTGAAATTTGTTTTTACTATAATTTAATATCCAGTGGTTTTCATAACATTGTTAAATACCAAATAGCTATTCATTTTAAATGTGAAGTGTAAGTTATACAGCTTTTCTGTAAAACTTACCTTCTTCTTTTAATTTTTAGTTCTTTCTGACCCCCCTCCAGCATTCCCATTATTAAAATAAATTATACCAGGGAAATGCTTAATGTGCTGAAAAGCATAGTGACAAAATGAAATTAAAGGGTTGAGAAGGATTGCAATAGTAGATACAACTTTTGAAAAGAGTTCAATAAAACATATTAATGGATTATTTTTTACAGAAGTTAAACTAGGAACAAAATGACAGATGTCAAGTCATCAGGCCTACTTTAGAAAGAGATATACTTTTAAAGAGCTTCCAAATGCCAAATTTTATATAATATCATTGCTGCATTTAATTATACAAAATTTTATAGTCTATGTATATAAACTTGTTGCTCCTAAAATGGAAGAATTAATAGGAAAAAGAAATATTTTGTAATATAAGCTTGAGGATATAAATTCAGCCTCTTTGTGTTGAGGTTGCAGTTCTCCTGAAAGAGCAGATAAAGAACTAGGATAGCAGATGCGATGTTTTATGAAGGCTTATCAGAGTTCTCTTGGGAGAAACTATAATACCTTCTCAACTTTTATTTTGTTTCCATTACTGTATTGTTCTTTAGATTTTAAACCTGACCTTCAGGAGCTCAAGAAATTTACATACCTTGCTGCCTTGTGAATTTGAATGGTGTATGCCTGTGTGTGTGTGTGTGTGTGTGTGTGTGTGTGTGTGTGTGAGAAAGAAAGAAAGAAAGAGAGAGAGAGAGAGAGAGAGAGAGAGAGAGAGAGAGAGAGAGAGAGAGAGAGAGAGAGAGAGATATTTCCAAACTTTTCCTGAGCTTCAGATCTCCTGTTCTGCTCTGTAGGGTTCTAGACCATGTTTATATTCCTTGAATATCTTGTGCTTGAAGATACATAATTTGTTTTGATTCCTAAATAAAACATCTCTTTCTAACATTTATCTTCAACCTTATCATGACTACTTTGTATTGACTTTTTTATTTATTTATAACATTTATAGGTTACCTCAAGGTAACGGAGCAATTTACAATAATAAAAAATAAAAATTAAAACATACCGGTAAATTTGTACAAAATCCAAAATATAATGAGAGAATAAATACTACTCCAAAACATACTAACTAAAAATTGTTTAATCCACAATAAAATGTATATAAAGTATTCTGGACATATTTGAAATATATTCATCGAAGTGCCAATATGCAAACTTACTCATGAAGCTGTTAATTGGAATCCAGCTGGTGAGAGAAAATGAAAACACTAGAGGGACATCTTAAGATGTTCCCTTACCATAAAGATTTGAACAATCAGTCCAGGCACAGATGGAAGCAAATGCATTTGGCAGAGAAACTGATTACCTCCCTGTGTAAAAATAGTGATGTGGAATGAGTTTAATCTTATATTCTTTTAGCCAGATCAACTATGAGATAATCTAACACTATACATAGAAAAGAAACTAAAAAATTCAAATTCCTCCCTCTCCCTTCCCCTCCCCCTTCTCCTTTCCTTCTGTTTTATGCTTTAGAGCAGATTTGGTACAATTTTTATCCTAAAATAATAGAAGGCTTTCTTCTTAGTAAACTAATGGAAAAATCTGAGAAAATGATGTTTGCTAATTTCAATCAGGATTGGGCAACCCATAATAAATTTAGAGTTCCTCAGTTCAAATAAAACCTAAGGGATGGAATTTACTTTTATAATAAGTATATTTCTCAGATTCATATTTATTCTGTCACAGGTTCACTGCATGTTAACGTCCTTAAACTGTTACTAATTGACCCCTTGGACTCAATCTTGTGACCATTTTACATATCTAATGTCTAATACAAGGGTCCTCAAACTTTTTAAACAGGGGGGCAATTCACGGTCCTTCAGACTGATTGGGGGCCAGATCAGTTGGGTGGGCGTGGCTAGGTGGTCTTGTGACTGGGTGGGCATGGCCAATTTAGCAGTCCAAACAATACACACAAATTAAACTTTAATTTGTTATGCTCCTGAGGGTGGAAAGCAGGATAGTAAAGGGATGTGGCTACCTTGGGGTATGTATGAGGGATTTCTGTTTGTGTGTGTGTGTGTGTGTGTGTGTGTGTGTGTGTGTGTGTCTGGAGGCCAGGGAGGCAAAAAACAGGCCTGTGTTTGGCCTCCCCAGCCTCCAGTACCTCTCTGCTGCCCAAAAATGGGCAGGTGGGGCTAGTGGGTAGGTGGGGCAATGTGGGCAGGGCAGCCTCCTGGTCCTGCACAGGTCAGATTAATGGCTTCTGGCCACTGGGCTGTAGTTTGAAGACCCATGGTCTAATATGTATTAGTGAAATTTATAAAGAAGTTTTAAATATGCTATATATTTGCTGCATGAAAGAAACATACTATTTCAGTGCCCCCTACTTTGAGGTCAGTTACTTTGCAATTACATTGTAATATAGCTTTCTACAACCTGCTGTCTCAAAATTTTCCCAAATTTTAAAGGATCATCCTACCTTGGAAAGTATGGGAGCTGTGTCCAAATACACTGAATGACTTCAATTCATAATCTCTTATTTATTTATTTTTTATATAACTGCCTGTGCAATCCATTGGCATTGATCTTAGCAATTATTCTTAAAGGTCTCACACTTTTCCCAAAGAGTTCATGACTTTATTAATTTATAGATCAATTTATGAAACCACACAATGCATTACAACTCTAGACCTTTGCTTTATCTTGAAATAGAAGGAAGCTGTGGCTGGGGATCGTTTTCCCAGTTTCAGCTGCTGTGCTAGTCTCAAGAAGAGGGGTGGAATATTATTTGCCACAAATAGTTGGTCAAACTAACATCCCAGAGAGAGTCACATATCTGTTTTTCAAGTAGAAAAACCTGGCTTTTACTGCTTTACTCTTTGTAATATATTTCATGGCTTAGGACTTTGCCTCACTCATACCTTGGGTCAGCTTGCATCTGTGTTTCTTCAAGTACATTCTCTTCTGTTTATACAATAATGCAGACTGTCATTCTGTCTGGTCAGGCTCTTCAGCTTCTGAATGTGAAATATCAAGGATGATCCCTAACAGATCCCCACAAGGGAAAGTAATAACCAGTTGCAATCAAAACATGTTTTCTTTCATATGTTTCATATACTGTAATGTACAGTGTGTATTAAGGCCACTTTCCATAAGATGTTAGCATTATTATGTGACTGCTCTTAGGTGGTTTAATAAATCTGATAATGGAGAGAATACTAAAAATGAAATAATAATAACAGCAATACATCACCACCAGGAAAAGCAATTGGGGGCGTGGGGGGAGGTCCTTTTAATATGGGTAGTAATAATAATTTTACAAATCCTTTCTTGGAAATTTGTTCAAGAGACATAGGACTGCACCTTGTTGTCATATACCTTCCACTAAAAGAACAAATAAATAAGGTT
This sequence comes from Masticophis lateralis, assembly GCA_030761175.1. Lineage (NCBI taxonomy): Eukaryota > Metazoa > Chordata > Lepidosauria > Squamata > Colubridae > Masticophis > Masticophis lateralis. Next base: position 37,598,684 of record JAUDYJ010000001.1, read on the forward strand.
TTCTGCCATGCTTATTTAAGAGAGAAAAAAATACTGTATTTTATTTAGATATTTTTGCTTGGAAGTGAGAAACTAGCTCACAAAAATCATTTTGTTTAAATAAGGACCACCTTTTAAACTTCTGTTTGGTTATGATAAGATTTCCCTCTTATTCCTGCATGAATTTTAATCTCCAGTGCATAGTTATTTTCAATGCATCTACATGAAGGGTATAGGTTCTTGGGGCTTTTGAAAGTTTATTTTTAACCATGATTTATATGACTCTTGTGATTTATATTCCAGTTTCATCTGTTTCATATATTTAACCATTTTTAATGGCTGCTAAAAGAGGCTCTGGGGTTTCAGGTTACCCACACACACCAGATCCAAACTATGGGCAGGTTGGGAATGATAATAGAACTGCTTAGCCCAGGGGTGGAAAAATGTGGCTCTTTTACAACCTGTGGACTTCAACTCCCAGAATTCCTGAGACAGCTGGCTCAGGAATTCTGAGAATTGAAGTCCACAGGTTGTAAAAGAGCCACATTTGCCCACCCCTGGCTTATCCTGTTTAATTAAAGAAAACCATAAACATTTATGGTTGACTGGAAATCCCTTGTAGACCTTTTGAATGAAGCAGAAAAAATGCACTTACGGTTTGTTGTTTTGATGACTAGAAAAACAGCAACTAGATTATAGAAAAATTGAGCCTTTCCATAAACACAGAGAAAGAGATAATTTTAGTAGTTAAATTTGCTGCAAAAGATATCAGACGTTTCCTTCCTCCCTCCCTCCCTCCCTCCTTTATTAGCTTATGCTTTATTTTATGTGCTCTGTGAAATTTTAATAAAAATTATAAAAAAATATTGGGGTCCAAATCTGACTGGAGTTTAATCATAAACACCATGAAATTGGGAATGAACAGTCAAACAGCACAGGATTTTTAGAACTCAGTTTGATTCTCCAGGTTATAGTGAGATGGTCAACAATTTAAGTACTTTTTAAAAGAGTCTAGACAAATTCATAGAAGTGAGACGTATCATTGTATACTAAGATTTGTACTCAAATTCTAATCATGCAATGATTTATTTCATCCAAAAGAATAATAAATTAAGTCTTCATATTTCTGCTGACTTCCCAAATAGTTAACTTTATTATATTCAAGAAAGGTCTAACTAGCTAGTTTAAGTTTAGAAAGGGATATTCACTTTTGAGATCCTTTTTTCATATATGTATCCCATACTTGTTGCAAAAATTGTCTACAGAGATTCTTATCAGGTCATGGTAGTCCCAATGGTGCTTTTCAAAAGGCAATTGGACTTTCTTAGAATCTTTGGGACATTGCAAATATTGTATACCCAGGTTGATAGGTGGCATTCAAAGAGAAACTTGTATTCACCTGTTTAAGTAACTGGGGTTTTGAGTTTCTATGCATAAATATTACACTGTTGCTAGATGTGAAGATTCAGAAACAAAAATTGAGGAAAAAAAATTAAAAATGGTCTCCCCCTTTCCAGCTCCCCAATGTGTAGTCCCAAGAATTTTATCAGTTGTTGATTTTTTTATGAAGATCAATGCTTTATATATCTATTTCATACAGTGAAAGAAAAAGTTAAAAATACACCCTCTTTAATCCTGTTGATTTTTTTCAACTTGTTTTTGTACGTCGGTTCCTTCTAGCAAGAAGAAATTAAGTGATTCTAAATTCCTTAAGCTGCTTTTTATTACACATTTTAAAATACTTTCAGTTAATTCATAATTATTGCCTGAATAAATAATGCCTTAAATTTCTAACGCCAAGCATTATTTTATGAGCAAACCATCTGATGCATAGTGCATTTATAATTCTGTAATTTTAATCTTTATCAAAATGATATAAAATAAAAATTAAATATATTTTTAAAAATAATATTTTTGTATAGATCTCAATTTCTCTTTTTGGCAGGTGGGATTATTTCACCTGGACTGGAAATATGAAGCTGGGGAGCATATTGATACCACCTTCCCCCACACTGTCAGATCACCTCAAAAACATATAAATACCCCCCTTTGTTGACCTTTTAACATTCTTATTTAATTATAGATTTTAATATGGGGCTTGATTTGGAATTTATGCAAATTTATATTGTATAATATAATACAAATTTACATAATACGTACAAATTTACATATAATAATATTATTTAATTGTCTGTTTTTAATCAGATTTGTGTAGCTCTCCAGCTCCCCAAAAATAAATAAAACAACAAATATAAAAACAAACACAAAAATTATAAAATATACATTAAATGACAAATATAAAAATTAATATACAAACTCTAGGCAAAGAGAGGATAAAAATGCCTACCTCAGCAGTGGAACCATCTAAGCATATCTTAAGTTTCCTGAAGCCCCAAGCCAGATCACATAAGCGAGTCTTGAGGGACTTCTGGAATGTCAAAAGGAACTGAATTAATATAATTTCAGGAGAAAGAATGATTCACAAGCTGGGCACCATGGCAGAGAGAACAGGTTTTCTGGGACCCACCAAATGAAGGTCCCAGATAATTGTACCTTCAACATGCCTACTCTGCCAGATCTAGTGGCCTAGGCTGATGTAACCCGGGAGAGGTAGTATTGCTTAATTTGCCAGGGGTTAGAGATATATAAATGATTTCACACACCATGGCAATGGATGAATTCACCCAGCAGCCTCTTAAAGAGGAAAGGAAAAAGAATCCAATCTCCATAGTAGCCTACATAGTAGAATCCAGAGGTGGATTCTCTTTCCCCAAATCATCATGAACTGAAAGGAGGAGGTGAACCAGCACAATTCTGTGCTCCCTACCCCCAATCTCCAAGATGATCCAGGATAACATGGTTGATACTATTGAAAACAGCTGATAAGTCAAGTAGGGAAAGGATGGATACACTACTGCCCCATTCCACCCATGCCAGAGAGCATTAAAAAGCAGAAGCAATGTTCATTCCATTGCATTCCTGGGTGTGAATCCTGACTGAAAAGGATCTAGATAATCCACACCCTCCAAGCCCCAGAAGCTGTTATACAACCACTTTCATAACCACATTGCCCAAGAAAAGGAGGTGAAATATTGGATAAAAATTGTCCATTGTGATGGTGTCCAGTGATGGCTTCTTGTGGAGAGTCTTCTTTAAGAGGTAAAGGAATAACTCTCTCACTCAAAGAAGAATTAACCACCATCTGAACTCACTTACATGATACACAACCCAGGGCTGCTTTGACAAACCAGAACAGGCAGGGATCTAAAGAGCAGATGCTTAACCTAAAGATCTTTTCTAAAAGGCAACTGGACTTTCTTGGATGCAAAGCAAAACACTTTCAAGGAAAAAAACCCAAGGAAGTTCCAGTTGCCTTTTGGAAAAGTACCTTTGGAACAGCCATGACCTGGATGATAGACAATCTTCATAGATAGCTGAGTTGACAGACCTGAGGCCCCAGCCAATTTCCTCAGGTTTAATGTTCAAACTATTCCTGTGAGAAGGCCAGTGTTCAATTGGGAACAAATCCAAGCAATTTTATCTGACATATGCTGCAAAAATCTTTCCACATGGCTCTGTAAAAGATTTTCTGAACCACCTTTACTCAAGAGAGCACATACCATCCAAAATAGGGCTGCAAGGGATGCAGATATAGTGATATGTCAACATCCTTGCTGTCACAATTTAGCATGAATAGTGGCCCTATCCAATATTTGATCAAGTTTCTTCTTTGTTCAGTGCCAGAAACAAACGTAGGCCTCTATGTCCCATTTCATCCCCACAGACTTCCATAAATCATAGGGAGTGATAGGATCCATGAGAAGATATATTGCATAGGTAGAATCTGGCCCAAGACCTCAACTTCACCCTTAGTCCAAGCAGTAACCACAGCTTCAGATGGACATACAGCAGACCAACAGGAACAACTCCAGCTCCTTCTGAAATCCATCTGGGTCTGTTAGTTACTTGGGGTGGTTCAGTCTAATCAGCCCAGCCTTCCTGCAGTGGATAGTATTCCTAGAGAATTCCATAGAAATCAGGATGTTATCTGGAGGAACACTGAAAGTTTCCTCAGTTAAAAGAGCCTTGGTGGCGTAGCAGACTAAAGTGGTGTTAACTAGCACCAGCTGCCTGCAATTACTACAAGTTCGAATCCCACCAGGCTCAAGGTTGACTCAGCCTTCCATCCTTTTGAGGTAGGTAAAATGAGGACCCGGATTGTGGGGGCAATAAACTGACTTTGTATAAAAAAGAACACCATTTGGTGGGGGGTGGGGGAAGCCCTACTAAGCAGCTATATGCAGAAGCATGAAGGCTATTGCTTAACACATTGTAAGCCACCCTGAGTCTCCGGAGAAGGGCGACATAATAATAATAATAATAATAATAATAATAATAATAATAATAATAATAATAATAATAATAATAATAATAATAATAATATAGTTTCAGAGTACATTGTCACTGCTTTGATAGTAGCACTAAATCTGGAGTTTGATCACTTTCCCAAGTAAGGTTCTGTAATGTAAGCCGTAAGCCCCTGAGCCTACTCAGACCCTATTCCACAGGAAGCCTGAATATAGTCCCCTAGAACCCTAATTCTAGAGAACTTAACTGCCAGCCCAGAAATGGAGGCAAGGACCTCAGGCTGGGAGGTTGCTATGAACCAAGTAGATAGGTATAACAGCAAGAACCCCAACTGACCCATTAAGCCAACTTAATGAACAGTATCTCACAACTAGGGACATATGTGGCAGGTCATCAGAAAACTGTAAGAGTTCCTGATGACAATCATCACACCTCCATCCCTGCTCCAGAGTCTCAGTTGATACCACACTATAAATCCAGTTGGGAAAATTTTAGAAAAGGTAGCTCTTCCACTTCAGAATCTAGGTAGATCATGGTAATATATGCCAGATCACCCCATTCATCAACGATCAAATCTTAGATGGTGGAGGTTTTATTACAGACTGACCTGGTACTCAGTAGAAGCATCCAGAGACCATGACCACTGAAGGTCTGATGACAGAGCATCAGACTGAGATCAAGGAAGTGGAATGTGGCTCATTTAAGAAACAATGGTTCCATGGTTCCCAAGGGCAGGCCATTCCATCTCTCCCACCATCTCTCCCCCTGACTAAAGTCACCATTCTATCCCCTTCTATTACCCCAAAACAGCCCCATCTCCTAAATCAAGACCCCAGAGATTTGGGACTATGAACCTCCTAGTGACTTCACCACACACTCCTGGAAGGAGAATGTGAGCAGCCTGCACTTTAGCATCAACACCTGCCAGCACCAATATGGCATCCCACCCTCACTGCCTCACACACATATCCCCCTCTCACATGCATACATTCAAACAACCAAACAAACATACATATAGTTTAATATCTGTAAGAATGTGATTGTGAAATATGTTTTTATTATATATTTTGATCACAGACTGCAATAATGTATTATTATAATCATGACTTTTATCACAATTGTTCCCTGATGTGAGAAATAGATTACTGAAATATATTTTTATTGAAATATTGTTTAAAGCAATATATTTTTTAAATTTTATTTTATCATGAGCTCTTCTAGCTAATTCTTAGAATATGTTAATAGTACAAACAGACTTAGCATCACAGTTTTAATATCATTTTTCTGGATAATACATTGTTTGCTTATTATACTTCTTTTTTTAAAAAAAGATATTTTTAAACAAATGCTTTGATAGGTTGTGATATCATATGCAGCAGCTCTGTTGTGATTTATTGGAGTAAATGTATATAATGCTCAAACAATGAAGAGAAAGCCACCAATATCACTTTCAATTTTAATGTTTTTTAATTAAATTTTTACAAATGTAGAGCTTTAAAATGCATCTTGTATAGATAGATACTCAAGGATTACTAGGTTCCTTTATGACTTTTAGTGGCTCTTACAATGTATCATTTGTGACTTTGCTTTACTTATCCATCAGCACAATGAGTCTATCAGATACCTCTTATAGTTATACTTATCTTTTCACCAAGTACCAATATATATTTTAAAGCTTATTTATTGCTATTTACTTCTATTTCTTTAATAAATATGGAGTAGGTGAATTGGTAATTGCTGATCTCTTATTTTATGAAGTAACTAAAACTAAAACAACACAGAAAGCATATATATCAAACTAACTTTGTGCAACAAAAGTTAGTCTTGTGTTTATTTATTTTAAAGAATTTTTAATAAGTCCCAATAGACTCTTCGCAAAAAAAAGTTAGAAGAACAACAGCATCACAATTAAACAAAACCATGACTGATAAAACACAGTTTTAAGACTATTATGGCATCATCATTTAGCTTGAACCAAAGATGTCATGAAATAGCACTGTTTTTAAGAAGTTTCAAAAAGTCAGGAGGATAACTCTGGGAAAGAGTATTTTACCAAGTGGGGCATACTACAAGTAGAAAGCCTTCCACTTTGTACCCTAAATACCTCACAAAAACAAGGATACTCTTAACAGGCCCTGTCATAACCATCAAACCAGACAGGCAGATTTTATTTTAAGCAGTGTTTTGAACTCGCCCGAGAAACCTTTTGGTAACCAATGCAGTTACCAAAGGTGTTATTCTGCACTGGCAGGGTTGATCTACCAGTACTCCATCTGCTGCATTTTGTCACAGCTATAGCTTTGAGGTTGTCTCCAAAGAGCAAGTGGCATGTTGAGGCTGTCTCAATGAACAGCGTGTAGTCCAGATGAGTGGTGATTATAGCGTGAATAGCTATTGCAAGGGAATCCTGATGAAGTAGGATTATACTGGCACAACAAACTGCCAAGCTGAAAAGAATAAAATGCTTCCCTGTGTAGCCAATAGTTTAATTACTGGTTCAATGATTATCTTCTCTATAAATAAACATTTATTCAACTTGTAGGGATTTGTAGGGATTCAGTCCAAATCTGAATTTAGATTCAGAAATCTAAATTTCCCAATGACATGGAAATTATGCAAAATGACTCAAAAGATTAAAATAAAAATAAAACTAGAGTAAAAGCAAAAGAGTTGACAGTTTTCAAGAAGAATTTGGACAACCACTTTGTAGGGTTTTTTGGGGGTTGTTAATTTAAAATGTGGTATGCATAGGAATATATTTTAGCCATTTCAGATAAAGTTGAACATGCTTAGAAAATTTCAAGATACAGAAGTGGGCCAGTGATATTGCTGAGGAGGGAAATAAAAAAGTAAGATCATGCCATTGCAAAGCATATGGCTTCCTTTTTAGATTGAAACTTCCGATCTTGAGAGCATTTTTCCAACAAAAAAATAGTTTTTAAATGGTTTTTTAAAACTGTATCAAAAAAGAAAATGTGTACCAAGATAGGGTGGATGATGGATTTGGAATAAAAAGTGGCAGAGGCTGCATTTTCAAAGCAAGCAGTCTTCAGAGAATGCTAATTTGACAAGAACTGAGTATGCAGTATTCAGATAATGCTAATGAATGATGACCAATTATTTAAAAGTTAATTTCATTCTCTTCAGTGGCTTTTTTTCACCAGGAAACTATAATATAGATTGTAGCCATAGTAATTAAAACCATTGAAACCAAAATTGAGAGATAAAATGCAACTTTGTTCTTTGCAAGATATTTTTTTAAAATTAATCACACATGGAACATTTCAGGGTTGATAAACTTCATCGTCACTTTTTCATTCATTCCGCTGGCCTGATTAGCTTTTTTGGTCAAGTGGTTAAGGCACTAGGCTAGAAACTAGGGGACTGGGAGTTCTAGTCACATGGTAGGCAAAAAAATTCAGCTGGGTGACTTTCTCTTTGTCTCTCTCTCTCTTTCAGTCCAACCACTTTCCCAGATTGTTGGGTGGAAAATAGGAGGAGAAAGAAGTATTAGGTATTTCTGTTGCCTTGAGTTATTTATAAAAATAATAAAAATAGGATATAAATAAATAAAATATTAAAATCAGAACTATTTAGTCATTTGTATTTATCCTTTCTGGAAAGATACTATCTTGAAATCAAATTTGTATTAGCAGATGCATATTTTAATGACAGTATATATTATGAACAATTATTCAATGATGGAGAAAGAAATTTGGTACATTCTAGGAGATATATTCTCATAAAGTTTAGTGCTAGTATTGAAAACCGATTGAGCTGAATCCTGCTTAATGGAGCTTCATTTACAGAGTGATGAAAAATTGTTCATAAGAAAGGAAAAGGGAAAATTGCCCCTCAAAAGGAGGGTTTGAATTTTATTTTTATAAAAACTTCTGGGAAAAAGCAATACAAGACAAGATTGCCAATTACTTATTTATTTAAAACATTTAACAATTTTAATATAGCCACTCAATTTTTATCAATCTCTGAACAGCTCCCAACTATTTAAAAAACCCATCAGTATATTTTTAATACTTACATATAGCTTACATATGGATGAAAACAGAATACGGGGCTTACAATCTAAAATAGAATACTGAATCTTTAATTTATGTAGGAAATATGCCATCAGTCTGTATGAGGGTAGGAGAAAGATTGGATGTCATGGAAGTTTAGCTCAGGCTCAAGAATCCCTTTACTGAGTACATCATATCAGTACTTAAAAGGATGAAGCTAACTCTAAATTATTTCCATGCATAGGAATAGTTAATATAATAGGTTTTCCCCATCCCCATAGGTCTCTCAGGTCACATGGGCCAATCTATCCAGTTGTAGGTTCCCACCTGGCTCCGAGAGGTATCCAATGACATTATTTGGTTCACAAGCTGGTTGGTAGATGTTATGACTAGCCAGCTGAGATACCACATTCCTAAATTCCCCCCTCTCCCCCATCTTGAATGGCAACCAAAAAAGTGAAGCAGAATTAAGCCTGGTTCCAGTTGAAGTCATTTTGCAGGCTGACACTGCATTGAAATAAGATTTTTTTACATATTCACTTTGTTATTTTTTTTATTTACATTTATCCAATTGTGATTCAAAAATTCTAGTAATTTAGAATTTCAAATATGGATACAACATAGTGCAAGTATGTTCCATGTAATCTTGGGTTATTTGTTTCTGTCTATACTTTTATTAATTACTTAGGGAAAACAAGTAAATATTTGTATTGGGAGGATTTTAGGGGCAAGTAAAAGCTTATTCAGATCCTTCTGGTCAGACATCTGGGACAAAATGTAATGAGAAGAAACAAAAGGGAATTATTTCTGTACACTATTATCTTGTTACTTTACATTTCTGAGAAGAATAGGGTTATCAGGATACGTTATCTTGACTGCAAAAATCCAGACAACCATTAAATATCAATTAAGCTATATAGAAAAATCTAATTCTGATGAGCTCATTTAGATTTTGGTATCCCTAGGAAAGACCCACATACAAAATCTTTCTACGTATAAGAGTAGGAGAATCCAGTGTGCAAAGTGCAAACCCAATGGACACTTAATACTGGAATATAATCCTGTTGCACTTTATTCTAAAAGTTCTGTGTGGTGCAATAAAATCCTCCTCCACGCTCAACCTCAATTTGGGTTATGGCATTCAACTGTTTTTATTATCCCTTTTAATGTCTCCTTTGAATGGTTATCAATATAGACATGGAGAAAAACTACATTTAAACACCATTCAAAAGTATCTGGAAGCTTCAGCTGGTACTGATTACAATGGTGAAGGAAGTTATGTGAGTCCTAGAGAAGCACATGTTGCACCTTTAAAGCCCTTCACAACATGGGACTGTGCTATTGGAGGTCCTTCCTATTGTTGGTTGCATCAGTGTATCCACTAGATCTGTCAGAGTTGGCATGTTGTGGGTACCATTGTCTAGGGATCTTCATTTGGTGGATTGCAGGAGAAGTGCCCTCTCTGCTATGGCAACTACCTTATGGAACATTGTTCCCCCAGAAATTAGATTAGCTCTATCCCTTTTCATAAGCCATCCAGAGTTACCCTGTAGTAAAATGGGCAAAAGGGACGTGGTGGCTCATTGACTAAGATGCTGAGCTTGTTGATCAAAAGGTTCAAATCCCTAGTGCCACGTAACAGGGTGAGCTCCTATTACTTGTCCCAGCTTCTGCCAACCTAGCAGTTCGAAAGCACATAAAAAATACAAATAGAAAAATAGGGACCACCTTTGCTGGGACGGTAACAACATTCTGTGCGCCTTTGGCATTTAATCATGCTGGCCACATGACCAAGGAGACGTCTTTGGACAGCGCTGGCTCTTCAGCTTTGAAACAGTGATGAGCACCACCTCCTAGAGTCGGGAACGACTAGCAGCTATGTGCGAGGGAAACCTTCACCTTTAAGATGAGCAATCAATCAATCATTTGTAAAACCCTCAAAGTTTTGGCTAGATTGTCAGGATTGGGACTGGCTGGCGACAGGAAACTTGCCCAGATGGCTCCATTATTGAGGTAGCCATTTTTATTCTCCCTCTCCTGTGGTTTGTATCTTTCACTTCAATCATACTTATCAATGAGGTTTTTACATTATACACCTTTGATTTTATTCATTATTTTATTTGATAGTTGTTCACCATGCTGAGTTGCCTTCAGTGAGATGGGCAGCTATATATATTTGATTAATCGATAAATTAAATAAATAAGAGATACAATAAAAAGCTAAAAAGGGAAAAAAGACAAAGACAATCTCTCCAACATCCAGATTCCATCTCTGCCATCTATAAGAAGGATAAAACAAGATGTTGCCTTTGTGAAATCCTGTAGAAATGCTGTTGGTCAGTGTTCATAACCATTTGACGGATTCTTTCTTTGTTCTGTTCTTCCAAATTATCCAATCATGGAAATGATTAATATGTTTTGACTGTCACAGATCATCTTAATTTTCCCCCCAAAATAGGATGGTGGAAGCATTCAGTACAAGGAGACTTTTGGTTATGATAGCAGTTGGGACTGGGATTGCCCTCACTAAACAATGTGGTTATAAAGTGTGATGTTGTGTGATTGTGTAATTTACTGACAACAAAGCCAGGCAGTCCCAGTTGCTGTCATAACCCCAAGATGTAGGAGTTGTTAAGCAGAAGAGGCAGGTAAAGTACATGTGATGGGGAGTACCGTGGGAGAGCAAGCCAAGGAAGGAAGGAGAATTAGATATATTTCCTGCCTTGAGTTATTTATAAAAACAATAAAAGCAGGATAATCTGTTTAGCAAGGCCAGTAGCTTTGGACTGCATTAGTGATCCATTCTGAGTACTGAGTACTCAGGATATCCTCAGGATATCCACTGACTCCTCAGAATATCCACTGACAGAGGCTTTTAGTTCTGCTCTTTTTCTTAAAAGTGTTTCTCCAGTGTCTTGCTTGCTCAAATGGAATGAGCAATTAATGCTAGTAAGACAGAATAGTTCTAACTTCCATTGCTTTCTTGCTGGTTTTTGGCCAACAGCAGAAAAAATGAGGAGGAGGAAAATGATGGTGACTCATGAAAGGAACAGAGTTCTTTGAAGGTGTGTCTTGAAGGACCTTCTGAAATCTGGAGATGATATTGAGGGGGAGATGTGACACACTGTACATATTCATTGTATGAATAACATTACAAGTGAAACCATATGATCTGTGAAAGTTTCAAATGTGATGGAATTAATTAGGAACTGAAATGACATAAAGTCCCATTTCTTTTCTATGTAGACATTGGTAAAATATAAATATTAAAGGGATATTAGGATCAAATATGATTAATTCTGAGTGATCTGTTTTGTGATTTGTCAACTTTTGTTTCCTTTCCTAATTGACCTCCTATATTTTGATTACCAATTGATTAATTTATGCTTGCTAGTTTTACATGAAACCAAATTCAGGCCAGTAAGCACAAATGTAGTTTGCCAAGAGATTGCCAGTAACTCTGTTATTATAATCTCAGGCAGAAAATTTATCCTCAAAGTAAGCTAGCTCTTACTGTAAATTCATATCACTTTTACTTAAATCAGTTTGATCTGTTGGATATTACTTGTTTGCCAGTTTCTATTCTCTATCATATGTCATGATCACACTAGTATTGTGTTATGTACATTTATATCATCTCTTTTTAAAATGACTTGTGGGGTTAAGAATTCTTTTTTGACTCTATGTGTGATTGTAATTCACACAACCATTTATATTGCACTTTCGTACACCATTTGACGTACCAGGCTAAACACAACTCACAAAGCACACATGACAAACCATTAACAATTTATTCCCATAACTGTGTATTCCGTGTTCAATATTTATTGCCCATCTGGATTACAAAAATCAAAGTTATTAAGAAACTGGTCATTCCCCTCCCCCATAGTACAATTTTAAAATATGCAGTATGATCACACTCAGTAAAATATATGGGTGATGTAATTATTCTTGTAGAAGGTTTAGCTTAAACCAATTTACCAAATTTAGAGCCAGAGAGTATTTTAAATCAGGGTTCCATTTTAACCTTAATGTTTAATAGCTCTGCTTCTCCTGTGTTTTTAATTTGTAGGTAGAGCCATTTAATAAATGAAGTACTGTATAGCACAAAGATGAATACTATAAAGATCATTCAAGCAACTCTTTGAACAAAATAAAATAAACAAAAAATCACAGAAGCAGAGAAACTAAGAAAACAAAACCAAATAGATAACTCTTATCTTTTCTAATGCAAGAACTTTTCTAATGAAAGATGTAAGGATAAATAGGATTTCTTGACTTTGAGTTTTCTACTTGGTTTTTCTTTAGCTCCTGAATAGTTTTTCTACCCTCTTAGAAAAGGATTTAAATCCAGAGGGTGAACCCTTCAGATAAATTTGAATCCCAGCAGCTTTCTCTCTTGCTCAGTTTAAAATTTTCTTCATGTAGAAAATTCAATCCTTGACTGATCAAAAAAATTATGACAGATGAATCCAGATATAGCAGAGGCCCATTTAATTATCGAACTCTCCTTTCATTTGAGAAATGGCATGTTTTGTTTTTCTTCCATATTGTGTGGGATTCCCTTTTCCTTTTAATTGAAGAAACACTGCTTCCCTGTGCTTCGGGTCTCCCCTGCCCTGCTTCCTTTTGGATAATAGCAATGGATCACTTGCATGTGGTGTTTGATGCCTTGCATGATGCTAACATGCAAAGGCAAGTTCCAGTCTGCATGCTGCTTAATGAATGTTTTTCCCCTTTCTCTCCCTCCTTGTTATGTGCTTTCAGAAGACAACTATGTGGAAGGTGGGTGATTTCTATCTTATTTTTTAAGATCTGTTCTTTCCTTGCATATCCCTTCTCTTTAGTGTTTTGCCTCCAGGTTAGTGTTTATAATGATACATCTTATCATTAAAACGGTAAGTTGATTTTGTTCTTTCTTTATGAGAGTGTTGAAATCTTAAGATCATGGTTCTGGATATTCCTCTGCTACCCATCCTCACCCACCAACTGAAAATTCACTGCTAAAAATGCAATTGATATCTAGGTTTAATTGGGGAAAGTAGAAGTCAAGTACCACATATTTCTGTTCTATAAACTTATTAAATGGTTGACTTCATATACAAGTTGCTTTAATGCATTGTAACATAACCAAATAAAGTCCAATTTTATATTTAAAAAATTATAATCAACATATTATGTCTCAAACTGTGACAACAATCAAGAAACTATCCTAGATATTCATAAGAATTTATATGGTTCCCTAATTTTTCCCTAATAGAATTGGTCATACTATACTATAAGTTGCTTTTGAAGTTGCAATGATTATTTTTTTTAAAAAAGCCTACATTGTGATATGACATTAACTTTGTCTTCATAATCAATGCATCTAAAATTAGAAATCACTATATAGTAATTCAAAATATATGGTAAACCTTTCTTGTAAGCATAGAGTTCAGTTTTAACTTTGACATTAAGGAACTTCTTCAAGAAAGAGGAAAGGGGACACTTCCCTTCTACATCTCTAGAAACTTTCATGACTTTGCATTTTTAATGGAATCAAGCAGAGGAAAAACAACAATAAGAACAACAGCAAAATTTCACTGCATTCTCTGTGATTGCATGATAACATGCAATATTATCATATTAACAATATTTTGGATTATTGCTTATATTACTGTGGTTAGGAGTATTTATGCTACTATTGTATAGAGATGGTGTGATTTAATTTTATTATCTTACATGGTAGAGGCAAATTATTCACACCAGTTTCTAGTTTTGCAAGAAGGGCCATTCATTTGTGTATTTATCAGTTTATTCATTTCATTTCATTTTTTGTATTTATTAGATGTATATTCCATTATTTTTTCCATAAAATGGCATATGTAGCACTCTCATCTGTTTTTAAACAACATCCCTATGAACAGGCTATGCTGAGAGATTGACATTTTTAAAATCAGTCAAGACTAAGGATAGTCATGAACCTGAGTCTATCCAATCTCAGTTTAATATTTGAAATATTGTGTTTACAATGATTTTCAGTTGGCATTGAATTTAATTTATTCCGATGTCGCAAAAAGTAATAAATATAAAGATTGCTTATTAATAAACAGCATCTCTGTAACTATTGCCTGTTATACCACTATTCTCTCACACTTAATAAGGACTCCTGAGAATCTGATTGTGATCCAAATTCCTTTAGACTGTGTACAAGTTATTTTATTGAAATGGCAGAAAGAGACAGGCTTGCTTTAATAAATATAAAAAACATCTTCCAAAGCAAATAACAAACAAATAGCACATAATCTTGCTAAGTTATAAATTGGTAAGTATACTTTTTAGCTAGTAAAACATCTATACATATGTGTAGATTCTGTAACTTTGTGGAAAAGTTACAGAAGATTAGTGTTTTGTTTATCTGATGTTTACAGGGAATCTGATGAGCCACCTACCAAGGAGAAAACAGTATCCACCATCTGTTATGGTCTAATTGTATTTTTGCCAATTGTGTAGCCCAGGCAGGAAGCAAAGGAGAGAAGTCCTTCTCTTGTGGACTACCAAACATGCCATATGGTTCATAAGTTATAGAAATGGAACCACTCCACTTCAGGAGAATGGCTTTAATTGTTATTGTAATATGTTCTAAAGAAAGATATGGCAGTTTAAACAAAACCATGCCAACTATTTAATGAAAGGAAATGCCTTTGAAAATACAGTTAGGCAAACATGGAAGCTCATGGAGAATCAGCTGGCTTTTCATTGCAATCTGTGGGGTCACTTCAGTAAAGAAGATTAAGGATTTTCTCCTTTAAGCACATTTTTTTAATCTAGTTATTCATAAGGAGGAAAAAGTAAAATACATGCTACTATTCATATATGTTGCAGAATAATGTCTGAAGAACATTTGTAGTTAAGATGAATTTGCAGAGCCAGATATTGATATCTACATATTCTCACTTATTGTATCACTTACATCCATGGATATTTCTTCATATATAAGCTTGCTTACTATATGATCTCCTTCCATTTCCTTCTGCTACCTTGATCAACACGTCTATCATCTAATGAGAAAAAAGTTATCAACAAAGGAAAGATCAGCAGAATTTAAAACCTCCAAGCCACATCATCCTTGTGGTACAATAATTACAGATAGTTCCTGATTTACAATCCCATTTTGGACCAGAATTTCCATTGCTAAGGAAGGCAGTTAATTTAGCTACAGTTGATTTCATGATCTTTTTTTTGGTCATGATTGTTAAGTGAGTTGTTATGGGAATATTTGGTCATTAAGCAAATCCAGCTTCTTCCCATTGCTTTGATTTGCTTTCTCTGACTTTGCTTGTCACAAGCCAGCTGGGAAAGTAGCAAATGGCAATCATATGACCCTGGGATGCTGCAACTGTAGTAAAAACTTGCTGTTTGTCAAGTTTCTGATTTTAAATCATGTGACCATGGAAGTTCTGCAATAGTTTTAACTACAAGGACTGGTAAGTCACTTTTTTCATGCCATTGTAACTTCAAATGGTTGTAGGCAATGTCTACCTCACTTCCTGTTTAAACTGGAAATGGAGAAAACACAATTAGAAACAAGTCAATCTTTTTAAGTACAGGTAATCCTCGATTTACAGCCACCATTGAGCCCAAAATTTCTATGGCTATGCAAAAGAAGTTGTTAAGTGAATTTTGTCCCATTTTATCACCTTTCTTGCCAGAGTTCTTAAGTGAATCACTGCAATTCTTAAATGAATCTGGCTTCCCCAGATGTTCTATGGGTTTGGAGAGGAATCCTGTCTTTGGATCCCACATCCTAGACCCTATAGAAATATCTGTGATTCCATCTGTGGTCTAACAGTGCTGGAGCAGAGGGCATGGCATGGGAAGAAATTGAGGGAAGCACTGATGCTGATTGAGTCAAAGCCTTCATGGTAATTCAGCATGTCCAAGAGTTGGTTTAGAACTATGCAAACCCCAACCAATAAGGAAGAAAATAAACAAATAAATGATTCAAAATGGCAAAACGATGGTAAATTACACTTCCTGACTTTTTCCCTGCCAGCCTGTTACCAGCAGAGCACTTAAAATATTAGAGGCTTTGACATTCAGGTTATCTGCGAGGTCAGGTAGAAACACTCTCTTAATCAACCATCTGCATTGGTTGATTACAGAATTTACATCCTAATTAAGTGATTGTTTTCAAAACTGATTAAAAATCTATCTAGAGAAGAAAAATTAGTAATACTCATACACATTTCAGTATGAACTGATACAAATGAGATCAATCAAAATTCTTTATACGTAGCGGTGTGTATAATTGCAGATATTCACACACAGCAAAAGTAACATCCAAGCAAAGTGTTCATGGCCTAATAGAGCAGTGCATAAACATTAAAAGCTGATGCATGTCAAAACTGATCAAGGTTAATATACCAAAGTGATTCCGCTATGTGAGGCAATGAAGCCCATTTTAGCCTTTCCCCTAAAGATCATTCTTTTGTTTTAATCATAACTATACTTGCCTCTCTCTGATTACATTTATAACAATATACTCCATATGCTGCTGTGGTACTTGGTGTGAAGCAGAAGCCCCAGCCTAGAGAAGATCACTATTTTAAACAAACCTCTGCTGCCCAAAGCCGATACTTAGTTAATTTGAAAAATTAGAAATTTGGAAAATGAGATGAAGAAGGGTCTGGTGGTTTAGCAGACTAAAGCATTGTGATTAACATCAGCTGTCTGCAATAACTGTAAGTTCGAATCTCACCAGGCTCAAGGTTGACTCAGCCTTCCATCCTTTCTAAGGTAGGTAAAATGAGGACCCAGTTTGTGGGGGCAATAAGTTGACTTTGTATAAATATACAAAAGTATGAAGACTATTGCTTAACGCATTGTAAGCCACCCTGAGTCTCCAGAGAAGGGTGGCATATAAATCAAATTTTTAAAAAAGAAAAAGCTTAGAGCTTAAAACCTGGAGAATTTTAATATATTTGCTTTATAGTTGGCAGTCAATTGTTGTTTAAGGCTTCATTCTTGTCAGCAATAAAGTTTCTAATCTAGGTAAATTATATCTGGAAGGCTTCCATCTAGTCTAGTTGAGAGGTGAATTAAGGGTTACGTGTCTGGAGATCTGAGCCAGGTGTGAAATCTGACACTTTATAACACAATTCTCTTTATTCATTTGCAATCAGAGTTTGTATCACCTTTTCTTTCATCCTCTTTCCATTCATTTTGTTTAAATTAGAAGAGAGATTCTTCTTCCTGTAAATGTTCTACTTTCACTTCAGCTTTTTCCACTTTTCTTCTTCCTTCCATGATCATTTTTCTCAGTATCAATTTTTATACCGACAAGTAATAATCCATTCCACAATCAGATCTTCTCAACCCTTTTGTATCCTTCTCTAATTCTCAGTCTTCTATCATAGACAAGCAAATTAATCATGCTTTTACAGTGTAAGTATGAATAAAAATCATTTAAAACTGATATTAGAAAAAAATTCTATTTGTTTATCAAATACAGGTAATCCCTGACTTACAACAGTTCATTTAATGACTGTTCGAAGTGATAACAGCTCTGAAAAAAGTGACTTATGATTGTTTTTCACACTTACAACCATTTTAACATCTGCATGGTCAAATGATCAAAATCCAGATGCTTGGCAACTGATATATATTTATAATGGTTAGTGTCATGTGTTTCCCTTTTGCAACCTTTTATTTACTTATTTACTTATTTACTTATTTACTTATTTACTTATTTACTTATTTACTTATTTACTTATTTACTTATTTACTTATTTACTTATTTACTTATTTACTTATTTATTTATTTATTTATTTATTTATTTATTTATTTATTTATTTATTTATTTATTTATTATATTTCTATACCGCCTTTCTTCTGCAGGACTCAAGGCGGTGTACAGTCAAGAAAAAAATAAAAGATACATAAACATCATAAAATCGATAATTAAAATTATAACATAGTTTAGCCCGAATTAAATAAAACCCAGAATTAGATAATATTTTAATCATTCCCAGTTAACATGTTTAGCCCCGCCTGATTGAACATCAGGGTCTTGAGGGCACAGCAGAAAGCATGGAGATTAGGGATGTTTCGTATATCGGGGGCAGTTCATTCAAAGGGTTGGAGCCCTTACAGAGAAGGCCCTCCCCCGGGAGTCACCAGTTGGCATAATTTGACTGACAGTACCCTGAGTAGTCCCTCCCTGTGAGAATAAACTGGTCGGTGGGAGGCTATTGGTGGCAAAAGATGGTCTCGTAAGTACCCAGGTCCTAAGCCATGGAACGCTTTAAAGGTGATAACTAACACCTTGAATCGCACCCGGAAGACCACCTGGAGCCAGTGCAGCTCACATAGGAGAGGTGTTACATGGACGCAATGAGATGCGCCTATAATCACCCGTGTGGCTACATTCTGGACCAGTTGGAGCCTCCGGGTGTTTTTCATGGGGAGCCCCATGTAGAGAGCATTGCAGTAGTCCATACGGGAGGTGAGTAGGGCATGAGTGACTGTGCACAAGGCATCCCAATCCCGAAAGGGACACAACTAGCGGATCAGGCGAACCTGATAAAAGGCCCCCCTGGCCACGGCCATCAAATGGTCTTCTAAAGATAGATGTGAGTCCAGGAGGACACCCAAATTGCGGGCCCTCTCTGTGGGGAGCAAGGTCTCATCCCCAATTTTCAGTGATGGTACCAGCTGACTATACCGGGACGCTGGAAGCCACAGCCACTCAGTCTTGGAGGGATTGAGTTTGTGTTTGTTTCTCCCCATCCAGATCCGTACGGCTGAGCCAGTTGAAAAATCAGATTCACTTAACAACCGTGTTACTAACTTAACAATTGCAATGATTCACTTAACAAATGTGGCAAGAAAGGTTATAACGGGGCAAATTCACTTAAGAAATGTTTCACTTAGCAACAGAAATTTTGGGCTTAATTGTGGTTGTAAATTGAGGACTACTTGTAATCAACATTCTCATTTGTTACTGGGTCTCTAAATGGCACTCTAATTCCACTCTCCTTGATTCTAGCCCATTGCTTCATATAATGTATCCTCATTGCATTCATTCAAAATGTTTTAAGAAATCACTGCAAGGTCTTTCATCCTTCACTGAATCATAACATGCAACATCCATGCATCCATGCACATATACAAAAAAAACTTATCTTCTGCCATATATTTGATTATTTACATTCATAATTAAGTCTATATTTTATTTCCTTTTATGCATTCATTAAAAACACTCTGTGGTCAAATCACTTTGAATTATATCTCCCTCATTTTTCTTAGTTTTAGAGACAATTTTTTCTTTTGTTTTTCTTTCTGTTTTTTTTAGTTAATTCATCTTTTTTATCATGCACTTTTTTATACCAAGTTACAACTTGCATAATCATCAACATAGGACTCTTGAATATTTTACTCCACTGGTCACTGATTACAGCTTTGATCAACCAAGACTTTCACATTTTACTGAATAAAATAAAGACAATGTAGCAAAGTTAGCAGGTTAGTTGTCCTCATGTTATATGCAACAATCCCTACTAAGAGTTTCATTGCACACAGTAATTCATATGTCAATACTTCGTACATACTTAGCTATTTTATTTTAGATCTCTACATTTTTAAAAAAAGTTAAATGTTACACATTTTTTAAAAATTCAGTTTAATGTTATTATGGTCACAGACCAATGTGCAGATTTATATAGTTAACTGATAGCACAGGCAATATAAAATTCAGATACAAGAAACTAATATCATTTTTAAAAACCATATGAATTGTTATGCTATCTAGCTGAATGAGAATAATATTGTGAGAGTAAAATTATAAAAAATCATAATTCCATTTATGACAGGAAACCTGGTATATTCATTCATTTATTATTATATTTATTTATTTTGTATAACTCTCCATCTCAATCCAGTAATTCTGGGTGGTGAATAATCATAAAACCAATTAAATAATCCATCAGTATCAGCATAAACAGAGCCCTTCACATACTTGAAGGACACCACCAGGTCTTCAGGGTCTTGCAAAAGGTCAGCAGGGCTGGGGCCATCCTAATCTCAAGAGGAAGTGTGTTTAAGAGGGCAAGCACTATACAGAAAAGCATAACTTTTGGTCCCTGTCAGATGACATTCCTTAGTCAGTGCATCCCCAAGATGAATCCGCATCCTGCTACACAGGATTGGATGAATAAAAACAAATGGAAGAAGTCCTTCAGGTAACTCAGTCCTATGCCATAAAGGACTTGGGTACCAAATCCTTTATGGCATATAATTCAATCTGAAAACACACTAGCAACCAATGCAACCCCTGAAGGAAAGATGATGCATGTGCTGAATAGATGACATCATTTGCAACCTATGCAACTGCCTTCTGTACCAGCTGAAACTTTCAAATGCTCATCAAGGGCAGTACCAAATAATGTGCATTGCAGTAATCCAAATGGGAGGTTATGACCCCTCTAATCCAGGAATCAAAGCAACTGTGCCAAGCCCAAAGGCACTCTTAGCGACAGCAACCATCTGCTGTTCCAGGAGTCATGAACCCAAGAAGATGCTTAGATTGTGCATCAGGTCCATTTGAAACAGTGCCACCCCATCCAGGACCAGAGATGGAAAAACTTTGGTACCAGAAAGCCCAAGAACCTACAGCCACTCCAACTTGCTTGGTTTGAGCCAAAACCTATTGTGCCCATCCAGTCTCCTACAGCCCCCAGGCACTGAGACAGGACTCCATGGCATCACTCAGGTAGCCCAGGGGGGAGATATAAACTGGGTATTATCAACATATTAAAGATACTTCAACCCAAACCATCAGACCACCTCACCCAGTGGCCACATGTAGGTATGAGATAAGAGGGAAGAGACAATAAAACCCTCTGGCACCCCACAAAGCAGGGGTCATACCTCTTCATTCTTATCATCATCAACTGGAACAAATCCCAGAGGGAGAAGAATTAGCACAACACTGTGCCATCCATTCCCAATTCCTGAAGCCAGTCCAGAAGGACCCTATGATTGAAGGCCACTGAGAAGTCAAGAAGAGCAAAGTTGGATGCAGTATCTCTATCAGGCTCCTGACAGAATTTATTCAGGAGCACAATCAACACTGTCTCAGCCCTAATTCTCAGCCTGAAAGTGGTCCAGATGATCCATGTCACCCAAGCCCTTTGAATTTGCCATGAAACCACTTTCTATACAACATTCCTTTGAAAGAAATATCTGTATATTTTTTATATTATACGATTTTGATAATTGTATATATTACAACTTCTAACGTAGAAAGAACTTTAAATCTGCATAGGAAAGAAAATGGAGGAGGGGTGCATTTATCTAATAAATATCATTGAGTTCTCTAGAATATAATCCAGGGAAGATACGTTCTGTAGATACATTTTGGATTTAACTTTACGACTGCTTTTATAACTTATTTGAGAATAACTTCTGCTTATAGTGGGATTTACTTGGAATAGATTCCTTTACAATAAAAACAGTTACTGTAATTATTGAAGTGATTATGGAGGTACAGGTTTGTTATTTGTAACAGAACCCAGCTTCTGGCGCAAATTTACTATATTGTTTAAATTTTTATTTCTTTCATTGACTGATAATATGAAATTTACAATATGAACTCTGCTTATGAAAACATTCTTAATTTAGGAGCTCATATTACTTTCTTATTGCATATATGTTCAATTTTCTATGTGAAGGAGAAGCCTTAGTAAAGTTTAGGAATCTTACCTTCCAGTGAAAACCAGCATATTCTTTTTCAAACCTTATTTGTGTGAAGAAATGCGTAACAATGAAATGCATGAGACTGTATTTTATGACTCTTCTGTCCTCTTCCCAAAGGAATATAATATTATCTTATGGTTTTATTTTTAAATGACTTATATTGAGGTGTTTCTTTTGTCTAAAGTTAATTTCTATTAATGTTTGTAAAATTGAACATGATGCATATTTCTTTTAAGAGGATGGAAAATACAGTCCCCAATTCTCCATCTGTTTCCTTAAGAAAATATAGCTTTAAAATGTTTTAGATAATTTGGTTGGTAAGGAATTGTATAACCTACAGTTCTTTATAATTTTCAAAAACAATAGTTAAGAAACAGACCTTAATTTTGATGAACCAAAAGTGCAATTCATTTTCAGTTGGTCAAAGCAACTGATAACAAGGACTTCCCTTCCACTGTATACTATACTGTTTTTCCATTCACTGGATGATGATGATTGATGATGATGATGATGATGATATTCAGAAATGTATTTATTTTAGGTTGAATGTTTCACACAAACAAGGAGATGTCCCTTGCATTTTCATTTCAATGTGATAAAGTAATTATTTTATTTAATTATTTGAAATGCTCATTTTCAATGAGAGGAAAAAGATCAGACCCAGCCCATTCTTCAGGTTGACACTACTCCAGGTTTGGAAAAGAAAAAAATAAATAAAAAGAAACTATTTTATGCAGGATGAAGCATCCATCTAGCAAAACAAAAAAAAAATGTGATCCAATTATTTATGAGATTGATGAACAAATATTCTAGGAATTGGTTGAAGTTGAAATCATTTTCTTACTATTTTTGTCATTAAAACTCATTTTAATACTTAAAGAAAAGGTAATTCAGAATTATTGTGTTCAAATAGTAATGCAATTGTCCCATTCCCACCTCCAAAAGAATTCCAATTGGTGGTTGAAACATGCTCCTTTAACTTTGCAGTATTATGCAAATACCTCACAGGAGACAGACACCTGTTATCAAAGAAATTTAAAAAGTCACTGTGACACTACCACCTTCCCTTGAACCCTTGTTCATTGCTGACTGTGCTCTTGTTTCCCTTTAAGGTCTGGCGCACTTGATGATGGGCGACCAAGGTATGGGTTCTGCTCCTTTTCCACTCTGCTTCAATCATTTTATTTTATTTTATAAAAATTCTTCGTTTCTTTTTTGTGTAGCTGCTTCAAAGTCCATCATAACAAATGATGGCCAAATGCTTGTGAGCTGTCTCAGGCTGTAAATAATCACACAGTCCTAGTTACATCTTTCGTTTCTTTCCCCCTTCTTTTGCACTGTGTGTCTATAAATAGATATATCTTATGTTGCTGTTATTTATTTTTTTTACTATTTGCTCCTGAACCCTTCTGTTCTATTTTTTATTGTTTCCCTCATCCCTCTAACAATAAAAATAATTGTTTAAAAGGGTGCCATTTCTAAAAATCCTATTGAGAAATTGTTATTTTAAATATATTGTTGATCATAAAACCTGAAATGCACTCTTCAGATAGATATGAAAGAAGACACTTGACTTATAACCAACCCCTCCCCCCCCCCAAAAAAAAAGAAAAGAAATCTGCTTTGCATTAATGCATGGTTGTTTGGAAAATGCAGAAACCATTTGTTTTTGGCTTCTGGAATGTTAAGAAGACTTTTTTGCAGCATAATGGAATTAGTGATGTGACCTCATCACCTTGTGAAAATTCTTGCCCACCAACTCAGTGTTCATGTTACTTTTGTGTCATGCCTTTGAAAAATGAAGCATGGGTTACTTCTGTATTTTCGTGCATGTACATGAAAGTTGGAAAGCAGTAATTCTTAAAATGTGACACCAACTGCATCTCCATTTGTCTTCAATCATTTGCCTCAAGCTTTGTCTCTTTTCATGTTTTGGACTGTGATGGCATTTACATTTACACACACAACTCTTACTGTTGTTTCTCTTTTGTTTTCTCTTCCGTCTGGCAATACTTTCTTCATGGAACCATTTCATCAAATCCATAGGTAAAAGTAAAGGTATTACATGACTTTCTTCTTTCCTTCCTTCTACCTCCCTTCCCATTCTTTTAAAAACCATCTATATACTTTAAAGTATGTCTGAGTGATGCAAGTACTGTACATGTATTTAGTGTTGGTACATTGTGTTGGTGGGAGGTAGGTATGCTTTTATATTTTACAAGAAAAGCTTAGTTGGTAAGGGTCAAGGGAAAAAAGACTCAATTTTTTAAAAGAATGTTTGTTGTGTCTTGAATATGAATAAGAGGGCTGTGACACTATGATCTAATGTTATCTTGACAGTGTAAAAAGCATATAGGTGACATAGTCTATTAGCCAAGTTTTCCAGTACAAAAATTATGCATGGATCAAAGATAGACAGAGATTGGCAGAAATGTAGGTGAAAATTAATTGGTAATAGCTAAAAACTTTATTGAGTGTACAATATAAGGTATTAGAAAGGTGATGCCCAACACCAATTTTTTTTTGAAGAAAATATAAGGAGGAAAGGATGGGGATGGGTTGATAGAGGTTTTTCCAGGATTAAGACAGAAGCTTGGAAGAACAATCGGAGGCAGGCCCTGGAGAAGCTGAATTCAACTAACCATCTGAGGTATGAATTCTGTTTTCATTGCCCTCCAAATGCAAAGCATATCTGTCAGAAGCAGTCTTTAAGCATGAAGCCACCATATAGCTGAGTTGAGAAATTTGGGCCAGGGTCCACTGCAATGACATATAAGTCTGAGTACCATAAGAGTAGAGCTTTTGTCTATTATAGAAGGTTGGCTACAGTTTTGTCTGTAAGAGTTTTGTGCATAAGTTTTAAACTTTATGTGCATAGCTCAAAGCATGACTACAACAAGTGAGGCAGAAAACCCAGAAGATTAAAGGAAAGTAGGCTGTGTAAGATTTTTGGGGGGAAGAGACCTTATTTGTCCTTTTAAATTTGTTATTTAAATCTCTCTGTGAGAACAAGTAAAAATAGGTAACTCTTGCTGCATCCTTTGGTAAGTTTGAAACTTAATTAGTGTATCAACATATAGTAATTAAAAATGAAGTGCAAACCATCCAAAGCATTTTAGTGTCACTGACTTTAAGTGGAAAGTGAAATACCCAATTTTCTTTTGTTGATATAAGTGGATCTCAAAAGGAATTCCATTTGAAAGAATGACAAAATATTTGTGTGTGTATGCTTGTGTGTTTCTGGAAATAAATTGTTTTGGCAATGTAATTGTATTGTTTGGTTAATATATGAACCACAGTATTTTCAGCCACTCTCCATTTCACATTCCTCTTTACCGAATGTATTATTAAACCACCTAAACTGGTACAATAAATGGTGCTGCTTGCTTACAATTTGCCCCTGAAGCCACTTGCTTTAGTGTACTTGGCAGATAATATCAGGAATGACATCACTGAAGTGTAATAATACAATAAAAATATAATAAAGAAAAAATGAGATTTTTTGTCCATTCTTAACATCTAAATCCCCTCTTTGCCTAATAGGTATACATGCACTGACAGAAAATGTTGTATTCTTGAGAGTAGGTTTGCTGATGTTGCTCCTTCACCTTAATCTGTATTATAGAACTTTACCTTCCTGCCGTTTGTAAGTTAAAACGTTAAAATCTTGCAATGTAGTGTATGTGGTACTATGCCTTAAAATGCCCTAAAAGCTACAATTCAGTGAGTTATTCAAATAAGAAGCAAGAGGAGGAAAACAATTACACACACACACACACACACACACACACACACACACACACACACACACTCTCCCGTAGAAATAGCTTTCCTATCAGGATATATTGTTTCATTTTGAATGCCTACTGATTGTGGGTTTTGAAACAAATAAGCAATGTGGCACCAGAATTATACATTATTATTGATGTAAATGGGAAGGATTCCAAAAAAATATTACAAATTATTCTTTATGAGATATAAATGTGAATCAAGGAGAAGTTCCTCTAACACCACCATACTATCACATTTAGGGCTGGCCTTGATTTATTCAGATCCAAAAAGAAATGACCATTTGAAAAAAAAAAAACCCACCGTACATTATTTATCTGTTCAAAGTGCTTCGTATAATCAGGAGTGATGGGAAAGTCCCTATGTTAATGGAATACCTATATAGGTCAGCAAGGAGGTCGGTGAAATAGTGACAGCAACAATGTCATGGCCCAGTGGGAAAAAAACACATTCTCTTTAGTGGTGGGTTCCTCCCAGTTTGGCCTGGTTCCACCGAGCTGGTAGCAGTGATGATATGATGTCACTGAACCAGTTCTCTTTGTTTGGGAGCTGGGCCCTCCCCCCCCACCGCATTATTCATATCTTTTATTTGGCCCCACCCCTAATCTATTGCTGACTCCTGAGTCCCAGCTGATCGGCTAGAAGGAAAGAAACTGTTTAAATTCTTGCCACGGGGCTTCAAAGGGCCGACCTACAGCTGATCAGTGTTAAAAGGCAGTGTGGTGGTAGACCAGTGCCTCCAAAAACAAATGGGTAGACTGATGCCTCCAAAAACAAATGAGTACACTGGTGCCTCCAAAAACAAGTAGACCGGTGCCTCCAAAAACAAATGACCAGTACAGCTCTGCAAGCAGTTAAAAGCCTGATAGAGCAGTACCTCTGCTAAATCCTAAAGAATTGTCACATGACCATTAAGCCACACCCACAAAATAAGCCACACTCACAGAACTGGTAGTAAAAAAAATTAGGACTCACTCCTGATTCTCTTCTAATAAAACATACCTTCTAAGGATAAATGATTTGTGGACATATGGTGAACATATGGTCATTGACATATGAACAATGAAATATATATACCTAACTTTGTTGGAATTGTTTTCCTGTTTTATATATATTGACCATATCATATGAAAGCTTTATATTAGCAGTCATTATGGCAAAAATCAGCAATCTACAACATTTAAACACACAATAGCATCATCAGAGCTAATATATTTTTACCTTTTGTCTAAAACCTGCAATTTATTTCCTTCTTGCCAATATTTATTATATTTGTCCCTCCTTCTGACATGGAACTTGAGTTGATATGCATGATTTTAAAAAACAAAAACAAATCCCGATACCATTATGGAATAAATCCTCATGCAATAAGTTTGATAGCAAATAGGGATGTAATCAACAATCCCATTTTCACAGAACAATCCGTTATAGTCTAAGCCAATGGTTCTTAACCCAGGGCCATATACCCTTTGTAGATACGTAGGTAGATTAGAAAGGGTCAGTTAACTTGGATTATAGTTGGGGAAAAACTATAATCTTATTTTCACAATCCTTTAATTTAAATTTACCTTTTTATTCATTAATTTATGTAAATAACAATGTAATTTATGATGTCTAGCCCCTGAAATGTTTGTTAACTAGTAAATTTCATTATTACTATACTTAAAAATTCTGTCAATATTGAGTTAATGGATTAATAAAGTTACATATTTGTTATTTTTCAATATTTTGATGTCTGTATTTAATCATAATTAGTTTCCTGTGCAGTCTATATTTATGCATTCTTACGCAAGTTATTCATTGCAAAGTTCATTGAAACAATAGATTCTTAAAGGAACTCATGGCAAAAAAGCCTTAAAGCCTTGACTCTAAGTGACCCCTGAACCTTTTTGTTTTGTTTTCATGGCCCTCAAACGCATTCCGAACCACAATTCCTGAAAACCAGAAGCTCCCTCTAAATTTAAAAAAAAATCAGTTTTGGGTCCACCATATCCTTAAATTCTTGCTTTTTATGCTACTACAATTTTATTCCAATACCATTATTAAACATTGATTTTTAGCTCCCTAGGTTTTCTTCTAGTAAGCTTTTCTTCTTGTTTGATATTCTCCTCTTTCATTACCAACCTCCTTGGTGCTTCTGCTTCTTCATTTCTATCTTCCATGGGTTCATCTTTCTCTCACACAGATACCCACTCCATATGCTCACACACAAAAACATCCTGCAAAGGCATTGCACTGAAGGTTCACAAGAAAATAATTTCTCTATGAATGAGAAATTCCAGTGGAACATTTCTATATTTTATTTATGTATTTATCCCATTTTCATTACTTTTATAAATAACTCCTCCCATTTTTCTCACAACTAAAACCCTGTGAGGTGAGCTGGGCTGAGAGAGATTGACTGGTTGGAGGGTGCCCAGCTGGCTATCATGGCTAAAGCAGGACTAAAACTCGTGGTCTCCTGGTTTCTGTTCTATTGTCTTAATCACTAGACCAAACTGACTTTTTTATTTTTATTGTCCCCCTATTATTGTCCCCTTCCCATCTTTTACACCTTTTACACCTTTTTTAAAGGAGCAAACAGCCAAAGCAATTAATTTTATTTTCATGTCCCATAATTAAATCAATTAAATTAAATCACAATTAAATCAAATCAAATCAAAAGTCTCTATTTCTGAGTTAGCTTTGTTTTTTCCTTTTTTACATGGTCATATAACAGATACCAACAGCTGTGGGAGGTCCATTTTTTTTGGAATAAGTTTTGCTTGAAAAATCTAAATGTATCAAAATTCATAATGGCTGTTAAAGAAGCTAATTATTAAATGCCAAGTAGTAAAAAAACAAATCTGCCCCAAATGTATATTGAGGATGTTTTGCATTGCTCTAAGACTTTGTTTGGTGGTCTGGTGGTCTGGGAGGAGTCTGAAATTCCATTCCATTAGTACCACTTGAACTGTTCAATGTCTAAAGTTTCATATTTCTCAATCTAACACATCAGAATCAACAGGGTTCTGTTATTACAGGTAGCCCTCAACTTACAATCATTTATTGAGCTTAACAAATTTCTGTTGTTAAGTGAGTTTTGCCCCATTTTATGATCTTTCTTGTCACAGTTGTTAAGTGACTCACTGCAGTTGTTAAATTAGTACAAAAGAATCACACATGGTATTTAATAATCCTATAAATTATGACTTACTGATCTTCAAACTGTGATTATTATATATATTGCGGCCACGCAGGAGGTTATGGGAGCGACGGGGTGATTCCATATGACACCTCTCCTGCATGAGTTGCACTGGCTCCCAGTGGTCTTCCGGGTGCACTTCAAGATATTGGTGACACCTTTAAAGCACTCCATGGCTTAGGGCTGGGGTATTTACGAGACCGCCTTCTGCCGCCAATAACCTCCCACCGGCCAGTACATTCGCACTGAGAGGGCCTCCTCAGGGTGCCGTTGGCCAGATAATGTCAGCTGGCGACCCCCAGGGGGAGAGCCTTCTCTGTGGCGGCACCCGCCCTCTGGAATGACCTATCTCCAGAGATACGCACAATACCGGACCTCCGGACTTTTCATCAGGCCCTTAAAACTCACCTATTTCATCTAGCTGGGCTGGCCTGACCCTATCCTTTTGGTTTTAAATTGAAATTGATTTTCAATTGGGTTATTTTAATTTGGAGCCGAAATTATTTAATACCTTTTAAACTGTTTTAAATTTTGTATACTATGTTTTATCTTGGTTGTTCACCGCCCTGAGTCCTGTTGGACAAGGGCGGTATAAAAATCAAAAATAAATAAATAAATAAATAAATATTATCACCTGATAATAGAATTGCTATCCTTACAAATGATATATGTTTATTAAAATTTGATGTAAACTTTAAGATAATGGCAAATCTTGTTCCATTGTGTTAATACTAGAAATGTAATTGTGAAAATGTCTGTAGTGATTCTTAGTCATACAGGTCATGATTGTCCCAAAGGTGCTTTTTCTAGAGGCAACTGGACTTTCTTGGTTTTTCTTTGAAGACATTTCGCTTCTCATCCAAGAAACTTCTTCAGCTCTGACAGGACAGTGGTAAATGGAATATAAATCCTTCCATTCCCCACTATCCTATCAGAGCTGAAGAAGCTTCTTGGATGAGAAGCAAAATGTCTTCAAAGAAAAAACAAGGAAGTCCAGTTGCCTCCGGAAGAAGCACCTTTGGGATAATTGTAGAAGTGTAATTTGATGTCATTTGCACTTTACCTGAAA
This sequence comes from Masticophis lateralis, assembly GCA_030761175.1. NCBI lineage: Eukaryota > Metazoa > Chordata > Lepidosauria > Squamata > Colubridae > Masticophis > Masticophis lateralis. The sequence continues at coordinate 37,628,827 of JAUDYJ010000001.1, forward strand.
TATTTGTCTTTATGTCAGTCACAGAGGCTTAAACATCCTAGTTCAGTAACGAAAGTAGACTAGTAATTCTGATCTAAATCCATGGATTAGGACTTCCCCATCTCTAGGTAGGTTGTAGGATAAATGAAAGATGGAAAGAGAGGAACAGAATGCACAATTGCAAAGTGGCAAATACTTACTGTTCATGAGATACATAGACTTTATAATTTCATGAGGTGATTTGTGTAGTACTTATTTCTTTCCACATAAAATAATGAGAATCTGCTACTGTCAACAGTTGATTTCCCACTGTGGTAGAAATCCCTTTAAAATAAGTGAAGCGAAGTGTTCCCATAAATATCACAGTTTTGTAGAACAATGAAACAAGAAGCTGTAGTTTACATAAGAATAGGAAAATTATTCATGTGTTATTGATAAATTTCATTCTAGAAATGAAATCCCCTGCTATTGCATTTCTACAATACACTTTAAAACTAATTCAGAATCACTGTTCAAGGTGGAATGGTTGAAAAAAATAATAACATGGATGAGACAGTTGAGTAAGGCGGAACACCAAATCTCTAAAAAAAGCCCTCTAATTTTGTAAAATTATAATTTCAAAGAGGATATACAATCTGCTATGATGATTTCTCAGAAGTAAATATAATTGGCTTCAGAGGTAAGTTTGTTTCTATAGTGAAACTGTGGGACAATATGTTGTGCCCTTTCTCAAAGCAACAGCAATATAGCAGTAATTACCAATTCACTAAGCTACTTTTTTTTCTCAAAGTGCCAAAGTTTTATTTTATTGCAATGATACAGAATAGGTGTATTTTGTATAAGAATAATACATACTTTTTCCTGTTGCTTTTCTTCAACCAACCAACCAACCAACCCACCAACCAACCCCAAGAAAACTTTTGGAAGTCATTCAGTTAGGCTAACCCACGTGGCTTTGTTTCTCAGAATTACCAAGACCAAGGCCACAAATCACCTTAGCCTGTGTGTCGACCATTCTCTGAAAATAAGACTTATTACATTTATTTATTTTCCAAATATGAGAAATTCAGAAGAACAAGGCAGTATCTTTGATTGCACTTATTTTTTTGTGGTGAAAAATAGTTTGTAAACTTTCAAGTGCTCAGAATGCGATCTGTTGATCCAAGTAAATATTTCAGCTTTGCAGTTTTTGTGGTATTTCAGAATAAACTAAATTATTTATATTGTTCCATTTGATTTCAATTTTTCTCCATGGGGTTTAGGAGAATGAGCAAGATTCCAACATCCCAACTACCATCCAAACATATTGTTCCCTCCACGTATCCCTTACGGTTATGGAACTGAAGGGTTGTGCATCTGGAGGCATCCAAGTTGAAGGAAACTGACTTAGAGCGCTATTGGCCAGTTCATGTTTCTCTAGGTGCCAACTTAAAGACCTAATTCAGCCCCCTAATTATTAAATCACAGATACTATCTTATTATTAGCATTACGTTTTGACCTTTTAAGTTGCAAGATTTCATCAGTTATATAAAATATTTTTGTTCTAAAATGACACACAAGTTAGGTGCTTTATATTACATGTTTCATATTTGTTACATTTGTTTCTGAATATAAATCCTTTTAGAATGCTGATTCTAAAGTATTGGGTGCTTGAAGGATTGTGCATCTTTTCCTAAAGGCACTTCTCCATTATTTTAATATCAGCTGTTGGATTCCTCTTAAAGTACCTGTAAATTTCAGTTGGTAGTAGTGCAATAGAGGATTTCTGGTACCTCAGAAGATCTACCTCTATCGATGAATTTCACCCCTAATGGAATACATTTCAGTTTAAACAAGCATTTATTTTATTCTTGCTTAATAAATATGTTCTTTTTAAAAATTTGGATCCTTGCTTCTTTCTCTTTGCTGTTTTCAGTTTAATGATGTCTTATTATTGACATTTGATGTTTGCATCTATACTTTGTAGCCCCATTTGAATGACTCCTTTAATTGGAAGAAGAGGCAGGAGAATTTGTAAATAAATCAGTCAGCACAAGTCATCATTCAGCAAATGTTAACATGGTATTTTAAAAAAAGGAAGCTTACATTCAAATAATACTTCTTGTGAAAAAGTACATATTTTTCTTTATTTTTGTTTCTGGTCATGACATAAATTAGATTAAAAATAAAAAGTTAATTTAGAATACAGAGTTTCTTTTTATCTCTTATTGTTATTCTCTATCCAAGCCAAACCAGTTGAGAGAAAAAGCATAGTAATAAAAATAAACTATCACATTGCCTGAATGACAGGGAGGCTTATCTCAGAAGAGTCAAATATCTACAGCCTATATAGTCAGTATTCTATCAAATGGTTCTCTTTCTCTTATATATAGATTGGTGCACAGGAGTCTGTGGCAGGTATCAGATCTATAGTTGCAGATATCAGAGAAAGCAAGGGACTAGTAAGGGAGGAAAGGATTTTCCCTCATTATTTTGTAAAGCAATGCACATCATAAACTAATATTCCCACTGGTTTTATCTTCAATTTTGAAACACACATTTCTCACGTCTTTCTGGAGAAACAGGAAATAGTAGTCTATCAGCCATTATTTCTGTCTTTCTTGTTTCTTTCTCTTCTAAGCTTTCTGTAATATTGCCCCACGCTTTAGTTCTTGAACATTGACCTCCAGAAATTTCTTGTGTCCTATACTTCTACTAGTCAAACTACAAGCAATGTTAAATTCAACCTTCTATTTAACATGCATGTTTTTTTACAGTGTAGGTAGCAACCAATGGGGAAAAGCTGATAATGTTTGATGTTCCAAAAGAAAGGGAGAATTAGCACCAACTTTTCTTCAGTTTCAAATGGCTCTGTAAAAAATGACATTGGAAATGTCAGAAGATTAGGCCACATGTTTCACTTCCAGTATACGCAACAGAACCACAAAATGTTGCTTGTTCTTAATACGTAGCACTCTCAAAAACTGTCATTTTAAATTAGATAAAAGCAAGGATTTTTTTTCTATGAATCCTTTCCTCCAATACTGTGTTTATGCCCATCCAGTCCCGATATAGCCAGCTGACTCCATCGCTGGTTATTGGGGGCGAGTCATTGGCCCCCACGGAAAGGGTCCGCAACTTGGGCGTCCTCCTGGACTCACGGCTGTCTTTAGAGGATCATACGATGGCCGTGGCCAGGGGGGCTTTTTATCAGGTCCGCCTGATTCGCCAGCTGCTACCCTTTCTAGATCGGGACTCCCTACGCACGGTCACTCACGCTCTTGTCACTTCCCGTCTGGACTACTGTAATGCTCTCTACATGGGGCTCCCCTTGGGGTGCACCCAGAGGCTCCAACTGGTGCAGAATGCGGCTGCGCGGGGGATTATGGGAGTGACGGGACGCTCCCACGTGACACCTCTCCTGCGCGAGCTGCATTGGCTGCCGGTGGACTTTCGGGTGCGTTTCAAGGTGTTGGTAACCACCTTTAAAGCGCTCCATGGCTTAGGGCCAGGGTACTTACGGGACCGCCTTCTGCCGCCAATTGCCTCCCACCGGCCGGTTCGCTCCCACAGAGAGGGCCTCCTCAGGGTACCGTCAGCCAGACAATGCCGGCTGGCGACCCCCAGGGGGAGAGCCTTCTCTGTGGCAGCACCCACCCTCTGGAATGATCTGCCTCCAGAGTTAAGAACAATCTCTGACCTCCTGACCTTCCGGCGGGCTTTAAAAACCCATCTTTTTCAGCTCGCTGGCTTAGCCTGATTCCTATAGTATTTTATCATTTTAGAGTTTTATTTTAATATGAAGTTAGTTTTAATTCTATGGCCATTTGTATTGTTATTTTATGAAATTTTAACTTTTGTATGTTTGTTTTTTAATTGGCTGTGCACCGCCCTGAGTCCGTAAGGAGAAGGGCGGTATATAAATCGAAATAAAGTAAAGTAAAGTAAAGTACTAAAATGATGTTCTGTACATTTCAAACTTTCTTTCCCATCTTTATTTCCAGATACTATTTTGAAAAGCGGAAGGGATTAAACGGGCTAGTTCTAAGAGTAGGAACTGTCCCAACACTGAAAAGATTCCTTAATTGCAGTAGCAAACCATTAATTTGGAAATTAATTTCCTCAAATTTACTATTTTAGCATTCTGTTTGACCTCCTTATAAACCACTTTCCCCTTTCCCTAAATTTCCTATAACATAGTATATATAGTTATCCATTTTATTATCCAAATGTCAACCCTGTTAGGTGTAAGGAGTGAATTATATAACTTTTCCTGTTAAGTATGTGTTTTTCAGTTATTTTTATATATTAAAGATGTCTAAATTCCTTGTACATATTTATAAAAAAATATCTAAAAAGTTATTTACACAAATGTATACCATATTTAAACCATCATCATCACGTCAGTCTTTTTTACATAAAAGGAAAAGAAGAATCTTGCTGAATCAGTCTAATAGGTCATTCAGAATTTTCTTCTATATAGTTGCGGACCAGATATATCCAGAAAATTCACAAACTTAGGCAGGAGAGTGATAATCCTCTTCTGTTGTTCCTGAGCAGCTGGCATTTAAGATGAGCTACCTGGTTTATTTTTTTAATTGCATTTTTTCTTTGACCCATTTAAACTTCCTGCTTGCCTGGCTAATTTATTTTCCCTTTCTATCTCCTTCAGCTTTAACTCTATCTCCAGCTTGCTTTTCTTTCCTTCCTAGCCATCTGGAGTGCCTGTTTTTCTGTAGCTTTAACCCAATCATTGCCAGTTTAAATAAAATAAAATAATTTTGGATAGTTTGACCATGGCAACTAACCAAAACTGCCTTTCTAGATTCAACACAGAAGTTGATATCAGAAAAAAAACCCTATACACTCCTCTTTCCTCGTCCCATATTATCAATATTTATAAAGCCAAATTTCATACAATTCACATCCCTCAGCCCCAAATAATTTGCCAATCCCAAGAGACTTCGCATATAGACATTTCTTGTTTATAAACTGTATTTAGCAGTAGTGCTATATTTTTCAGCCTTCTGTAAGGTGATAAAGACCCTGGAATTGGATCTAGGTAATGGGTGAGCCCATTTTGATATGATAGCTATTTATTCTGTTCTAAATTTTGCACCATGCAAAAAAAAAAATGTTGCTTTTAATTGCAATGTTTATTTTATTGCTTGTTTGCCATACTGAGGAATGTGTCAATTAGGTACACATATATACTGTATCTATGTAATTAATAAATATACTGACATTTAATAATATCTGTCTGGAGAATATAGTTGGTTGAAGACTTTTTGAAATAGGAAAAAAATCTATAGAAGTGAAGTTTTGGATTAAAATTACAGTGTTTGATGAGTTAATTATATTTGGCACATAATGAAATATTTTTCACTTTATGTTCCTTAAGATATATTTTTCATAAATAAAAGAGCAGTTATTTTAGGTAGCTGATGAAAATTTATTATTAATGCAAATTTTGATTCACTGCAAAATAAACTTTGTAGTAAGGAATTTAGATACATTAATTAATCCTCATTTTTGGCCAAATATTGGAATTAAGCAAAACATTGCATTGCATGGAGAGATAAAACACCATAAATTAAATGTAGGGTACATAATTTCACATTTTTCCAGCTTCTGGGATGTTTCAGTTTCAATTTTATTGCATTTATATACCGCCCTTCTCCCCGAGGGGACTCAGGGCGGTTTACAGCCATATTAAAACAGTCACGTATAAAAATTAAAACTAATAAAATAATTAAACTATTTGGCCGTAAAATTTAAAACCCCTAAAGACCCCTATTAAAATTAACACAAATTGGGGACTTCCGGTGGCGCCTTCCTCGTCGGCGGCGGGCTTCTCCATGCCCGCCGGCTTCTTGGCGCGTCAGAGCCGCCTTACAGCTGGCAGGCAGCTCGAACAACCTGCTTCTCAGCGGGAGGAGCAGGCAGAGCTTCTGGGGGTGAGGCTGGGCCCCCTGAGTCGCCCCAGGAATGCTCCGTTTGTCCTGGGGAGGGCTCAGAAGGATGGCCCCCTCCATATCCCCCGGAGAATGCTCCGCGTCGAGACAGTCCTCCGCTAATTAGCGGAGCCAGACGCTGGAAGCAACACCACAGTTGAAGCGTTTATTGAATAAGCTGAAAAAGAAAGAAGAAAAGTCGAAGCAAGTATGGATTTTTACTGATTTTTTATTGATTTCCTGGAAGAGGAAAGAGGGGAAGGGGGAAGGAGAGGAAGAGAAGTGAAAGTTCTCAAGAAAGTCCTTTAAGATGGCGACCGGTCTTATTTGAAGAAATGCCAGAGCGACTGAAAATGGAGGTTTTGAAATAAATATTCTGCAATGGGAAAGGCACTTAAAGTAAGAAGAATTTTCTTGGATATTTTTTTTTCTCTTCTTTTAATTAAAGTAAAGTAAAGTAAGATAAAGTTAAGCAAAGTAAGGCAATTTAAAGTAAAGTAAAGATGACTAAAGGAAGGGGGGGCTCCCCCACGAGCCAGCTGAAGAAGAAAGTTGAAATGATGCAATTGTGTGGATTGGCAGAAGGGGACTTAAAAGATCTTATAACAACTTCCCTACCGAGCGTAGTTGACAAAATTAAAAACTCACAGAAGAATCTTGTGGACTTGATTGCTGGAAAGCAGGACCAATTAAGTCAAAATATTATCAAAGTAATTTCAGATCTTTCAAATGTGGTGATTGAAATGGAGGAGAAAGTAACTGAAATTAGCAGTAAATTTGATTTTCAGATTCAAGAAATACAAGAAAAGTTTGTGGAAGCTGAGATTCGAAATCAGGCTATACAGAATGATATTATCATGCTGCAAATCAAAACTATGGCATCAGCTGTCAGGGTAAGAGGTATTAAAGAAAACCAGAGAGATTTAAAAGCAACTTCTGCAAAGGTCTTTGCTGAATTACTAGAGCTAGAAGATGAGATAATTCTTGGTTGTATAGAGAAAATTTATAGAGTCAACTCACGAATAGCCAGACAAAGGAATTTGCCTAGAGATGTTGTTGTTTACTTTACTGATAAAAGACTGAGAGATGACATCTTACAAAAGTCCTATTCTGCCAGAATGCAAGTAGAAGGGGCACAAATTAATATCTTTAAAGAGTTACCATCGAAGGTTCTAAAGGATAGGAAAGAATTTGCCTTTTTAACTAAGGAATTGAAGAGAAATAATATCCCATTTAGATGGGACTTACCAGCTGGCATAATTTTTAGATATCATGGTGTGAGATATTGTTTGAATACTATTGGAAAGGCGGAACATTTTTATAAAAATATCCTTAAGGGAGCTTCGGAATATCTTAAGAATAAGAAACAAGAAAGAGAGTTTGCAAAAGGTAAACAGAAGGATGAGACTCAAAGAATGAATCAAAGAATGTTAAAAGTACAAGGAGTACAATCTGGTTTCTCTGAGGACTTTATTATGGATTTTTCAGATGGAAAAATTGAGTATACCAGTGAACCTAGACTAGGAGCACCGGACCTTGAACTGCTGGAGCAAGATTTAAAAAATATTATAACTCAAGATGAACAGCAGCAGAGGTCCAACGCTCCGCAAGGAAAGGGTGGTGATGTCGAACAGGAACCAGAATGTAATGAGGAAACTCAAGCGATCACTAATGAGTGTCGTGAAATTCTTCACCAGATACAGTTGTTATCAGAAAGTATGGATAACTTTGGAAAATGGTTATAAAATTCTCAAAGTTTATACTGAATTGGATTTATGGACTATAAAGTCCTCATCCTGAATTGGAGACTTATAAAATTTTTATTACTTTGAATTGGATTCAACATCCTGAGTAAGTTTAACAGATCGCTGCAATAGTAGCAGCGTTCTGTGATTACCCTATTATAGGGTTTTTTTTTTTTTTTTTTTGGAATTTATCATCCAAGAGGAAAGAATGGAAATGAAAACATCTCGCAACCAGAAGGAGTGAATAACAAAGGGTGGCAGGATTTGAAACAGTTTTATAAGAACATCTGGGAATGCAGTTTCTAGGATTTTTTTCGTTTTTTGATTTTTTTTGTTCTTAAGGCTTGGCGGAGCTGCATTGGGTTTCTTCTTGTTGAAATAGAATACGTTAGTCTGAATGATCCTACCTAGAGGTGTGAATATCTTCGTGGTTGGATGCTATCTATATAAAGTCACACGGGGGTTTATATGGAATGCTTTATTTTATTGATGGGGGCAGATAGAAGATGAAGCTTATTGGAATTGGACATATGTGAAGAAAGAAGATTTAACTTCAATCAGGATAAAGAGAAGATTGAAATTCGAGTTATGGAAAATTATAATAATATATGTAATTATATTGTATTGTATGTTCTATGTTCTTTTCTTTAGGGGGGTTTTGTGTTCTTGAATTAAGGGGATTAAATAGCTGGGATTAAACTATTTGATATTACTTAATATGAATAAGTAGGATATATAATTTTGGGGGGACAGTGTATGGTATATGATTAGTAATGTTAGCAATGTTTTTTTTTTCTTTGGGTTAAATACTATAATGGTTATTTTTTTCTGGGTGTTTTTCTTATTATAATATTGTTAATTTTAGATAAATATCTATGTTTATGGGCTTTTTTTAATTTTATTTTTATTTTCTTAATTTTTTTCTTTCTTTCTTTTCTCTTCCTCTAAATTTAGAATTGAATATATAATAGTATTTGCTTTTCTTATTGTTATAAATTCTTGTTGGTTTTTTTCTTTAAATGTGTAGCGGAAGTCAGGGGTGGGATGGGGAGGGAGGGGGGGTTGGGGGGAGATTGGGGGGGTTAGGGGGAGATTGGGGGGGATGGGAGGGTGGGGGTGGGGGAGGGGTGAAAAAGGGGGAAAAATTTTTGTATTGTAAAACTTTTTCAATAAAAAAAAAAAATTAACACAAATTTAAGTCAGACCGGCTTGATGAAATAGTAGGGTCTTCAGGGCTTGTCGGAAGGCACAGAGGTCAGGAATCTTTATATCATTATAAAGATATAAGATAATAATGATATAATGATAATATCTTATAATGATATTTGTATCATTATAAGATTGAACATACTGTATTTTTCAGAGTATAAGACACACTCCCCTTCTCAAAAGGGGGTGAAAATTTAGGTGCGTCTTATACACCAAATGTAGCCCCACCCACCCACTGGCCCCCATCCCTTGGCCTCTGCCCCCCAGCAGTTACCTTCTTACAGCAAACAGCAAGGAAAAACAGCTCCTTTTAGCTTCAGCACAGCCTAATTAGCACAAGTTGATTAGGTCGTTCTCCTGTCTCTCCGCTGTCTTGTTCTCAGCTGTTTTGGGCAGGCCTCTGCTGCTTGCAGCAAGGAAGAAATTTGCTGGAGCAGATTTTTTTCCCCTTGTGCTAATCAGGCTCTGCGGAAAACAAAAATGAAAGTAACGCAGGCTGTTTGCTGTAACGAGGCAAAATTGCTCACAGGCAGAGAGAGATTTCTTTTTCTTCTTTTCTCACTAAAAAAGCTAGGTGTATCTTATAGTCCAGTGCGTCTTAGTTTCCGAAAAATACAGTAAATTTGTAAAAAAAAAAAAAAAGTTGGTTTGATGTCCCCAATGTCACTTTTTCTACAAGAGCAAACTGACATTTTTATTAATGAGGGCCAAAGAAATGCCATATGTGATTAGGTTAAAGAAATTAAGAACATTTCAGTAATCTCCATCAAAGATTAATTCTAAATATATTTATAATGAGCACATTTGGTTGCATTTATTTAATTTTCCTCCAGCAGATAGAAATGGCACAGAACCATTTTTATTCATTTGCAGGTCACTTTTCAGGTTTTCCAGTTTGTTTACTATATTAATAGTTGATACAAATTAAATAACAGATGATAAACATTTAATTCTTGGAAGATTTTGCATTTTCCTTATTTTGTCACTTTTTCACCTTTTACTCCTTTCCATCCTGGGTCTGGTATCAGGAGTTCAGGATAACATTGCTGCTATGTATACTCTGTTTTGTCAGTTTATACAATTTGAAAAAGTTGAAAAGTTCAAAATGAATGACTGTCTCCAGCAATCTACAATACTGATTTCTAAAATTGCCCACTGATAACAAAAAGTATCTTTGGCCTTCAGCATTCTCCTCTTATATATTAATATGCAGAATTTAATTAGTACAATTTTTGTATACCATGGAACTAAGCATACCAGATGATGCCAAGAAGAAGCCAACTAGCAATTCACATCTTCTTGACTGCAGTAGGATCACATGAAATTAACAGTAAAATTAATTTTCATTGGCTGTCTAAACAGTAAAATTCATATGTCATACATATTTTTTTTTAAAAAAAACAGATCTGGACATTTCAGTCATAGAATTTTCTAGTCTACATATGTAATGTGGTAGAATCAAAAGGTCCTAGCACAGATTGCATTATTTCATGACTGAATATGTCATATCAAATGTTCAATCCATATTTTAAAAATTGCCCAGGTTTTTCCAACTTAGGTATTAGTTTTAAGTTGTCTAGTTTCTTGCGCTACTATTACTTGAAGAAATATATTTTTCATACAGAAAACTACCCAAATGTTGTTTCCTTTCTCCTCAGCTTCTGTTAGTTTAAAGCTGTTCTAAAGGTGTCCCTTTATTTGCTATGAATGTCTATGATAAAGTGTGAGAGAAAATGGGGAATAGCTTTAGATTTCTGTTTTTGCTTTAAACTTTAAAGCATTTATATTTTAAATGGTTTTTCTTCTTAAGCTAGACTCAGTTTCTTATTTCTGTGAAATAGCTTTAATGAATTTGAAAATATATGGGTTAAAAGAAGTATTTTCAGACTGTAACAACCCCAGTCAAGTTAGTTCCCTATTATTCTCAGTT